>CM040633.1:22850819-23410262 GCA_022818045.1 Neotoxoptera formosana | reverse complement strand
AATTAAAATTTATGAATTTAATATTTATCATATTTGAATATTTGATGTGATTTTAATGATATGAACTACAGAAAAATTGGGTAAATAGAACATTCTTAAATTCAATTTCAACTCTTTTCTGTATCTCAAAAATAGCTTTAAATACAAAATTTTAGTGAAAAATTCAATTTAATGACCAATATTGATATTCATCATATTTGAAAATTTGATGTGATTTTAATGATATGAACTACAGATGGATCGTGTAAATAGAACATTCTTAAATTCAATTTTAACTTTTTTATGAACCTCAAAAACAGCTTAAAATTGAAAAATTTGGTTGAAAAATTCAATTTAATGAACAATACAGATATTCATCATATTTGAATTTTTGATGTGATTTTAATGTTATAAACTACAGAAAATCGGGAAAATAGAACATTCTCAAATTAAATTTTAACTTTTTTATGAACCTCAAAAACAGCTTATAATTGAAAATTTTTTTGAAAAATTCAATTTAATGACCAATTTTGATATTTATCAAATTTGAAAATTTGATGTGATATTAATGATATAAACTACAGAAAAATTGGGTAAATAGAACATTCTTAAATTCCGTTTCAACTCTTTTCTGTATCTCAAAAATAGCTTTAAATACAAAATTTTAGTAAAAAATTCAATTTAATGACCAATATTGATATTCATCATATTTGAATTTTTGATGTGATTTTAATGATATAAACTACAGAGAAATCGGTAATATAGAACATTCTTAAATTAAATTTTAACTTTTTTATGAATCTCAGAAAATGCTTAAAATCCAAAATTTTTGTGAAAAATTCAATTTAATGACCAATTTTGATATTCATCATATTTGTATTTTTGATGTGATTTTAATGATATGAAATACAGAAAAATTGGGTAAATAGAACATTCTTAAATTCAATTTCAACTCTTTTCTGTATCTCAAAAATAGCTTTAAATCCAAAACTTTAGTGAAAAATTCAATTTAATGACCATTATTGATATTTATCATATTTGAATATTTGATGTGATTTTAATGATATGAACTACAGAAAAATTGGGTATATAGAACATTCTTAAATTCAATTTTAACTTATTTATGAACCCCAAAAGCAGCTTATAATTGAAAATTTTTGTGAAAAATTTAATTTAATGACCATTATTGATATTTATCATATTTGAATATTTAATTTGATTTTAATGATATGAACTGCAGAAGAATCGGGTGAATAGAACATTCTTAAATTCAATTTTAACTTATTTATGAACCTCAAAAGCAGCTTATAATTGAAATTTTTTTTGAAAAATTCAATTTAATGACCAGTATTGATATTCATCATTTTTGAATTTTTGATGTGATTTTAATGATATAAACTACAGAAAAATTGGGTAAATAGAACATTCTTAAATTCCGTTTCAACTCTTTTCTGTATCTCAAAAATAGCTTTAAATCCAAAACTTTTGTGAAAAATTCAATTTAATGACTAGTATTGACATTCATCAGAATTTGAAAATTTGAATAAAAAAACGCATATAAAAAGACGCTCATGAGTATATTTATTAATATATATTTAGTGCCAAACGAAAAAAAGATGATTATAAAAAAACGCTTTATAAAGAAGCTCATTAACCGATTGTATTAGACTATTTTTAGAGAAACAATATTATATTTTTAACAATAAAATAACAATAATAAATTACAACTCGTAATGTTTGATTATTACAAGAACTTGGTCAGACAATAAAACGACAATATTAAAATACGGTATACTTACGGTATGACAAAATTTATAAAATATGTATATTTTTGTTATTCTTATCAGAAAATAAATCATCAAATGTAAAAACGTAGTGATTTTGTATGAATGAATAATTTAACTATTGTTGAAATAATGTACCTACGTAATAAAATTTACATTATTTTAAAAATGTATATCTGTGTACCTAATATTATTTGTTGATTCTTTTTGAATTATAAATTCAAATTATAAAATTAATCAACAACAACTATTCCTACCTACAAGGTTGTGCAGTATCTACGATACAAGTATCTTAGATACAAGATTCTCGTTGAAATTCGTGAAAATTTAGTGATCCGGGTGCTGGGGTAACGTTACCGCAGCAACCGTAAGATGAATTTGGATTTTGGGTGGGTTTGAGTGTTGTACAAATTTAATTTTGGTTGTACAAAATTGTACAAAATAAAGTACATAATACTGTGCGGTTCAAAGTTCAAATTCGTGAATATTTATTGATCCGGGTGCTGGGGTAACGTTACCGCAGCACCCATAAAAGGATTTTGGATTTTGGGAGGGTTTGAGTGTTGTACAAAATTTAAGTTTGGTTGTACAAAATTGTACAAAATAAAGTACATAATACTGCGTGATTACAATTCATGATTTTGAAAGTACGGGTGCTGGGGTAACGCACCTTTTTTTTCGTCCTAACGCGCAAAAACTTATTAACGCAGACGTTTTTATCGAGTGAATAAAATTGTATACATGACTAGCTGTCTCGTTAGTATAATAGATATAGAATAATATGTAACCATTGTTAGCTCTATAAATAAACAGAGATTATACATACTATAGCAACCATTTATAAACAAATATTTCCATCGTACATTTTGAAACCCCCGTGTGAACAGTGAGCACCAGTGGCGGCGCCAGGAATTTTTCTCTGGGCGGGCCAAAGAGAGGCACACATATATTTGGGCAGGCACTGTTGTTTGGATGTATGGTTGTATGGTAGTTTAATAAACCATGGGGGGGTGGTTGACAGGGGCCGGAGTGTCCTTTTTTGGAATACCCACCTTTGACTCTACATATTTATGTACATTACCTTTGTATTAAAAAATTGTTTATTTAATCTCTTAAGGTCTTTGACGTCCCCCCCTTTGAAAAATGGTGGTTGAGTTACAGTCTCAGTGACCAGGAGTTTTGGTGAGTTAGGTTATTTCATTTATCAGATACTTATTTAAAAAGAAAAGTAAAATTAAATAGGTACATACAACTTATGCAATGACGACAATAAAGGTCATTATAATAGTTACTGTTCACTGGTCTCTATAGCTGTTACATGCCCACATTACAGACTGATTGGACTTCTAATAGCCATATTTCAGAATTATTTAAAATTAGATTTATACAATAGGATTGTCGTAATCCCGTCCAAGCCGTTTCCGCGAACAACCGCACCAAATATAAAACGTAAACAATCTATATATTATATCCATATATATCTGTGTGTGAAGTGTGTGTTATTTAGGAAAACCAGACCACGAAATTACAGGGATATGTTCTATTTAAGTAACAATACTTACAAATTATAATTTCATCTATTAAATTTAATCAACATTTTTAGGCAGGCCGACGGGCGGGCCAGGGGTTTCTAAGGCGGGCCATGGCCCGCCTTTGGTGCCACCACTGGTGAGCACCTCCAAGGGTTGGACCTCTATCTTTTAAAATTAGCCTACGTACTTTCTCAGTGTCTAAACTATCTATGTACCAAATTTCATTTAAATCAGTTCAGTAGTTTCGGAGACTATTCAATACAAACAAGCAATTAAATCTTTCCTCTTTATAATATTAGTATAGATTATAATATAGGTATAAGTACTGCAAGACGTTTCCCTTCTCTAAAACCGTTAAAACCGTTCATATCATTGCCAGAACTCGTTTTTCGAAATTCATTATTATTTATTCATATTTTCTTCGCTCGCCGTTCTCGTGTTACAGTCGATGTAAAATAATAATTAACCCTCCCGACAGCTAATACGAGAGGGAATAAAAAAAAAAGAAATGCGTTAACGCGTGTTAGCGACGATGAATTAAAACCACGAGACGTTTGCGCACGGTCGGCGGTACTTTTCGAAGGGCGTTTTCTCGGTCGTTCGCGAAAATAAATAGTATCATGTATAACGTCGTGTACTAGGTTCAATGGTTATGAATTCGCTTTTACTCGTTCGACGGCTTAAGCGCGTGTAGGCCTCGTGTGTATTATTAATATAATATACGAGTACATACTCCTTTTGAAATTTGTTTATCCCGAGCGCCGCCCGAGTTCGGGGAGGGGGGGGATGACTACTGTATAGGTACCGTGTATTTTATAATAGAGAACAATAAAAACAAAAGCGAAATATTGTGAAACGACGCCTTTTGCGCCCTCCATCCACCCGTTAAACCTAGGTAGGCGTAATAATAGTAATAATGTATAATCGCAGTGACTGCAGACGTGCAGGGTACTGAAAAGCAAGTCAAGAAACGGCGGTGGGCGCAGAAACGGTCAGGACTGTACATAGATGATGACGACGACAACCCCTATACGGGTCGCTGACGAAAAAAAAAAACCCGAGTCGGGAACGAAAAATTAAAAAATATAATGTCAAGGACGACGAAAAAAGCTCGTGAAAGTCGTCGCGCTTGCTGCAGGGGTTGAAAGCGAAAGGGATGCGGGCGCGTCCTCGAAGAAATCTTTAAAAATATAAACGAGAGCAGACGACAATGGCGTTTTTTCCACCGTAATATATTATGAGAACTCGGGTCGCGCGACAAGACGCGAACATATTATTATTATTATATTTTTTCGTGTCAAAGTTCGGCGAGAGACCCTTCCGGGCTGGGCCTAACGTTTTCAAGTGTACAAAAAACGTACATTATAATATATATATAACTTCGTCTGGTTGAACGAACTATATGAGCGTCGAGCTGTGGCGATGAACTTTTGACAAAAGTTAGCACCAGCCCACCCCCGCGCTACCGGGAATCTTCTTAAAACGTGAAATCCGCAAAATGTCGAGTCCGTCCGGAGATTACCGTCGGAAAGGTTAAAACGAAAAAAAAATCGTGCGAGACGTACCTGAAACTATATATTTATATATATTATACATTTTATGTATCATTATAAGAATGGATTTTCAATTAGAACCACGTATCGATCGCATCGAAATAAAAAAAACACGCGAATTAAATATTTGACGACCGAAATATAATTAAAAAGTATCATATTTTCTCTTAAAATTATAATATATTAATCACATTTTTAAATACGTCTTAAAAAGTTAAAACTCAGACGTCGTTAACATCGACTTGAGGCAATATCCGGCCGCAATACATCTATTTACATTTACTTTTGTAAGCAAGCCGGATATACCTATGGCGGCTCAATTTTTTCCTTCGAGATCCACTTTGAAAACTTTTTACTTTACTGCAAAATACGACGCAATAGTATGTTGTATAGTAGGTCTCAACATTGAGTATGGTATTTAAAACGTAATACAAAAAAAAAAAAATTATAATAACCCTATCATCGGAATTCAGTTATGAATAATATAATATAATATGGCATACAATAAAATATTGTATGACATATTATTATTAGGGTTTTAAAATGTCATGAAATTTATTTTCTTGAAATATTTCATTCACATGAAAAATAAATATATACCAAAAATTATAAAAAAAAAAATAGAAAAAAAGTTTTTTTCAAGTTACACCTAAAAAATAATTAGTTTGAGAGAAGAACATATTGTCTAAAACTACCTATGTCTATTGTATAAATAAACAAATTGTTTATTATAGTGACCATGGCTATCTGAAGATGGTCTAGACCGTTATCAATAATCATATACTTTCCAATACATATTTTGTGAATTATTATTTATTAATTCATTATCATTATATTAATTCACATTACAATACAATTTATCTATTATGTATTTTTCTTTTTTTTCTCGAAACGTTCAAAATAATATTATTCATCTCCAAACATAGGTAATACAGATATGAAATAAGACAATAATACTTGATTTACTACCAGGTACTTAAGGTTTTTAGGTTTCTCCTATAAATTAAGATATGAGTAATAACTAATAAATACTAATATAGTAATATCAACTACGTTCCTACTGCAAATGTAAAAAAAAAAAATATTTTTCAATATTTCAAATTTAAAACCATACATATTATAATGATCGAAAAATGTTTGTTTTATACAATTATTAACATACTGTTAAAATTGTTCTTTTACTCTAACTATAACTATAGATATCGAATAAATTATTTTTATAAAAACATATTTTTCGTACAATTTTAAATTGTACACCCTTTTAATAATCATAATATACAATAATTACCAATTACACTATTAATCGTTACATCACGGAAAGTTAACCCGTCATTGGTACACATGCGTGATCACGCCGCTCACACAAATAGTATTTCGAGCTTTATTTGTTCAAATATTATCGAAATAATCTGGTAACATGAATACCTTCAAATAACTTGTCTATAAATATTTATAAAAATAAATGATTGCACTATTTGTCATTTCCTATCAGTTATTGTTAGACAAATTCAACAGTACAGCATTTGCAGCTTGCAATATGTAAGGAGCATAGTACGTATCCTGCTGTAACGATCAGAACGAAACAAATACTACAGAAAGTGGGTAGACCAAAGATGATAAATTTAATAGTTGTTTTAATAATACTTTTTAGTAAAGGATAAAACTATACATATTTCTAGGTATGGTTTGATTTTTTAAGTTACTCGATCAATTAATAATAATATAAAAAGTAAAGTGTGAGTGCGGCGCTCACAGTGTAGCAATCATGTTACGAACTATATGTGTACCAACGACGGGTTAATAACTACAATCTGAAATCGGGATATTTTAGTTTGTGTATATTTTTATTCTGATTTTATAATAGTATTATTGCACACTCTATACAGTCTGTTGTAATCATTATGCTGGGCGGTGAGGTGCAGGTCTTCACGTGTGGTGCAAATCGGACTCCCGTCAGATATCCGTGGCCAATTTTCATGCGGTCAAGACGCGTATGGTTTGATATTCTTGGTTTTCGATGGAAGTGATGGTCGAAGAAATATTGAGGACTCGATCTGCAGACTAAGAGTTTTGTGTTTTGTCTGCACTAATACACGCCTCGTGATGAAGATAATATGGTGTGGTTTGATTAAAATATTGTAGAGGTCTTGGCGAGAATGATAGAGTATATTTTGCGGGTGTAGAGAAGTAGACGGAAAAGCTTGATTGGTCGGTTTTTCGTCAAACAAACGATCACCGTGAATCACAGTTCTGTGATAATTGTTTGGACACACCATAATAACCAGTGTAGTGCACAGATAATTTAAAAATTATTTAGATATAAGATAACAGAGAATGCGTTGAAAATTTATCTAGATAAGATAATAGATAAAATGAAAAATAATTTATCTATATAAAAGATAAAATAATCTCGTTTTTATCTAGATAAAAAAACAGATAGTTATATACCTAGTTTTTAGGTTTTTAACAACTTTAAAAATTTAATTATAATATTTACACATAGGTACTTATAAACTTATATTTTAAGATTATTTATTATAATATATAAATATAAGATATCTATTTAAATATAGATTAAATTATTGAATTTGAATAAGAAAAAAGAATGTTTTATACATATATTGAACATTTTTAATTATCTTTATACTTTATTTGTTTAATTGATTTTGGACACAATTCATTGTAATAAAATCATATTAATCAAAATCACGTGAAATTAATAAAACAGTTTTCTAATTATCTACAGATAATCAGATACATTTTTTATTTATATTGATAAAATGGAAAGATAGTGTTAATTTATTCTGTCTAGATAAGATAAAAAGATGAAAAAAATTATCTAGATAATGCACAACATTGATAATAACGGGTGCGTGATAATAATATTTTTAGTGCGAATTGCGATTTTATATATCTCATATTCGATTACAATATTAGATTACATAGAAGTGGCTAAGCACCGTTTATAATATTGAGTAATGGCTTTAGGTGTATTTAATTCGAAATCAAATTTAACGAGCAAACGGCCGCGGCATAACATATAATAATAATAATAATATACATACAAGCATAATAATATGGTAATACGTGCGTTTATTGTTATC
This sequence comes from Neotoxoptera formosana, assembly GCA_022818045.1. Lineage (NCBI taxonomy): Eukaryota > Metazoa > Arthropoda > Insecta > Hemiptera > Aphididae > Neotoxoptera > Neotoxoptera formosana. The sequence continues at coordinate 23,402,310 of CM040633.1, read as the reverse complement.
AATAATATAAGCCAAACGCCGTTGCTCACTCGTTTGGCTTATATTAATGTGATAAAACTGACGACTAATATTGTAAGACGTACTTAGTGAAAGTATCCGTAACGTCCTTTCATCGTACAAAGTCAATAGTAATTTATTATCAATGTATTGACATAATATAATCTGCAATTTTCAAACATGGAAATGTCAGGTATATATAATAGGACTTGCCGTTGAAATAAAATAAGAAAATACAATTTTCAAAACGTTTTAAAAACATTAATTATAAATTACCAAGTGTGGATGTATCTGATGGGACTTGATATCGTTTCGTATAAAATATGATAGTCGCACGATTGTCGATGAGCAATATTTATTGTGCTGACAGAGCGCACGAATTCATGATATTATTATTGCGTATAATAATATTATAATTAACAGTTATGATGATAAATAATAGAAGTGTTTAGCGGTTTTAACTAAAAGTTTTAATTCTCCGTTTGATTACGATAAATAATAATAACACTTGACAGTGTATAATAATACAATTATTATATTACATTGTATGAAAATAGGGTTTCTCACTTAAAACTTTAAAATTGTAGGTATTAAAATATAACATTGTGCTGGGGGTTACAAGCTAAAAAGTTATTTAATAGAATAAAAAATAGAATCGCTAAAAGCTTTAATTTAGTATAACGTTACTACATTATATAATATTGTAATTTGTAACAGTAAGCACCTACTTTGATCATTATAAATGTGTTCGTTTTAAAGTTCATATAATATTCAAATGAGCAAAAATCATTTATTTAAATTCCAAAAAAACCGAAGTCTTATTATTTTTATACAGCTCGTTAATATTAAATTGTGATCCGCGGTCGTTTCTTATTTCCAAATTTTAGAGCAACAATTTATTTATCGGACATTTTTTTCAATCAAAATATCAATATTTCTTACTACGATACATAAAGTTGAGGACAAATCATACTTATCGAATTATATCTACTCAAAATGTTTTCGTTATAATACCAAAGTGACTCTAACCGAATTTAGTATTAGGTACAATACACTAAATACTGTGATAATACTAAAGTATTATGAAGTACCTACAAAACAGAACCGATAAATTTAGGAAAAGTAATCTGCAGTTGGTACAAAAATATCCAGCAAAATCATCTTTTGTAGAGGATTGAGGAGGAGGAGGAGAATAAAATACCAAAATGAGAATCAATGTGGCATTTTTTAAACATAAAATAATATATTGTATATTTGTATAATATTATGTGTATAGACTATATTGATATTCCTGAAATATAAAACCCTCGAAATTCCATTCCTCCGTCCGAGGAGCAGAATCCTGCAGAATACGTTTTTAATTTAAAATAATAATAATAATATCCTAGCAAGAATTATTCGAGAAAAGATTAATATTCAATTTCGTCGCCATCTCGCGAGTATTATAATCATATAATATAATATTTTCGATCAACGCGTTTCTGGCTCGAGACTTTCTCAAACGAAATAACAATAAAATAATCTCATAACGGACAGTTTATTCGAATAAAAATAATATCAATATAATATATTACACGGTACACGCACTAATATTATTTATATTGCACCGATTTATTTATTACTTCATTATACAGTTTGTTTTTTTTTTTTATTGGAATGTCACACAATAATTTTACGAGTTTAGTTTAACGATACAATTTTTTTTATCTTATAACTTATAAGACGCCACACGCGCTGTTATCATTATTTTTGGTTGAAAAAATGGTTTCACCCGGGACAGAAACCAAAAGGTCACAGACATACTCAAGACATTCAGTTTTGAAACGAAATAGATAACAAGGCTAATGTGTACAACTTTGTCAGCAGAACAGAGAACATTTTTTTATGTCTTAAAATGTCCAATTTTTATAATTAGATATACAATTTTCTATTCTTAATGGCAACTACAATAATATGGTTTAACAATATTAGCCAGTAAAAAAAAAAAAATACCATTATGTTTTAATATAATATGCTTCAATTTTGATAGTTAATAAATCTCTGTCTTTACATGTGATTTGTGAAATATGTTAACCTATACGTATTACATTAGTTATAATAACTTAAACACGTGATCATTTTTCTTCGACATCAGTTAGATAAGTACCTACTTAAATAATAATTATTATTAGATGGGCAGTGTTTTATAGTTTATATGATTGTATATTAGGATAAATTTTTTTTTATTTATTGACTCGTTACTCGTATACTAGATCCACCATCTCTAAAAATTTGGTCTGGTCCTAAACCCTAGTATAACCCAAGTTCGTCATCGCCTTCTAAGTTAGAAGGTATATTATACAACCTAAATATTTTAATAACTCAGAAATTTTAAGTCTGAATATTCATGAGATACCTTATTATTTATTCATAAAAATCAACTGTTTACAATAAAAATTGTAAGTCCCCATTTGAAAAAAATAGAAGTTTGTAAAGCCAAAGGACACTCCTTAAAACGGTGCCCATAAAAAACTAAATTATTGAATTAATTAGTTATTTGAATATTATACTTAAAGATTCTGAAATTTAGAATTTGAAAAACTTCATAATTAAATGAACAAATTGGGGTGAGCGTGATTCACCTTGTACGTTTGAAAATTATTTAAAATATATATTTAAATATATTTCAACTTCTGGATATTAATCGTTATAATTATTTTGAAGAAATTATCTATATTATCCCTCTTGGAAAGCGGCCAAGTGGTGTAACTTCTTAACCGCTTAATCTCGTGTGTATAATTATAACGATAGTGTATAATCAAATAAATTAAAAGGCAAGACCCGCTTAGTGCGGGCTAACTCGTCATCATCCTTCTTCGACCCCGAGACCTGGAAACTTCAAATGACGCGTAAAGGTTCCTTATTTGACTTTGTATACGAGAATTAGAACAGTGTTTTGTCAAGTCGAAATTTACGTGACACAGGCCCGTGAAATGTATATATACTTCATTACGCGATGCCTCAGGAAAAGCTTTGTGATGCATGGAAGGTGAAACGAGATGTGACTATAGCAACAATGCAATTTATCAGGAACGAGTTAAATGTTAACAGGTAGTTTTGTTATAAATGATTTAAGAAACGTTAGTTTAAAAATAAAAATGACTCGAGAGTTTTGTTCGTTTATAAAAATAAGTCTTTCTTCTGTCGAAAAGTATTGTTATACGGTTTACTAGTTAATCCCACTCCGGTACTTCGTTGCCCATTAAAAAACTCTATATATGAATGGTATGTTTTATTTTATAATATAACGGTTAAAAAGTACACTAAGTAATATCGCCTACAACAATATTATCCAATGCAGTCCTACCCGGCGGTGTTGCCCGAGACAAAGATTAAGTTAAGAATAACGTCGAGTGATTTACACTCGACTAAGCTAGCTAGGTAGGTAATCTGACTGCGTCGGATCGCTGAAAATTTGTGAGCAGTTTATTATCAGGTAGACGATGCACATGCGGCGGATTGAGGACCCCGCGAGGAGCTCAAGTTAAATCGGAATTATGTAGGCAAATGAAAAACATCGCGACGGTGGGGCCTATGACAAATAAGATTTGTTTTTTTTCGTTAAATTGAATTGCAAAAATGTGTATATGCCATATTTTTACTAATAATTTTAATAGTTATAAAATACCAGCTGAATTACCCGGCTTCGCCCGTGTGTATTTTTTTTTCATATTTAGCTGATCAAGAAAAAAATTAATAATGATGTTACGTTGAGGGCAAAATACATACCATAACCTATTTCAACCCTTTACAGCCCGTTTTTAGTATTAAAGTAGCCTATATCCTTTCTCAGTGTCTAAACTATCTATGTACCAAACTTAATTTAAATAGGTTCAGTAGTTTCGGAGCCTATTCAATACAAACAAACAATCAAATCTTTCCTCTTTATAATATTGAGTATAGTATAGATAAAATATGTAACCATTGACAACCCTATAAATAAACAGTACATAGCAACCATGGTTACCAATAGCAACCATTTATAAACAATTATTTCCATCGTAAATCACAAAATCCCTGTGTGAGCACCTTACATCACTCCCCTCACCTCACCACTTTGTGAATCTAAACCATCAAGGGCGTCACTCAAACTAATAAAAAAAATGCATTCAAATCGGTCCAGCCGTTTAGGAGGAATTCAGCGTGCGCGAAACATCGTACTAATCTAAGAGGCCATAACTCCGGAACCACATATCACACAGCGTACAAACTTCACAGAAACCATCTACATATCAATCTTAATATGCCCTGAAATTTTTATCGAAATCGGTTAGGTGGATCTTGAGCTATAGAATGTATTCAAAATGTAAACTTATTTTTATATATATAAATGTAACCATTGACAACCCCATAAACAAACAGAGATTATACATACCATAGCAACCATGGTTACCAATAGCACCCGTTTATAAACAAATATTTCAATCATAATTCACAAAATCCCTATGTGAGCACCTCCCGGGGTCTACCTTTTAAAATTAGCCTATCTTCTTCCCAGTGGTCTAATCTATTTCTTTCCCAAATTTAATCGCACTCGGTCGAAAGGTTTGGGAATGCATAAAGGACAGACAGGCAGACTGACATTTTTATATAATACTAGCTGAATGTAAATAGATTACTATTATAATCTGTAAGTTGTAACCAATAGAAACTATTAATAAATAAAAATAAATTTCGATTTCGATTTCCACCTGCTTAAATCTCAAAATCCATGTGTGAGCAGTCTGCATCTTTTTAAATTGCAAATTTTGGAATCCTTCCTTAGTGCACGATAAAATTATAATATTAATCTATCATGAAAATTTCAAATCGATAGCTCTTATAGGTTTGGCTCTCCATTGATTATGAATCGGTCACTTAGGACACTCTCAGGTAGATCTTTCCGATCTATTTTAATATTTAATATTCTATTTGGGGTGGAGGTCGAATTCGACAAATCAAAAATCATCGAAACCGGTCCAGCCGTTCTTGGTTATAAACAGTGTAACTAACCCGACTTTCTTTTATATATTATATTCTTCGTGGAAATAATTCAAATACAAGTAAACAGCATATTTTTCCAAGAATTTCATTACCAAAAATAGAATCTTAGTTTGATAATATCTAATTAAATATATTAACTTTACGAGTAGTTCATTAGTGTTATGTGTTTCGAGTGTAGATGACAGCTGAAGTCGAGTGGCCCAGGGGTACCCCGCAAAAGTCGATTTATATTTTTTTAAATTATTCTCAGAAAAATATTTTCTTTAGGAACATTAAATTTAAACGTATGACGTGCTGCCCGTATTATTAAAAAAGTGAACAACTTAAAAAAAAAAAACAGGAAAAATGTAGCCCTCTATTGTAACGATTTCAAATAATACAAAAAAAAAAAAAACATCTTCCAAAACACTGAAATATTTTTCGAGAGTCTGAGTGATTACGTATAAAATATAACCATCATCATCATATTGTATAATGATAATAATAATATGCCGTGCAGAATACTCGAAAGGTCAATTATTAATTTACATTTTACACCATAAATTTAGGGGATGACATTTTTAGTTTTACGCTCTGAAAAATATTATTAACTTATATTATATGTGAAAGCCGCCGACGGAGACAGCGTACAGTTTAGTTAAACGACGAGTGGATAAGGATATATCAAACGTTTATAATTTTTTAATTACAAAGTCACATTCCGTGTCACCGCAGCTATAATACATTATACGAGTAAAACCGTAATCTAATTGAAGCACAACATTTCAACGGTATCCCGTGACATGCGGCTACGGTTTGTTAGTCGCATTACCATAAAAGCTTTTGGTTTATTTTTATATTTTTTTTATCAACAGCCGGTTTGTGATTTTATTAAGTCGCAACGACGACACCGCAGCAATGTAGGACGAGTGTCGGCAAAACGTTTTTCGCCCGAGTACAGGTGCGAATTAACTCGCGGTTTTCCGAGGTTTGGTAGGTAATCTAAAAGAAAATTCCGACTATCGTAATATTATAATTCCTTTTTTAATATAATATTATTAATTGTTCTCGTTATAGTTTTTTCTATACATAAAATTAATAAGCGTTGAAACAAAATGTTATAATATGTTTCGAAGAAGATTTTTGACCTACAGCTTCAACACACGCAATGACAGATTCGCGTAATAACAGACACGTCGAAATAATATTATATTGCACCACAGATGAGTTCCGTAATTATTATTCTGTCTTGCTGTACAATATTTATAATATTATAACCGAATCGACAAACTTACTTTTTGAGTTAAAGTCATAAACTTATATATTATTATGCATAATTTAATAATGTATAATACAATAAACGGAGTGATACATTTTCAACTGTATATATAATTATTCGATAACACAAAAAAAGTAAACACTAAACGGCATTGGAAATAATTTGGAATGATTACAAAAAAACATTTTTGAAAAATTAATAAAATATATGATTCTTACCTACTATATTTTTATTTTTTTAATTTTATAATTTTTTTCTTTTTGAACGACAACATAATATTTATAAATTGCCTATATGTTTATAAATTAACTTATAATTAACTATTTGTTTAGACTTCAAAAGACAATTTTTTTATGCATTTCCTAATCAATTAAAACTTCAAAATTTTCAGGATTTTTACGTATTTTGTCAACATTTTAACTTTAGCCACTTAAAAAAAATTATTGGAGACATGCGCTAAACTTTTTTTTTAATTTTCACTTACAATAAGTTATGAAGAACACTGTATTATATTATCAAGTTTTTTGACAGACTGAAAAAATATTTATCGGCAATAATAAAAAATAAATAAATCGAAAATTAATTATGTCTTTAAGTAGCTCAAAAAAAGTCAAAACATATTGGACATTTTATTGTTTATATAAATTGCTTATACTAACATTTTGTGAAATGTTCATTAATTTCCAGGCATTATTTCTTCTGTTTCACCAAAAATAAAAATCAATTTTTTCGAAAATTGGCTTTGTATACTAACCTTTGTTGTTTTTCCCAACGCGTTTAAAAACTATTGAGGAACTTTTACTCTTGACCCCTCAAAGAACCAATACTAGATTCACTTTATTATCAGAAAAGATGCTGATGAAGAAAATCGGAACAATTTTACTGCCCTTAAACGTGGTGACAGACACGAAAAAAAAAACACACATCTTTGTAGAATCAGTACGTTCATTGCTCCGCTCAGAATCTAAAACAAAAATCTTTGGCACAGGCGCAACCGTCGAAATGTTTTCCATGTATTTACCTAGTTCTGATTTCACTCAATCACCCACCTCATGGAGTCCGCTATCTACAGAATGTGGATTGCATAATCGATAAGATACTGCTTACATATTGTCCGCGATCTAATGCAGTGGACCTAGGTTATCTAGGTTAAGTTAGATTCATGTAAATCACTTGAGGTTAAATACGATATACTAACGATATAATATTACTTAGTATATATTTTAACCGTTTTATTATAAAATAAAACATATTATTCGCATACAGAGTTGGTATAATTAATTTTTTTAATGGGCTAAGAAGTGCAAGATATCGGCTAGTTGTTAACCCTATCATAATCGTACGCTTATTTTGGCGGCAGAAGTTCGTTATCGATGTTATCATTCCGACCGAATCGGTAAGGATTTATTTTTCGTCGACCGTTTAACAATCGTGAAAATCTGCAAATAAATATCATAATATAGGTAGAAAGAAAGATATTCGTTCTAGTATAAGATGTTTGTTTTGTAAAATATATATAAAATCATTACTAAACACCATATAATACTGCATTTTTGTACGAATCAGTAAATCGAATATTATAGTACAATTTTTATGTAAATAAAGTGTAGTTTAAGTAATATTTTATTCATGGTTTTTTTTTTAGTAGGGATGGTAAGAGTGGATAACGCGCAGAAGAGTAATGAATGGACAGAAATAAATGGAGGAATTCGCCGTTGTTGCGGGCTTGCGGCGATAGGACTTGTCGTTTTATTAAAAATCAAACACACCCGCCCACGACGTTTATCACACAACGTTCGATTCTACAACCCATATTTAAATATATATCAACTTCGGTATTTCACTAAGTATTCTAATACTAAAAGTATTCTATATTATATTGTGTAACTTTATTTAAATTCCGCGCCCTAGTTATAATAATTGATAATAATAGCACGGGCCCCACCCCCCGTGGGCGCCCTTAAATTAAGTTTTTACTGTGTTTTTGTTTACGAGAACTGCAGGAGAAGAAAATTCAGTTGTCACTAACACTCTCCGTGCGTTTATAATAATATTATTTACTATTTAACCGTAAAAATTATTACGAGTCGCGGTGCCGCTGAAGGGTATTTCATATAAATTACTATTATAATGCTGTCGATTCCCATCATAATATCCATCCACTGCAGCTTTCGACAGAGCGGGCGGTAACCCCGGCCGAGATAGCCGGGGTTGTTGTTATTTTTGATATTTAACATTTTATATTACGATTATTGACATATTTTAAATTATAACATTTTCTGATACGCTTAACTATATATCAGTTATAACGGTTATAAGCTAATATTATATTGTAAAACGTAAATAATCGACAACACTGTAATTAATGTTTTGTGATGTCAATAATCCAAGAAAAATAATATTATTTGTTCTTCGTTGTAGGTACTTTCGATTTAAATGTATAAATAGTATAATCGACATCGAGAAAATATTATATAGGTTGGAAAAATATATATTTATATATTAAATAATGATATATAGATACAAGATTTTAGTTGTTTCCGTACTCTGTGCTTCTTGCCATAATGTCCGAGCATGCAATGTAATAAAGTACGCCTATCCCGTCGTTTATTGTAAATTAATAAAAATCAAATCTCTTTGAACTATATAATATTACTAAGACGGACGGACCTCGGAAAAAATTATTAAAAAAACTATTTATAGATTTCTTTCATGTGATGTGTTTAGTGCGAAAAGATTTTATTTCGTGTATTACATCCCCTGCGCCTACCGCGCACGACTTTTATATAGTTTGTTGCTTTGGTGTCGGTTGACCTACTTCGCGCTATTTGAGATCTTAAGACGCATTTCCTCGATTAGAAACCAAACCGAAGGGATGGTCGTAATAGCTTATACCTATTTGGAAAAACGGTGATTTCAACCCTCGGTTTGGCACGATACTGCACATGGTTCGATATAATAATGAATGTGAAATCACACACAAGCGTCGCGTGTTTGATAATATATTATATTACAATACAGAACGACTCTGTCGATGAAGAACACGATAACTAAACGAGAAACATAATAATAATATAATATTGTCGTCAAAATAAAGTATCTAATATAAAATTATTCTACGACTGTTTCGCCTATTTATATTTTGCCAATCCGTCACGCGTTGAACGCATAATATTTTCCTATATCAATTTATTTTTTTTTCATATTGCAGTTTTCCGGATCATTTTTCCTCGAATATCAACACCATATTATACGAGCAACGTCTCGTGTATCGATGATCATCGGCGGCGACTAGGTAATAAAACTCACTCGCGAGTAAGCGCATTTGTCGATCTCTATCGTATTGACTTTTTATGAGGAGCGTGGTGGATTCCTCGTTTCGCATTATAAGGTCTTTTTTCGTCGGAATCATTATTGTGGGAGATTATAGTTATATTTTAATATTTTGTTTCTAACCTCTCCGGAGTAGTAAATTACTGCCGTTTTCGTAGAAGATAAAAAAAAAATTCCGTTATCAGATTTCATTAAAAAAAAAAATAAAAATGATACAATTCGAGTTACTTCCCTTTTCATCGAGGGAGTCGACGTGTGTGTGCGGAAATATGATTTTTATTTGACTCACGATCTGAAAACGTTCGCGCAACGCCACCGCAGTTTGTCATCGTTTATTATTATATTAATAATATATTGCGTACACGACAAAAGCTGTTTTATTTATTATCAAAGTTTGTAAATATACTTTTGGAGCCTGTCGGACATAGATACGCCGCAGTCCAGTGGCCGTAAATTATATATATACGACGTACGTATTTATTATATAATAATAACGTAATATACACGCGTATCTCTTACGATCTATAAAATATTTTATCGTATAGCGCTAAAATAATACTATTATACTTAAGTAGTTATATGAATTAAAGTCGAGAAAACGCTATTTATTGCTGAAACCGTGTATACGGTTTAGGGTTTCAGACGTTACAGAACGAACGACTATATTATAAAATAATGTGTGTACAAATATTGCAATTTGAACCGGTCGGTTTGCTTCAATTCTGTCGCAAATAGGGTCTTAAAATATCACGATTTTCTTGACATTTTTCATTCCAGTCGAAAAAGAAAAAAACAATCGCAATAAAAATGTTGAACTATTCGCATTGTGACACGTATTGCATATTTTTATACTCGCTCGAGTCAATATACAACTTTAAATGCCCTGGGGCTTTATTATTTAAACGACCTAACGGCGTATATATATATATATATGTTTAACAAATAACAATTGTATATATTACATACTAGATATTAATAATATACATATATATATGTTATATACTTAACATGTTAATGGAATCGCACATTCGACGAAGCGTGCCTTCTACCCTTATTTTTTAGGTCTTGAACTAAGTCGTATGCTTTCGAGGACGCTTAGGATAAATAGTCATAAATGTGAACATTGCATTTTTTAAATACATAATCAGATCATAATTAGATCGATTATTTTCGGAACTTATGCGATACTGGTTTAAGAACGAATTCGAAAAATTTAGTTTGAAATGTATGATATTTTTCCAGTTGAGGGCTAGCGAGAAATTCCCAAAATGAAAAAGATTTTTGCGAGTTGGACGTGAGGTGCTCAAACTCTGAAGATCGTCGCACAAATTCACACAATAATGACAAATCACAATATTTATTTGCAAAAAATTATTTTAACAATTTGCATTTGAGGGGGAGTGGGGGAGGCTATAAGGAAATTGGAAAAATGCACGTATAGTCTTTGGAATTTGATATATTGGTATATGATAATCCAGCATGTCCAGTAATCGTGTCTCCTAATATAATATAAACACCCTAATTTCTGGTGAATATTGAAAAACGAACGCTTAGTTTTTTATGGACAAATTACGAAGAAAAACAGTGTATAGGTTTGATATTCGAATATTGAATAGGTATTAGATAATGGGTAATACCTATTACGGGTGAAATATTATCGTGTGATATTGAACTCTACTAAGAAAAAATGGTATTGAATCTAATAAAATATAACATGGAAAAGTTATATTATATTTCTTAATATTTCATATAATAAACAAAGCTCTTTCTGTAGTAAAATTGGTTTTTTTTAACCAACCTTATCTAATAAAAAGGTTTTTGATTATACGGTCCTATTATATAATCTAATAACTATCGGATTACTAAGAGACCATTGTTGTACTGTTCTGCGATAAGTCGTATAATAATTATTACAGTACATGATGTTATGTCAAAAACAAATAAACGGACGAGACGCGATGACATTAAATAGTGTTGTCATTGAATCGAGTCACGATTGCTGTCAACGACAAAATCGGTTTGAATTTCGTCGGTTTTTATTCCCCCTTTTTTTTACAATAAAACGTGCTATTTTGAAACGGTACAACCGCGTAATGTATTTGGGCCAATTTGATTTTTTTTTGGTTTTCGACAACCAGTGTTAGGAACAGATAACAAAAAAATTATCTGGATAAAGATAAAGATAACAACCCTACATTTTATCTAAGAAACAGATAAAAGATAAACAAATCAAATTCATCTAACGAAAAGATAAAAGATAAAAATATTTTATCTAGATAAATAACAGATAATTATACAAATTAAAATGAAAATAACTAATTTAAAAAAATATATATACTGTTATATGAGTACATGCCTGTATATTACATTTATTTTCTTCTTAATTTATAACATGTTGTGTATTACCAATCATTAACTTCAACACAACATAAGAAAGGTAATAACAAACAAATATAGCTAATTTTCACAAAAAAATTTATCTTTTAAATTTATCTAGATAAATGAAATTTTTATCTAAAATAAATACTTAGATAACTTATATTTATTTACAAGATAAAAGATAAAAGAATAATTATCTAAATAATTTATCTAGATAAATTTATCTAGATAAGTCCTAACACTGTCGACAACTATTTGTACTGTGTCATTTTCGACGAACGTTAAATTCGAAATAATTCACATGCATTTTTTAAATTTTTTAACCGCATATGTGACGTTCATAATATAATTGTATACTGCAGACTCAGGTCTCAGTCAAACGAGAGGGAACGCAATAATGCAAAGTGTTGTAAAATTTCGCTTAAACGCAGTACACCATTTTAAAAGTTATTGCCCAAATACATTAAGCTATTATAGTGGCAAAAACTGTAGACAGCCATAACACAAAACATCGATTGCGTTTCAGCGATTAGCAAACGAATATTGACAGAAATAAAACGCACGATACACATATTTTTAAACTTGTTGCACTCACTTTCGTCACAAAAATCGCCGTCGACAAACCTTCGCGGTCGTATATCGAACGAAATTATTGTTTTGTCACACATATATTAGGTATATATATATTAATTGATTTAATACGAGGGGGGGAAAAATAAGCCCCGACTATAGGTGTTGATATTGTGGCGTGTAACACTAATAATAGTATATTATTGCTGTAAAGATACGACGAGGGACATTTAATTAATAACAACTAAACATTATGAAAAACATATAAAAAATGCATTCTACTATTCCTTTTTGTTGCACGCTGGCTGCAGTGGTTTAGACAATAATTACGCGTTTTTATACGTTTTATTTTAATTGTTTAATCAAAGCGTATTTTTATTTTTATTTTTACATTTAATGGCGTTTACTTACAGTGTGATTAAAAAAAAAAGGAATTTTATTATAATAATTCGTTTATTATACCTTTGTATAGATACCTACGTATTAACGTGATATAAACGTGATTACAACATTAGGCATTGACATAATATTATTTTTTTTTCGAATTAATGACTGGAAAACGTTAAATTCTTAATATGAATAATAGTTCACTAGTTTACAAGTATTCTCCGGTTGAATTATTTATTGAATTAGAAAATTAACCTTTTAACTTAGCTTTAAATTCTTAACTAGTATTAATATATTTTTTACTACCCGTCTTTGGGTAGAGTTTTGGAATAATCCAGAGCCGCTCGACGACGTGGGAATCTGGACGTGCCTAAGGATACTATATATTATAATCTTTTAATCTATGAAATCGTACCTATATTTTATAGCGCAGTGTAAGTACCTATAATGGCAAACAAAAGCGTCCGTCGACAATAACTCATAACATTATTATTATTATTATTATATTATAATTCACGATTTATTTGCCAAGAGCTGCTACGTATATGCGAGCGAGCGCATTAAACGATACGATTGTGCGTATTTTATTGTAATATACGAACCGGACGTTGCACGATAGTGAAAGAAAAATCCGAAAAGCGGCAACGTCGAAATCGCACTCTTTTTCGAGTATGTACCTAAACCGTGGTAGGTACACTCGAGTTTTTCTGCGGTTTAATATATTATTATGATTATTATGTTTGCGAGTGAAACGTTCCGCTGCCACTATATAATATAATACATAATATTATATGGCTTTGAAGCGGTCGTTAAATACAACGACGATGATAATAATAATAGTATAACTTAAGCGTTCAATTGACCGAATAAGGTCAAGTGTATAGTGAACTCCGTGTAGAAATTTGATAAATATCCTCAAACAGTTGTGGCGGCGAATACGTTACGACGGACGAACACGGAAATCACAAAGGCTGAAGAATAATATGACGTTTAAAACATTGGAAAATCGAATAAAAAAATCGAACGCTTCTGCTCAAATATCTAAACTCGAATAGCATAATATTATTAGTTTTGTTCGAGTTCGGATTATATTTTAGGCGTTCACTTGTTACGAAGCCTTCGTAACCTGGTGAAAAGTCAGCTTTGAATAGTTCTATTCATGCTACGGCGCAGAAAAAAACACACACAACGTTTTATTATAATTATTAGGTTATTTTATTTTTTTGCATTTTTAGTTTTTAGATATTGGCGGTGGGAAGGGGTCAAAAGTGAAAAATTCCAAGTGCCGTATTCTTAGTCGATGCTTAAGCTATGCTTATGACTCAAATGAGATTCGTAAACGAGATTTTGGCTTAAACAAAGAAAAAGTATTACTCGTTTTTAAGGTTGGTCGAGACCTACGACCTTAAGCAATGCTTTTAGTCGATATCACATTTTTTCTTTTTTTTTAAATTATCAAAATTGGCTTACACAATACGTCTTATTCTTGAGCATCGACTATAATTACAGGGCCCTAAGTTCCTTTCAAAATAATCAGGAAAAAACTTGAAAAAAAAAACATAATTTTTAAACAACACCAGTTTTTGATAAAAGTGATTTTGTTTTACAGAAATCGTACTTCTACACGACATTACGTTCGCCTGCAAAAAGCGGAGAACTCTGGAGGCACCACCGTAGGCAGGGAATGCACAAAGGAAAAAACCGTACTCGTGCCACGTGTGTGTGTGACAACGGTAGTCGGCTCTTATTGGCAAAGGTCTGGCGAACGCACAGAGGAGAAAAACAGTACCCACATGACGTGTGTGACATTTCACCGTCTGCTGATTGCAGTAGCGATGTGACGAGGCGCCTTCGAACGCGTCACTTGGGAGAGACACTTTTTCCTGTACCTTTGAAGCATTTTTTTTCGCCCACAATCGTGATGATTGGTTGGACAACGTCGCAGAAGACGAAGTCTCGAACCTGTATAGTAGCCGCCGTTTGTCGCAAACTTGTCGAAAATCCTCAAGACGTTGAGTCCTGCTACTGCAGTGAGTGATCGCCCGACTAATAATTATCACGCGTTTATTATATTATTATAATATCATATAAAGTATATTATGTTCAAGTTTTCAATTTTTTTGTTTGGTAGTTTTTCAATATTATGAATTGTAATTTATTTTTCGCGACGGAAACATTGCGATCGTTGTTCTTAACGATTTCCATTGAATATTTATTATTCAAACTTGTACTTTGCGCTTTTTAATTTAAAAACGTTTGGAGGCCGAAAAAACCAAGTTATTCTTTTATTAGTCTCACATTATTTATGTCGGATATTAGAATAAAACCACAACTTATACGCGTGACTTACACAATTTATCGACATTAGTATAACTGTTGACAATAATAATTGTACACCTAGGTAACGCACTATTATATTAACCAAATTACAATTCAAATCCAATATTGGTATAACAACGGTCGAAAGATCGTTAAAAATACATTATACCCAATATAAATTTTTTTTTCCTATAATCTTTTAGTTAATTTAAACGTACATAATATGTAATATTACAATATTTTATTAATAGCTAAATGTATTATAATAATA
This sequence comes from Neotoxoptera formosana, assembly GCA_022818045.1. NCBI lineage: Eukaryota > Metazoa > Arthropoda > Insecta > Hemiptera > Aphididae > Neotoxoptera > Neotoxoptera formosana. The sequence continues at coordinate 23,386,774 of CM040633.1, read as the reverse complement.
CAATATTATTAGGTACCAAAAAAAGCTTATTATTATTATATTTAAGCTTTGTAGGTATATTATTTACAATTACACATTATAATTTACATGAAAAAAGCAAAAAACATAAAAACAGCATACAAATTTAAGCATTATTAAAAAATCAGTGATTATTAAAACTGCTTGGATTTATCATTTAATAACCTATTGTTTTGTATATGGTTTGATTGAATGATTCATTAAAATATATTGAATTACAAATTTGATTTAATTCAATAATACACGCATTTAACAATATTTTCGGCAAACGGTTAAAGTATATAAATATAGTCATCGATTTTTATGTCGCATTAGCCACGATATCATCGTTATGTCGTTATATAACAAGTCATTTTGTATACGATACACTGGAAATTTATAGGAAATTTCTCCTTGAAATTAATTTTCCTTTTACCCAATTATTATATTCTGTCGTTTCGACCGATTTCATAGACGATACCGATGACTGTATATGATAAACCACATTCAAACCACACTGATTCACCCGTCTAATCTCGTTCTCAACGATGGTAAAAAATAAATTCAAATAACTCATGACGGAGCGAGGCATCTGCTCACCTTCGAAAAGCTCTTTGGGTAAAACTTTTATACCTCGTAAAAAGGAAAAGTTGTGACTTTCGGCTATCCGGCAGTCATTATCGCTGACTATATCGCACATAACCCTGCCCGATCGGTATTCCACGTCTCTGAAATGTTACTCAAAGACTAACCTTTTCCACCGACTGAGTTAGAACTTACTTTAAACTACAACCGATGTACCTGCAAAATATATAGGATTATTTAAGATTTATTTTGGATTATTCAAAACGTTAGTCGAGCCATTCGGTTTAAGAACGTTTTTTTTTTCGATGATTTATTATTAATACACGTTTTTAAGCGATCTCGATCTTAGGGAAATTTACTTATACGATTATAATATTGGCCAGTGGCCACATCTACGTAGGAATCTGTGATTCTTGAAAATGAAATAAATATTGAGGTTTTTAGACTACACAAGAAAATAAATAATATCCAACATTCACGTATGTTATTCATTATATTATCTTAATTCGATCGAAACACGTCATACAGTAGTATTGCGTATTATTAAAGATGATATTAAATTTTTTTTTCATATATATGCACATTTTTTTGCGCTTGAAGTTGTTAGTGTCGAAATAAATTATTTTTCAGATTTAGAGTATTGCAGTCTTTTTTTAAACGAATATAGACGAATATTTACGTTTTTTGAAAGAGCTGTAAATAACGATACGGCTTCACTATAGCTATATAAAATATATACCTATATTAACTTTTATCAAAAAAGGATGTTTTGGCAAAATCGATAATTATAATATCCCCGTCTGGTAGGTATAGGTACATATATATTATTATACAGAGCGCGGGTTACCTGCAAGCCCAAAGAAAGTATAATATTGTGTGATTTCTAAAAAAAAAGGAAATTAAAACGACGACGCGCTCTCGACGGAGGAAAATATAATAATAATAATAATACCATCGCCGGCCGTACGAAAATTATAATTAAAAGTTATTACGACGGTGCAGCTATTTAATTGAACGAAAACTAGGCAGGGAGGGTGTAAACGTATTATACAGGGCGACGACGTTATACGATCGGCAATATAACGATATTCGTAAAAATATGCCTCTGAAGGATGCTACGTGTGCGGGGTGTATATAATAATTATTAGAGTCGGACGATTTTCTCCGATTTATAATAAAGTTCCGAATTTTTCGGAATATAATTTTATATCATTAGCGCTCGATGGATATTAAAATATTGTCATTACCTGTATAGCAATACTGTCGCGTATTGTTATTAAAAACTAAAGTGTCTGCAAAGCATTAATAATAATTGGTCAATGAAATTTTTCGAGCAATCGTCTTCTCGGTAAATATTTATAACGTCGTCGTTCACAAAAACAACGAACCTCCTATGTGAAAAAAGCATAATTTTCAGAAAATACAAAAAACGTTTTAAAAAAAAAAATCACACAGGAGTTTTTTTCATAAGCGATTTATAGTTGTTGGTAACACATATAGGAGGATTTTTCTACGATAAAGTATAGGCGCGTATAAGATCTTTCACAAACTTTTTGTTACGATTTATTTTAGGTACCACCACATATAGCAGAATTATTAATTAATTATTTTTCATTAATTCTACGACGTAGATAGCACATAGGAGATTTTATCAATAAACGGCATATTTTTTTCTGATTACCAAAACCTTAAAACCATAAATTTGCACATAAGAGGTTAATAATTCCAGTGAACGACGATAATATATTATGTTTTAAAAACACATTTTTTGTTTCAAGCGATTTGAAGTCAGTATTATACAACACAATAATGTATTATTGCACAGTAATTATTGAAAAATTATGTTTTACGCAATTTGTATTGATATAATTCAATTGGTACAATTTCTCAAGCGTTTTTGCAATTTCTTAAACTTTTTCATTTAAAATTACAAAATTCCCAGAAAAAACTTTCTGTTAATTTCTTTTAATGTTTTTTTTTTTATGTCGTCATGACTTTAAACCGTGTATTTGAATATATTTACAAAAACACATTCGTTTACCGAGAAAATCACTGCTGCAGCGTAGTTATCAGAATCATATTATTATACGCGTATACACAGTATTATGTTTATCAATATACGATCCGTTTAATAAGCGATGATATCGTTATTTATTTATTACGATATTTATAGCGTTTGAGTTTCAGACCGATGAAATAAATGTTTCTTTCGGAAATACAATCCGTTTTATTATTCATCGCGGAGGACTACTGCTGGATCGTCGGCGCTTAACGGGTCGAGCGCTGAAAATACAAATAAAAGTTGTAGATTCCGACCGAATATTACTTTTCCGAGAAATAAAAACACATAACAAAGAAACGTTTCAAGTAAATTATCTTTTTCGATTTCATAGTTATATATAGTCTCTGATGAATTTATAACAACCACGCGCTGCGGCAGTTCCGGCGAGTGCCGCGAGAAATAACTTTTAAACGTTTATGTTATTTCAGAATATCAGCTATTGTAGGTACACATTTTTTTTTTTCAAACATTTGTATACACCATCCGAACGCGGTCGGTCGCGGGTTCTTTCTGAACAATATATAATAATATGGGACAATATGTATACAGTGGATAGGTACCGCTACTATTGTTCGAGTTGTTTGCAAAAAAAAAAATTCTCTCGTAAAATTAATTGTCAGCTAGCAAATAATAATATTGTGTTTTCAACTGTTTAATAACATGTTAAATCAAAATCGGTATGAGTAAAGTACTACCTATTTAGTCGTCAATAATAATATATTATTAGCGATATCCGCGGTAATACGCGTGCTTCTCGCGTGCCCAGTTTTAATCTCTGAGTGACGAAATATTCTTGTGACTTGTGCGTAAAAAATATTTTTTTTCTTGTAGTTCAACGTGTTCGTCAAATAATCGTATGAATAATATTAGCCCCAGTGGTTTATTTTCAAATTTTTTGTTGGGGGGAGAGGTCTAAATATTAAAAACACATAATATAAATTAATATTCTCTTTCCCTGTAACAAGTCATTTATGAATTTTTAATCTTTTTTTTTCTGCAGGGAGGTCGAGACCCTGGAACTTCCCCTTCCCTGTAAATACGCTACTGATTAGCCCACATTATGTATAGGTAGGTATGGCAAAATATCACAATTAAATAATTCGTCGTCGCTTACTAATACCTAAATATAATAATATAATGTAATGTCTTACCTATACGTATAATAAATTATCGTAATTTATCAGCAAACATATTTCTCTCTCTCGCGGTATTGTGTGGTTCAGATCTCGGTACGGTTTGTTAACAATATTACCGATTTTATATTTTATGTATATATAATACGGGATTTTAAACAAGGGTACAGCCGCCGATACCGGAAGCAGAACTGAGAAATCGGCGTTGGAATCTCTCGCTCGAAATGGACGAAAGTTTGATTTTATTCGTGATTAATTGATGTTGCAGGGCGATGTTTGTTTGTTTCGCAACTACATAGACTATAATATGTATAGACGAATAAAATAATTTCATTATTACCTGTTTTTTGGGTTTTGGGTATATTTCGTTTTTAATAATTCATATTAATTTAATTTCTAGTTTTTCCTGCATAATTGACACGCATTTTAGGTTTAGAGCGCAAAAGTAATTATTTATAGTTTAAACCATCGCTATTGCCTCTTCTTTACTTTTCAACTGTTGGCTCTTCTATACACTCAAGTGGCTCACAAATTATTTGTTCAATACGAGTTTTAAAATATTATAACAATGCCCGACTAAAAAATTTAAATAAATCAATAAAAAAAATACATTTTTTTATTTGAATACAATTTTTAACGTATTTTATTCAGCTATATATAACTGTTAGTTGTAGTATGCGAGTATAATATATAATGAGAAAACAGTGAACGGCCATTTGTCTCCCCAGTCAAATATTCATAATTTCAGGAATTCTCTCTCGATAAATAGACTTTTTCAATATTTTATTAGCTGATGTTCTGCGAATTTAAAGACTGAAACATAAAAATATTTTTTATTCAAATAACTTTCATAAAATAAAACTGTGATTCAATACTAACTTCAACAATATTGGCAAAGACGATTATTAATAGCATTGTATTGTTTTAAAACACATTTATTCACATGCAATATTATTATAGTTAATATTATATTACTTATATATGTATACATTAATTTTTTTTTTCATATTGTAACTTATGAGTGTTATGACTAGCTAGGGTTTTAAATTTTAAATATTTCATGTGAATTTCAAAATTGAAAATTTCACTCCTCATGAAATATTGAAAAAATTTTTTTTTACATATGCACTAGAAACGTAAATGATATTAATATAATATTAGTATTTATTAATTATTATTTATTACTCATATATTATTTTGTAAAAGAAACCTAAATACCTAAAGTAGACACCTAGTAGTAAATTAAGTATATTATCGTATTATTTCATATCTGTATTTGTTTGGAGATGAATAATAATATAATATTATTTTGAATGTTCTGAGAAAAGAAATAAAAATACTTAATAGAGAAATTATTGTATTGTAATGTGAATTAATAAAATTATAATAAATAATAATTCACAAACGTATTGGTAAGTATATTATGATTATTGATTAGTGATTACTGATTAGGTCTAGCCGGTCTAGGCCATTTTCAGAAAGCTATGAACACTATTGTTGTACTAGTCACATTAATAAACAATTTGTGTATTCATTCAACAGACATAGGTAATTTTAAACATGTGTTTCTTTCACCCTAATTATACAGGTGTAACTTGAAAAAAACTTTTTTTCGATTTTTTTTTAATAATATTTGGTATTTTTTTTTTTTTATTGAAATATTTCAAGAAAATAAATTTCTTCAAATTTTAAAACCCTAGTTATAACTAACAAAAATAATTTCTACGAAAATTATTGAAAATTTAATAGATTTTTAAAACATCAGTCAACACAAATATTATAACACTTTTAACTACTATAACACATATTCATCTAAGTGCCAAGACAATATCATGTTATATAGTATTTCACGTTATTAAATAAAATATGTACATAATGTTTGTATTCGAAAATACATCTATTAAGCCAGAATTTATGAACTGTACAAAACCATATTTAAGTTTGATTTAGTTTCTTACACCCGCACCTCGGTTTTCGCGATGTGACAAAATTCCAAAAATATTCGGCTACCTTTGTTTCTCACTTCAATTTTGTTTCTAAATTATAATATTTCTTTACACTTGTAAAGGGTTCGGTGTGGTTTACTATACCAAATCTCAATAATAATAAAAATTAATAAAAAAAATTTTCTAATAAATTTAAACAAGAATTGAGCTGGAGCTTTTTGTACAATATGAAAATAAAATCGTACGACATATTTTGAAAATGTATGACGTATTAAAAACGTGTGGACATATTTTGTCAACAGCGGACTCCCCACCTACGCTGGTTTTATTTTGTTCACAAAAAAAAGTTGTGGAAACATTTCAAAAATCCACGAGCTCTCATCAGTAAAAAATTTCTGCACGAAAGTCCAACAAATATAAATTAATATTAAGAATTCGAAAATATATGTTTATAATTATAATATTATATTATAAATCTGAAAACGACCATTTATCAACCATTTTTGCTCATTAATTAAACCAGAATGAATTTTTTTTTTGTACACAGTAGGCATTTGGTTAAAACAAGTTGGACCTAGATGTGATCATCTATACACAATTGCCCAAATGATTTTTATGTATATATTATATTTTGTGTATATCCACAATATTATAGAATAGGTTTATTTTTTTAACTTATTATTATTAACCCTTTCGGTCCTGATTTTTTTTTTTTTAGGAAAAAAATCCATAATTTTTTTTCTTGATTAAATAGCCATAAATAACATATTTACGCAATTTCAGAAAAAAAAAATTATTTTTTACCAAGTTATATGCAAATTTTCATTACATACTTCTACAAGTAGGTCGGGTTGTATAGGAGTCAAAAAAAATAAAAATACCTACTTCTACAAGTAGGTCGGGTAAAAAAACAAAACAAAATAATAACAAAACCTTAAAATTTAAGTAATCCAAAATAAATAATATAATATAACGAATAAATATATAATTACGGAAAACAAGAATAACAAATAACAAATGTAATGTTACCACGTTCACGCCAGTTTTATCTAATGCTGATATATTGTACTCCGTTGTTGCCCGACATACTCGTAGCAGTAGGTGATAAGACTGATAGAATTTGGCGGTAAAATTGTTGAGTTATTGATTATAAGATATTGGTTATGGTTGTTACTTATATGTAAACATGTTTACTATTGATATAGAAACTCCCAGATTTTTAGAATCATATGTTAGGTAGTTTTGGCGGGAAATGTAATCATGATGATAATGACCTTATCATCACTATATTTATTTTTTATTTTTTCAAGAAAATAGTTAAAATAATACAATTATACTGAAATATCGATGAATATTATTATTATTTATGAATGTCCATATATTAAGAATTATTTTTTTATAACATTTGGTTAGCTGCGATGAAAACTCTATTTAAAACAATTTATCGAAAGTTGCCTACCTGTACGAGTAGTTCAGGACCGAAAGGGTTAAGAGGACGTAATACCCGCATGCGTTGTCTCCGTCTTACAAGTGCGTAACATAGCAAATTTTACGCTCAGAAGATTACTCGAAGCTCCGTGAATTTGAAATTTAGAGTGAATTGACCTCTTATAAAAATTAAAGGTAACATTATTATCGAGGGCTTCTCGATCGGCTTTTTATTATATTTTAATTCTAAAGCGAGTTATGAGTATTTTAAGATATACAAACAATTTACAATTTTAAAATACTTATAACTCGCTTTAAAATTAAAATATAATAAAAACCGATCGAGAAGCCCTCGATAATAATGTTACCTTTAATTTTTATAAGAGGTCAATTCACTCTAAATTTCAAATTCACGGAGCTTCGAGTAATCTTCTGAGCGTAAAATTTGCTATGTTACGCACTTTTAAGACGGAGACAACGCATGCGGGTATTACGTCCTCTTAAGTCAACGTGTATCGTTGATGTGTGACACGTGATATTGTGTTTTTTAACTCTCCGACTTCATCTGTTTAACGCGTTTCGTAAGCGGTCATAATATTAGAATAATGGAAGTAAAAACGATCTAATATCAGATTACAACAGCTGAAAAATGTTTTCACAAAAAAGCACTTTAGTCAAAAATTAAGGTGACTCGATTATTGTTTAATCCTGAATATATACCGTCCGAAACTTGATATACCATCAGCTAATACGAATATTAATGAGGAAAAATACGTTCTAATTATTGATGTTAGCAGTAAGACGTCGTCTTTCTCAATTATGACTGCCTACATAAAATATTATGTAATTTTATAAAATCATTGTTGATAATAATTTTAAATTTTAAACGTTGCATCCGTAAAGAAAAACGAATAAGCAGACGTCTCGCTATCGTGCTGGTAATAAGAAATTAATTTCTCGAAAACGTATCAGAATATATTAACTACGCGACTCGTACCCACTCATCGCGTTTTATATTATTCATCAGGACATATTCTAACGATGCCGTTTACATTTTATTAAGTCCTACTAAGTGGCAATCATTAAAAATGCAATTTAGACGTTCTCTCGTCTCGATTGTATACATCACAACACACACAATAAACCGTCCGTATTACGTCACACCGAAAGCTAAACAATAATCGGTTACGCTTGTATCATATTATTATATTGTTATTATATTATAATATGTACCTACCATATTTAATTTTTTTTTGCTTTTATTTTTATAGTAAGTAATCAAAAACGTATTGTGTTATTTTATTAATTTCGTTCAATAATTGTTCGTCGTCTCGTATTTACGTGTTTCTGCCGTGGGCCTGTTCGACGATTTGTTTATTTTTTCTATACCTAAATACATATTTTCTTTGAGTAACAATAAAAATCTACAAAACGACAAAACGACATAATGATATATATAACGACTGCATATTATATACCACGACTGTGTGCGCCGTCGAAAAAAAAGGGAATTAAAATCACATTTGAGTTCGTTCGATAAAAAAAAATATATAATAATATATTATTTGTAAACCTATTATATTTATATATATATACACATTATTATTCTTATTCCGAAAGGTTTAATTGCGTTATTCGTCCGGTTGCATCCATTAAATAATTCATCGCGTGCCGCAAAAATATTCGTTTCTAGAACGACGTGGGCATATTATATACCTTCACATCGTATACTGTTGTACACTATAACAGCTACCTATATATTATTATTGTTATGTGTATATATACATATTATACATATTGTTATACATATATATATATATACTATTATATATGTGTACATTACTCGGTGAAAACAAATCACTTTTTAGGCGGCGGCGGCGTACATTTGTTATTTTTCCAGAATATTCATTTGTTTTTATTAAAACATTTACAAATCGTATTACATATATTATAATGTGATACGCGGGAATAGTATACAATATATTAATAGTAATAATAATATTATAATAATTGGTCGTTCGCGTGTGTGTTTATCTGTTGGGAATATAATAATAATGGATTGACACCGACTTTTGTATAAAATAATATATTATGTTCTCCGGTGACCGATCGTCCGCACGTGTACTGCTTACCCCTAAGGCCGCGGTGGCGTATCCGAAGGACTCAAAGGACCACGACCGAAGGGGCGAGGGGGGCAGGACGAGCGATTAAAATAATTATTGTTAAATGCGCGACTCTTAATATTCGGAGAACTGTCTCCTCCCTCAACGTCCTATCACCGGTTGCGATCTAGTTATAGCATATCGTTTTTTTTCTAACAGAAATATTTACATTATTATTTTTATTTTGCCGGATCGAAATTAAACGATTTTACTACACGTAGATAATAGTTATTTATTTATTTATTATCAGCAATACGGACTAAGCCCAATTTTACAGAAATATGATAATACTAATTACAATTATTTAAAATATGAATAACAAAAAATGAATATAGACATAACTAATTAATAAATTTATATAAAAAGTGAATAAAACGAATAAGAAAAAGAAAAAAAACGAAGAAAGTAGTATGATTTAGGGGGTTCAAACACACCTATAATCCCTAGTCAATCTAGTCTATCCTCACGCCTGCTATCACATACATGCCCAGCCGTGCCCCTCCCATCCACTCCTTGCCCCCTCCCCTCCCATCAATGCTTATCATGTACATGTCACACCGTACCCCTCACATCCATACCTACCACATACCACACCATATCCCTCCCATACCATCTATATTTAATATTATATTAGATATTATAGAATAAAAATAATATGCGTTGTAAAATAATATAGTATGAATAACATAGATGTGATATATATTTTTTTTTTAAGATTCATATACAACTACGACTAATGGTAAACGCATTTCCACCGCTAATACGATATCAGCTGCTGAGGCGATAAAAGCACGCATAAACCTAGTTCTGTGTTCAGGTTTCGTGGAAATCTCATCTTCAGCAAATCGAAACATTGTGTGGTAATACACCCAAAATACCGATAATGTTCAAAACTATTATACCTTTTTTTCAATCGCTTAAAACCAACCTCATTCGGTCATTAAAAACTCGCGTTCAAAATGATAGTTCAATAAAATTCCATTTAAAGCTAGAATCAAAATGTTATCGTACAAACGTTGAAAATTCATCCGAAAATCGGGCATTACTGAAGAATACTAAAAAAAAATGATGGGTCACTATTTGCCAGTGTTGAGCCCAGATAACAAAAATAATATCTAGATAAGATAAAGATAATTTCGTAAACAATTATCTAGATTTAGATTCAGATGATCATTTTTACTTTTATCTAGATTAAGATAAAGATACATATTTTTTTATCTAGATATCATAATAGATATTTTTATTTTTTGTTTCTGAGCTATTTATATTCGATATACCCTCCGAACACCGCCTCACCATCCAAAAATCAAGATAATATTATTATTATAACGTGAAGTTGTGAACGTCTATACGGACAGTGCCGAATTCCGAAAACTATTACTATACTATAATTTATAATATACTATTAACTATATAGAGTATAGACTTGCAGTCATGCCTCATAATAGAATATTTCCATTACGAGTTCACGAAATAATGTGCGCTGCTGGACGAGGGTTTTACACTATTACGTAATAACAATATTATTTAGCTTTATATAAATACTAAATAGACAAGAACGATATTATTTCATTGAAACCATTTCTAGTAATCAACATTACACGAGAAACGTAATAATAAATAACAAAGAACAAAACACATTCGTATGAATATTATACTATTATAATATTATTATTGTCAATAAAATTACTGCTAAGAAAAAAATAAATATATTCACGTTTATTTTCAGAAATAGTGTAATAATATTTTGTTTGATCAATGACCAGATAAAATAAAAAAATTAAAAGTACCAAACTACCAACAAATCAATCGAAACTAAAAATTATTTATTTATCTAGATATATTTATCTAGATAGGTATACAGTTTATCTTAGATGACAATCAGATACCTAATATTTTATTTATCTAGATGAGATAAAGATGCTGTAGTTTTATCTAGATACATTATCTAGATACATTTATCTAGATACTGCTCAACACTGCTATTTGCCATACGTATCATTCTAAGAATTGGCTAATTCTCAGAATAATCGGTGTTGCATTTTAGAATAAAAAATGGATAAATGTGAATGGACAGAAGTGTAAGGGACTTTAAAGTTAATCACAGAAAGTAAAGCAGGACAATCAATAAAGCCATATTCTATTAGTAGGCGGAGAAAATTCATATTAGCAACTTTTCTTCTATCAACTATAAGGAAATTAAACCAAGCTTGTTCAAAATTGGACATAATAATCATCAGGTGGATTGTCAATACTTAAAATAAATGTTGCATAATTTAGGAATTTTCTTTGTAATAATTACAATTATTATAATAATATTATAAGTACATACTCGAAAAAACCTTTGAACAAACTCCCGAAGGGATGGGAACTTCGTCGTATGAGAGGGGGTACTAATTCTTGCTCTTCTATCAAACATGTAGTCACACTGATCCTGCCGAATGATTATCCGGTTTGTCGTGTTGTACTACAAATGTATATAAAATGTCTATTATATTTTGTATATATAATTATATCATTCCGATATAATTATTATCGCTGTCTATATTGACTTTTGTGGGCCAAAGCACTGTGCAGAGCAGTCGGCCAATAAAAATTCGTGTTTGCATAAAACGAAACACAATAGTATCGAAAATAATAGCCTGTGTCGTCGTACCTAGAGTAATAAAAACGTACAATAAAATTAAACATAAAAACACACTCGTTACGTCGTCCCGTTTACATTATTATTATTATATACATTAAGCGCGTATACACACACTCCCGTCCGATCTATAGTCGCTCATATAGTGTATAACATACAAAACAACGACATAAAGACTTAATTTGACTGCATGATACACTATATATATATAATATAATATACCGAATAATAATATTATATAGTTAATAATGTTATATACATAGTGTCGCCGACGCCGTAACCGTAAATAAATTAAACGAATGTTTTACAGTATTGTTATTGGTAAAGTTTTCGCGTCCCTTTGTTTTTCGTAGTCGTATATAATGGTAACAATAATTACAATATTAACGGGCGCGATTATTTGGTGTCATTTTCGCAACGTCGAAGATTAAAATTACGTGCGCACATAGTCTTCGTCGAAACTTTAAAAACTATAATATCGTGAAATGTGTTCAACAACTTAAATATTCTATATTGTATTCGTCGTTCACCAGCCGCCGTGATATCAATAACCAAAATATTACTGTGTTTGCGATGTAAGTATTGCTATTCGTCGTACATTATATAAATATTCAGCCGCAATACAGCGGTACTTTCACTACCTATTTAAAAAAGTTTTGATATTTTTCGCGTTCGTATTACATTTATTCATTATTATTCATTAATCATTATCAAATACCGATCTACAGTGTAGACTTATTCTACACGAAGCATTATGTATTAAAGTAGATAAGAAGTACAAATTATAATATGACGATTTATCATTATTGAAAACAAAAACTAACTAAAGGTTACTAATGCATATTTTAAATGACAAATAAAATGATCGGTTAAAAATGAAATTCTGTTGATTTAATCTCCGATTTGACGACGGCAAAAACACCGACGAGGTCTGCAGTCTATTTTGTGATTTCGTTACTCGAACTGAGCTGTTTTCAGTAGTCATATTTAGCAGCATTACACAGTAGACATATTAATATTGTTTGTCGACCAGTTCGCAACTCAAACGGTCGTTTTGCCGTAAAAGTTATGTATTTCGTGAGTGTGCATCGTCTGATATTTTTTTTTTTATTTGATAGGGCGGGAAGATTGATTAAAAACAGGTAGGACGCAGCCTACCCCAAACTGTATAGTTATCCACAATCCTCATAGGTACAAATACAAATTATTATTTACATATAATTTCACATTTTTGTCTATTTTATGACTGTTATGCAAACTGCAGAGTAAAATACTAGGTCGCATGTCCCATGGCGTAAACACAACAATCATAATTATTAAATTTTATCGTCCGTGTTTTATCACACCTGTTTCTGATATAATACATATACTTTACCCCCAAAACAAAATGTTTAATCTTTTTTTTTTTTTCTAAAATTTTAAATTTGTAGCAAACGACCAAATAAATCATATTTACTTAATACATTAATTACTCGTTTGGGACACGGATTTCGGCGGACTTGGAGGAGTTATTTTTTTGGCGGGGTGGAGACTACCTCCAAGCTCCCCCCACTCGTGTTTTCGATTACATTGTAACACGCTCGGGCTGTCTCAAAAATAATTTACCACGTACTTAGATTATTATTCGGAGTGCGAAATAGCATATCAGCCGAAACACGCGCTTGTCCTATTCGCAACCGCGTATACCACACACGACCACCGCATTACCGTATACCTGCAGGCAGATTTCTTCGAATATAGTGTTGTTTATCGCGCACATTAACGCAGCAATCGTTTTCCGCCTGCCGCATTACGATAATAATATAATATATGGTTAGGAATTTTTTCGCGTTTTCTCGAGTATTCCGGATTAAAATCGACGTTTTTATCCCGCGGAGCGAAACACTATATCGACGTTGAAGTATCTACTACCTATCTACTACCGACGATCTAACGCGTTTTATCGGTAACGGGATTTGCACATCGAACCCCGGAGCAGGATTTATAACCGACTTTCGAGCTGTACATAATAATAATATATATATACGAGCACTGCATAATGAATCTACACTAGAATTTGGTATACGAAAATGCACACACGCGTGGTTAACTGCACGGTATAGCGAGTATTTGGAGGATTTCACGATTTTATTCACCGCATACAACGAATTTAAACATACGTAGTGCATCATCCAGGGGCGTCTTCGATGATGACGGGTAAAGCAGGGCAGTCGTGCAAAGAAGATTTAAAAAAATTCTTAGTTTTCCACAGTTAATTTTCCTGTAGCTCAACTTTATGTCTGATTACAATCATACTAACACAATTATAGTATATTATTGATTGTATACGAATAATGAATATGATTAGTGAATATACAATATATTATTATGTGCATACTTATCAGTAATCACTAATAATAAGGTCAATGGTTACAATTTAAATACATTTTTGTTATTATTAATTGTCTTAAAATTGTCTGTATATTATAACCTCTTGAGTCATACCTGCATGTGATGTCTCCATCCAGCACATTTTAAGTTTAGACGAATCCATTTAACTTTTAGATTCTGAGCGGAGCAGAGACAGGAAAAACAAAAAAAAAAAAATTAAGGAAAAACGGTAATATTTTTGCAAAGCAAATTTTTATTTTAAAAGTAACAAAAGAAATAATGACCGTAAATACATGAAATTTTCACCGAATGTTTATATAAGCATTTTCTATATACTATAAAATATTATATAAAACGATCAGTTTTTATACTTAGCTAAGGATTAAAAATTTAAAATAAGGTTTTTTGTAAATATTTAATAGTGTGATCAAAAAAATCAAAAAAATATATTTACATGGTTGACTTTTAAAGACATTTTAAGTTCAAATTTGGACGAAATTATATATTTTAATGAAGAATAACGATGTTAGTTATTTCGTTGTAATTTAAAATTGTTTTTCGTAGGTGCTTATCTACTCACAACGAAAACTCGGTATGTCATAAACTCATAATATCGTGTTTATACAATACATTTAGCTGAGTTAAATATTTTATTAATTTAAACACACAAAATTTTAAAAAATTCAAAAAACGTGGAAAATTGAGAAAAATTGCATTAAAAATTAAATAGTCATAAACTCATAACACACAAAGTATAAATCGACTATACATTTGATCGGATTTGATTTATCTTAACTGCAAAAAAAGTTGCAATATCAATTAAATCCAGCGTCTTTAGTAATAATATAACTTGCTTGGAAATTAGAATGTCAAAAGAATCATACGAGGCCCCAAATAATATTCTTATCTTCACGTTTGACGATAGATAAATGGAAAGTTCACTGGAATATACTATAGATAAAATTAAGTAAAATAGATTACGATTTCCGTGTGTGCGTTAGTATGTGTCACGGAGATCGCGTCATGTACGGAATGCAACGTCCTCTCACAACATATCCATAAAAATTGATACTGGTGGATTTTATTACACCTAATCAATTTAAAACTTTTGTACGCACAGACAGAAGTCATATTTTTAGTTTTCACCCTTCCTGCAAACGGGTTGTCTATAATATTATACGACACAATTATAATTGTTCATACCCGGGACCGTTATAGGCCCGCACACGGCGGTTCCGTCTTCACGGCGGCGGTCCCGTGCACGCTTATAATTATTATTATCACACACGTTCGCGGGGGCACTTACCGAATCGCACTAATGTTGTCGCGGTAGCGATTCACGCGTTTTGTCGTAAAATAATCTATTTACGAAAATCCATTCGCGTCGTGATTTCTGTCGTTTATTGACGTGCGTGATGTGTGTGTGCAGTGTGTGCAGTATTGTTAACGAAATAGACGGCTATTATAAGCATTTTAACGATAATATCTTTGCAGTAATACTGTCCGTATTTTCTACTGTCTTCATGAACGTCAGTCGTCTGCAGGTGACTATAGGTGGGGGGAAATTAGAGACATTTTCAAGATCAGGGATGGCCAACCCAAAGATCATGCCACTTTGGCCACTTTTTTTTTTATTAAAATAGGAAAAAATTTACAATCTGTATACAAATAATACAATAAGTAATTGTGTTGACATTTCAGCGGGCCACATATATAGTTATTATATTAGTATTAATACAAAAAAATACAAACATTTTTTTTTTTTTGTAAATGTTTGATAAATCTCAAAACTTTCCAAGTCGGGCCGATGGTTGGCCATCCCTGTTCAAGATAGTAGCAGTTCGTAGAGTACATCGCGTTTGAATGCAACATTTTATTTCAAACGATTTTCAAACAAATTAGACTATTATGATTATTGATTAATAATATAAGTACAACAAAGATAAATACAATTATTGCATATCTATATAAAAAAAAAAAAACACTGCTAGGCCATATTCTCCACTCTTCTGGCCCTCGCCCACTCTCACCCCACACGATTTCCTCAAGTGCTGGTGACTTATTTAGAATACATTGTGCAGGCAACGTCAGACGTTTAATAATTTTATCGGCATTTTCCGATTTTTGTTATGATAGGTATCTAATTTCACCGCTTATTCAGGCGTATTGTCGTATAAATATAAACATATTCCTGTATATATTTTAAATATTTATATATAACATACGTAAATGCTCAACTAAATACAACTATACTGTATACGACGATCAGTCACGCGCATGAGACGATTTTCGAATAATATAACGAACTATCTGGAGACTTGCAGTCGACCGAGTTTTCAGTACTTTGACCGAATTAAAAAACAAAACGCGCATCACGTGCAGGGATATCGCTACTCGTATATGCTATACTATACATATTATTATGTACAGGGCCGTCCTTAGGGGGGGGCGAGCAGGGCCCAGGCCCTGGGCCTCGCGCTTTTTGCTTAAATTTTGGGCCTCGCGTTTTCTTTTAATTGTTTTTTTTTTGTAGTATTTAAATTGTATATCACTTTTATAGTTTTATATACCTAATTAATAAATATGAAAAAATATATAAAAATAACGAAGTTGGTTCAACGTACAAATATTGGAATATCCATAATACAATATTTTCGTAATCGCAGCACATCAGCCTTGATGATGAAACTTTGGATTTTTATATAATATTGAAAATTTGAAGTTATTTGAAGATGAAACATTACGAAAGCATTGTATGGATTTAGAAATATTATTAAAGGACGGTGAAAATTGCGATTTAAATGGAATTGAACTTTTTGACGAGTTAAAAATTTTTTTTAGAATTTTGAACAAAAAACCTCTATCGAGTGTCCTGATTTAATGGAATCAACATGTGGTTCATTTCCAAATATTGCTATCGCATTAAGAATATTATTAACTCTTCCAATAACCACTGCCAGTGCTGAGAAAAGTTTCTCGATGTTAAAAATCATTAAGAATTATTTGAGAACAAATATGGTGCAAGATCGACTTTCTGATTTAGTAATTATTTCAATTGAACGTGATTTGTGTGAAAATGTAGACTATAATGATATTATTGAGATGTTCGCAGAATTAAAAGCCAGAAAAATTAATTTTTGATGAATAAAATGATTTTTATTGTACTTTTTAGTATTTTAATTTGTCTGTTATTTATTGTTATATTTTATTTTAATTTTATTAAAATGCAAATTTGTATAAATATCATTAAGGGACGATTAATGAATTATATAATATGAGTAAATAAAGAAAAACATGTTATTTGAGTCTACTATAAAATTTTTTTATTTTATTTACCAAGATTATTATAATATTTTATAAAAAAAACCCTCATTTTTAATTATAATTAGGGAGGAACCTAACAATTTTTTTGTGTGATAAGAATTATTGATTTCATTATATGTTTATAGAATCTATAAACATATTATAATATATCTATATTATAGATAGATATAAATATATAATACCTAAAATATGTTACAAATAATCGCCCTGGGCCTCGCAAATCCTAAGGACGGCCCTGATTATGTATATAGGTACTAGTTTTGCAGATGCACCGACAAGATCACCCATTCAAATGACGAAAATAATTTGACGATATTATTGTTAAAGACTTCGTGTCACACGTGAGTCGTCTTGAAAATCGTCTCTGGTAAAGTCTAGGGTGGCGCGGACACAGTCGGAATCTGTCGATCCGAGTCTCGTATAGGATTACGCGTTCACTGCGAGGACGACAGGGAAAACATTTGTAAGGACGGATTAAAATTTATCTTATCTCTGAGACTGTCGCGAAGGAAATTAAATAACTTGCTGCAGGACCAGTCGATTTTAACGGCATTTCTGGATCACAATATAGGTCTTATACGATATGCCACTGCTATTGTACAACACAATTCAAAACCAATAATATAGAACCGGCTTTGCTTGTCGTACATCCACTATAATATAGAATAAGTCCAAGTATCACGTGATTTGCCATGTACGTAGCATTAAAGATGAACATTTAATTATAATATTATGTAACACTTTATAGTTTATACGTACTCACGAAACACACATAAAAACGAGAATGTAATAATAATTCGTGGTTAATAATTTAATAATTTTTTTTTTTTAATCTAGACACGTCATCTGCATTGTTGGCTTCGTTCGTTAAGAATTAAAAACCACATAACAATATTATTGTTACTGTTCACACGATTAGCCAAAACCATATCAGATATCATGTAAGTACTGTGATTTTCAAGTGCACGCGGAATGGTGATAAATTATCACTATTATCATCACTGATAACACAGTAGAAGCCGCTTATAACACTCACTTTGGGACCAAAACACTGCAGTACACATATACATTTCCCATATTTTACCCAGTCTTTAACAATTTACAGTAATATTTTATTTTTCGAACTTTTAAATTTTTATTTAAGCGTGTTTTTTTTTTTTAACACGATTCGTTTAATCTCAATAAACGCAGCTACAAGATTACTTTTACATTATGTACTTAAATTATATTTGTTCATTAGATATAAGTTGAAAATATCATACAAATATATAATATTTATTATTTTAGTAAAAATATCATAATTTCAAAAATATGAAATAACTATTTATAATAATAATACTCAAACGTATAATAACAATGACATAATATATTTCGTATTTCGACTTAAAGTAGGTACATATGGAACTATCACTTGTTTTCTTCGGATCGTTGACCATATGGAACTATCACTTTATAAACTTAATTCCGTAATATTAATATCTGCAGACTCAATATTATGAATATAAAGTGAATATAAAGTGAATAAGTAATAGTTCCACACTACCAAATGTAGTCAATATATTATGATACAAAGAACACCACGACATCACCAATATTCATTGGTTTTTTTTAAAATAAGAATTGAATTCTTATTTTATATTATATTCACTTTATATTCATAATATTGAGAGTCTGCAGATATTAATATTACGTAATTAAGTATATAAAGTGATAGTTCCAGATGGTCAACGATCCGAAGAAAACAATAAAGCCGATATATATCGGTCTTTCGAACATGAATACTTTTCTCAATATTAGTTGTTTCCCCGCTGTTTTGTGATACAACGTTTTCGTTTCAAACGGTTGTTGGTAATTGCTGTACAACTCTTTACGCTGCTGCCGTACGTCAGAAATCTGAAATCGTTACACGGAATAAATAATATTTTAATATTTTAGATACCTATACTATTTTGCCCATAGTAGAAAGTAGAAATTTATTATAGGTACTTTTCGCCGTAATGTGATCAAATAGTCCAGACGGTCTTCGTGAGGCAACGTTTTCGACCAAATATAGCATCGTTCCAGTTGGTGCATGGTCCAGGAATATTTGTTTTTTGCTTCTTCAATTGGGTCGTTTGATTTAAACGGTTTACTGGATGTCGACGGATCACACAGCAATTCGTTCAAACGCATCAACAACAGAAACGCGAGAAAAATGTTCATGATTTCGGTTTTGGGCATAATATAACAATATTTTATTGTCTTACATTCAAAATACAATGTATTTACTTCGTAAACATTAATATTTATTGACTTAGTTACTCGACGTAATTTCTGTATTCATTTCTGTTTATATTTGAATATTTAGTTGGCCAGACTATTAAGAATATGTGTATTTAATATTTTAATTTTACATTGATTAAATTTCATACGGTTTACAAAAAAAAAAAATGTGATTTTAGTTTGTTTTTTTTTTGTTTTTTTCAACTATTCCAGAAATATAATGCTCGTATTGTTTATTAAAAAGAATACATTTGGCGATAAACAACTCTAATTTTATACTCCACAGATAACTTTGCGATAACTGGGCCAGGTAATCGTTAGGGCTGCAACACGATTCCTCACTTTTTCCTTTTTTGACCCGACTAATTACAACACGATTGCCCACCAAATTTGAAACGCGATTGCGCCCTGGTCCCTTTTTACCCGATAAAATCACAACACGGTTGAGTACCAAACGATAGTGTACAAACTATAAATAATATTTATGTACAACATCAAAATATAATCTATACAATACATAATATTATGTTCTATACTTATCATATATACATGCACTCGATAATCAATTTACTAATAATTATTAGATCGCAATTATTTTCCTTCCCAATTATTATTACAGGCTTAGGACTGACAACAAATTATCATCGTTGACTTGGTTAAAAATAGTTTTATTTCTAAATTATTGTTTTAAATTATAATATAATATAATACGCATAATTAATTATAGTCAATAATCAATATATTTTGAGTGTTGTAACCGATTTTTGTAATGTAGTTGGATCCGACCTCCGTCAAGCGATTTTGAGTCTAATGAAAATAAACAGTATCAAACACTAAAAGCTTACTTCAAATAATATAATATTAAACATTTGTCGAGAATGTTAACTTTGATACGCACTCTGAGAACACCTCAATAACTAACATTCAAAGTAGATATACATTTTTATATTTATGTTGTACTATTAATATGCTTTTCATCCTACTATTATACGTTTGTTTGCTAGTGATGATAAGCGGTGATCTATGAATCATTTAATCTTACAATCAGTCGAATAACTGATAGAGTAGAATAGTTTTCCAAACAAAAGTTATTGAAAAAACAAAGCACCTAAATTCGGTGACATATCGCGTATCAAACGAATGGTTTTTTTAAGCAAGTTTAGCGCAATAGTCTGCATATAGTAGGTTAATAAAATTAAAAAAATATTGTTCTCACCGTTTACCTAAATAGCTGCAGGACGTGCTAAAAGTGAACAGTTTTCAAAACGAAAAAAAAACCAAAAATGAGCTTTTGAAAAGATAGCCTCGCGTACCGCAGTCAAACGATTTTCACGCGATCGCATTATATTTTTGCTTGAGGAGATTCGCCTGTACGAGAGAGCGATATGGTTATAAGCAGTCTGTGGCGTATAATAATATGTACTATATCGAAGTACCTATATTATGTAGATCCGATTTGGGACAAACGTTTCATTTTTTTTTTTTTAAATAAAAATAATATGTGCTGCGTGCGAAAAAAAAAGTATAATACAATGTTCACAAACGAGATTTTATTTTTCTTCTCCTTTACGTCGTCGTCGTTTTTTTTTTTTTATTATTTGTTTTTTGTCTAGTATAGTAGAGGTATGTATATGATGGATAAAATGAGATTTTTCCTTGTAACGACACCCTCCTCGCTCTAGCCGGTCTCTTCGCGCGCGTATATCGTTTGAAGTTTAAAAACTTCTATTTAAACGTCGTCTCAGCTGTGTGTGCGGCCCGTTTGTCCGCTCGCATATTATTATATACATATATGTACAACTACAATACGCGTATATGACGTAAGTCAGTAAGTGTGTGTGCCGGCACACAGAGTGTCGGAACTTATTTTTCACATTGTCGTAATATAAAACGAGTTAGGAAAAACAACTTTTATTATTAGACTAAGCATTGTATGTAGATAAATTTAAATATTACGCGTACTTATAATATATATCGTGTTGTACGCACAAAAAACTAGCGAATTATGCGCGCACATTTTTTTTATAATTGAAGTGAAACAAAACGATTGTCACGCAGTGATATATATTATAATCAGTAATTCCGCCTTGAAAATTTTCATTCGCGAAATAAAATATTATTTAAGTATATGATATGATGTATATGTTAGAGTATGCAAATTCGTGTGTATGTGTGTGTGTGTGTGTGTGTGTGTGTTTGTCTTGCCTGAGTCTTTGTGTGTGCATAACCATCGTAAATCGTACGTACCTAACATATTATATTAAAGAGAAAACAATGTTGGATTATATTTTTCTCCCAACCCAAACTGTGAGAATCAGACAGGTGGTCACCGAGAGACATATCCTAATCATTATTAAAGGTACCGTTTTGCAAGACTTGGAAAGATAAAATTTAACCGAGTGATGATTACTTCCAGCTAAATAAAAATACATTATTATATTTTCGTAGTAAACTTAGAAGAATATAAATATATAATATTACATTATTATTAAGCGCTGTTCATTTTTGTATTTTTTGAGACTAGGAAATTACTATTTTTTATATAAAAATATATTCGACGAGAAATATAGTTATATAGTTGTACGAAATTGTAAATATTGATAGTACATTAAACTCAGATGGACGTATGAATATAAATACAAATGTTATGAAACGTTTAACTTTCTTATATTACTTAATTTATTAAAATAATTCGAGTAAGGCCTATAATTCAAAATATACAACAGGCAGAAGATAAATAATAAATAAAAATAATTATATCAACAATAACTTCTAGACAATATAAAAATCAAACAAGAAACCATATATATTTTTTTATTGAGGATAAAGGCTTCAACGGCTAGGTCATTAGTCTGCAGTTGTATTTATACATTATCAATGGATAATTTTAGTTATGGTTGATAACTATACTCAGCTATGAGTTAAACAATATTTACAGTTTTTTTAGATTTAGATTTTTTTTTTTAAGAAATTATATTATACTATGTATACAATATATTATAACATAATAATATATAACTAATAACTACTGTGACATGCGTGACACGGTACCAAAATATTTATTTCGTTAGAAATGTTTAAGGTGATTAACAAATCTTTCGTTTGATTTATTGTCGATTGCGGAGAAAAAAAATAACCCCCGTGAGTTATTATGAAATATATAGATATATGTATTGTGTAAGAGTAAAGTAGATTCCAACAATTGATCATACATAAGCGCCAATTTCGGTGAACTTTTTCGTATACTATTTTTTCACCAGCCATCTGATAATAATAAGATCCTAACCTCAAGATTCTGTTATGACATTTAGACGTTTTTAAAATGAAATACGACTTACACTCAGATAACATGGTATTTTCTCTCATTGGGTATTATTTTTTTTTTCACGCTCAAAGGAAGAGTCTCTCAAGAAAAAGTGGAAAAGTATAAATTATATAGTTCAACGGGTTTCGTACTCGTTTAAACGGGGTTGCCTATACACTAGGATTTCATAATATTATATAATATGTATATAAAAAAAAAGTACATTTACTTCGAACGCACAAATTGTACATATTGTTCGATATATATATGTGTAGGCTGCAGATACATTGGAATATGGAATACATATGTGCAGTATCATATTATATATACAATATATTACATTATATACATACGCCAGTTGTCAACGTCGTAGAAATAGCAAGATAAGAGTATGTCATAGTGAACGTTTTATAAAAGCATTTAATGATTAAATATTATTATGCTATACTGGTGTTGACTTTTTAAATTAAATTTTGTACGATAAATTCGTTAGTCTTTAATATAATATTATGTTATACGATTTCGTCCGATAGGGTATTATAGGTGCGCGACTAATGGTATTCTACAAAAAATGTCAGAGGTGAAAATGTCCGAAACCAAGAATGTCCTTGGTAAAATTTTCCAAAATTGAAAAATAGAAAAGATGCCATTATTCTAATGAGTCGATGAAGTTAAAATTAGGCAATGAGATATCGGACAACCACCGTCAAAAAAAAAAGTATACTTTAATATGCAAGGGAAATTAAAAAAAATATGTGAGGAGTATAACAATAATGAAAACTTTTTAAAATGTTTATCATTAACGTTTATACATTGTAATTAGGTAACAGGTATGTGTCTACGTAAATTATCTGATTTTTATTTTGGAATTTTTTAAATAGATACATTATATTAATATATAATATTGTAAATACACTTTTGGTTATATTATGTAGGTATACTGTGTATAATAATCTATTTAATCTGTACATTTATCATATTTTTGATTTTTAAACAAGGAGTTTGACTTAGTTTATTTTGGACAATTTTACCGTGGACATTTTTTCCTCGGACATTTTTGTTTTTGAACAATTTTTCCTAGGACATTTTTACCTAGATTCTCGACTTATACGTCCAAGCATAAAACTGCCGAATTATTCTTCGTGTTATTCTTTCGGATACCACCAGATAACGTTTGAAGTGTATAATACGATTTGTAAAAAATCGACTTGTTGATATTAATTCACTGTCATAAATCTTATATACAACAAATACACAATTATATTTTTTTAATTTGTCGACTCTTAAAAAGACACTGGAACAATAATGATTAGGCTCAATGTAATAATAGTGCATAATGATTTCTAAAGAGTGCCATATATGCATTTCATCGTGGTACTGAATCGTTTTAATTAGGTACACATTTGATTTGAATAAATTATCAACATCAACAATAATGCTTGCTTTCAAATTATGAAAAGTTAAATTAGATAAAAAATTAATTCTTAGAATTATAGATATCGCGCCATTTCATGAAGTTCAAAACATCGTCAGAGTTTAATTTTTTAAACATGTACGGTTCGGCACTGGATTGGTATATTCACGTCATAGGTGTATATAATATATACATATATGTCGCATCTATTTCGAGTTCTGATCTGTAAAAGCTGTTATCACAATTTCCGACCCCGTGTCCAAACAATTAATAAATAGAGTGCTTAGCAAAATTATTATTATTACGTCATTTTCTTCTTTTTTTTGAATAATTTACTTTATATAATTATTACTGAATAGCTTACTAGAATGTATAATCGTTTTAATATTATTTACATATTATTCCAATTAGTTTCTGGATTTAAAAATTCGTTTCTTCGTGTCAAAGTGGGTACAGAGGTTATACTGAACTGAGTTCCGTACTATTACAACATTTACGTGTCCATTTCGTGAAAATAGTAGTTATACGTGTATAAGTGTATTGTGTATAATAACGGGACGTGTAGATAAATATATGTAGTTTCCATGGAATGTCTATCCATTTCACGGAACAGATCAGAAAGCGAAATGGATGTGACATAGTTTTATATATTATATTATGTTAACACGCCATTAATAAGAAAATAATATTCTCTTTATTTTAAAGTTTAAGGTTTTATATGCATTGCGTAGTAATTAAAGTCCACTTTTCAAAAGTAAAGCTTGTAATAATTTATTAACACTATAGAGCTTAACAATTTTTGATAAAAAATAATAACTTTGCTCAGGTTCAGTATTTACGATTTTTTTTTTTTTGTCTGGGATGGGGTGTAATAATTATAAAAGATAATAATAATTTAAATAATAATATTAGAGCTGCTCTATTATGACATTATATTATGTAATACAATCAAAATTTGTAATGTTTATACATTCGTATAAGTTATAACATAATATTGTATTTTGATTTTTAATTAAATTACTGTATTCGACAAAAGACTGCAACTCTGTAATAAATTTAAACTTATTCAACTTATTCCCATTTTTATCTTAAACTATGTCTACAGACAAGATTATAAAATAATGTAGTTACGCATTGCCATAATATTGGACATATTATATGATATCAGTAGGGTTTTAAGATTTCATGAAATTTATTTTCATGTTTCATTCACAAAAAAGTTACATCCGCATAATTAGGGTGAGAGAAGAACATGTTTGAAATTACCTATGTCTATTCTATGAATACACAAATTGTTTATTATAGTGAATAGTGGAACAGTGTCCGTGGCTTTCTGAAGATGCCAAATTAGACCTAATCAATAATCATAATATACTTACCAATACGTTTGTGAATTATTATTTATTAATTTATTATCATTTTATTAATTCACATTACAATACACTTTCTCTATTATGTATTTTTCTTTTTTTTCAAAACGTTCAAAATAATATTATATTATTATTCATCTCCAAACAAATACAGATATGAAATAATACAATTATACTTAATTTACAACCAGGTACCTTAGGTCTTTAGGTTTATTTTACAAAATAAGACATAAGTCACAACTAATAAATACTAATATAGTAATACCATCTACGTTCCTACTGCATTTGTAAAAAAAGTGTTTTTCAATACTAGATTGAAATATCTCATGAGGAGTGAAATCTTTTTCACATTAAATATTTCAAAATTAAAACCCTTGATATCCGTTTATACATCAGCAATATTTTAATTACCAGTTTGTTCTTATAATGATTTTTAATAGTAATATTGTAAGTACACATTTAGTTTCATTGTCTGTACACTAAATTTTGTGTTTTTCGTAAATAGTTTATTTTGTCACAATATGACATAATATAAGTTATAATCAATAGAGTCGCTACAATACGTTTGAGATACAAATAGTGTGTAGACAAAAAAGACGGTTCAACGATGTGTCGAATGCACGTTACCAGTAACCTGTCATTACATTTGAAATTCTTATCTCGATTCAATGAAATTCCTATAACATATATGTATAATAGATAACCAATAGTTAGTGCTATTGACGTAAGCATACTGCTTATATGTTTCAATGTTATATAATGTATAAAATCAAATGTGAAACTATTAACTTTGAACAGTTAGAAAACATTTTTAGATCAATTTAAAAGCTGAAAAGTCAAAGAAGCTAATACTAAGTTGGGAAGGTGGAAAATATCTAAGTTATACAGACTTGAAAAAATACCAATTTAATATTATAATAAATGTATCTAATATTCAATAAAAATTATGATTTTGATTTGACACGACCTATTTGTTTTTCAAATATTTTATTTTTTGATTTCAAACAACTCGAAGTAGACATTTATTTTTTAAAAACGTTTTCAATATAGTTTTATTTACTGAGCGAACGATACATGTATTGGTTTTAAAATAGCTAATGTGTTTTTTTTGTCTGTCATCGCTCATCACCTTTTGAACCTAAAATATGCTTTGATCTTCGATATTGAGAGAAGTTTTTGATGGGAAATTAGTTCTAGTTTATACTTAAAGGAGGGAGGGGGATCAAAAGTAAAAAGTCCACTACTCTTTTAAAAATAACCGAAAAAAAAAATTACGGAAAGGAACTATTTCCTCAAATATAAATTTTGAAAAAATCAATTTTGTTTTTTTGATTAAATTTAAAGATGAATATCTGTAGGACTTAAAATAAATATTTATTTCGCATTGTTTAAACATGATAATTGCATGACTATTTTTTGCTATTTAGGTAAGTACAGTACTACAGTGTACTTAGTTACAGTTAGTACACATAGATATTTTTAATGACTTTTTTATTGATTTTTTTTTAAATTTAAAACCCTTGAAAATGTCTATTACAGATTAACACGTTGTAAGCTCCACAATAATCAGGTCCCCGAGTTACGCCTATTATATTATTATAGTATTGAATAAAATATAGCCAATTTAGTTTCGATTAATAAATAATATGTGGGTAGGTATATACTATATAGGCACCTGAATAATAATAATATATTATATTGATTACGCGACATTTATAAATTATATTACCAAATGCCAACAAATAACTATAATTATTATTACACGTTGTGGCATGCTTTTTTAATATATAATAGAATAATATGATTTTGTTTGTTGTATATATTTATATATACATAGCCGTACAGAACCGTACGTTTTAACGAAGCGGAAACTCAAAAACTACTCAAATCAAAGGTTAGGCTTAAGACTCTATATATTATAATATTATATCGAATAGAGACTTCATATCGCGTTACGAAACGACTTAAGAATACTTAAAACATAATAAATGTAGGTATATTATAATATTGCGTACGACTAATTATGAATGATAAATACGTACAATGGGGAGGGGGAAAAAACGACCCATAAAATTGAATATAATACATAAAATGTATATACTCCAGTCAAACGCGAGACGCTCGCAGCAGTTGTAGTGGTGGCAAACAGTGTAATAAAAAAATAAATACACAAAATACTTGTACTACACACACACACACACACACACACACACACACACCTACAATATATATATATGTACCTACCGTACATTCGAAAACCTTATTATATAAATACGGCGAGCGGCGGCGTACACAAAGCGCGCCCGATACGCGAGCGGTTTGCTAACGAGAAGTCACCGCCGTTTGCCCTCGTGGAATACGCGCGTCTTGGATTACTGTCAGACGTCTTGAATTTTTGTCTATAGAATCTAGAAATAACGCGGCGGCGGCCCCCAATCGATATCGCATGGAGGGAATACTACGCGGACACGCCGCCACCGCCGCAGTCGAAGACAAAGTGAAAAGGCGATTAAAATATTATAATATTATATACATCAATATTTAAAAAAATTTAAACACGGCGACTGCAAATCAAGCGCACGTGTAAAACGCTTTTGAAAGCACTACGAAAACCTTAGCCTAACCGGAATCTGTTTAGGTTGCAGTCTATATAGGTGGGTGCAGGTAGAGCAGGTACTTCCGGAAGTCGCCGGACACGATCCTGGGAATGGATGATATTCGAGGGAACACCAAAAACTGCGAACAATTTAAAAATATTTTCTGTTATTATCGACAATCACAACTCTTGATGTACTCTTGGTATGTGTTTTTTTTTTTATCACAAGTATTGTATTATTGCATAGGTTATCATAATAATTTCAAAATATTTTATAATACTAGATATTGTTATTGATCAATAAGTAAAATTAACAGAAAAATAGAGTAACTATGTAAAGTATTAAGTAATACATACACTACTCATCTGCTGAGGAATCTTTTTTTACATAGAGTTTTTGGATCCTGAGAATGGTGAGAAAACTATAAAAAAAAATCAAACAAATGTCTTGTTGCATTGTTATCGTAACACTAGGAAGGCCAAAAATATACCCATATTACAGTATAGACCAAGACGCTAAAGTTTATTTTGCTCGAACTGGAGCTAACATTTTTGTATAATTATCATGGAAAAAATTTGCCACTCCTCCATGGCCAACCATCAGTTTTACGATGGATGCTAGTCAATGCTTTTACCTCAATTGTGTGTCTTTTGGGTACGACTATATTATGTACATAAAATAGTGTCCAGACTCCAGACGGTCTTTAAAGTTTGTCGAAGTGTTCCAAAAATCTTTACCTATTGCGGGATTTTGGTATGTTTCAGAAATATATAAATAGTTATAATAAGTTCGTGTTGCACTTTTGATGGTTTATAATACCTTTCTGCGGTACCTACATCCCGTTTTTCAAATATTTATTTATTTATATTTGGCAGTGAGATTTTCAGTGTTATTTATAATATTGTTTGAAGTATTAAAGGAATAAAATAGAGACTGATTTTTATTAGGTATAAAAGAGTTGTTGGAGTAAATTGTTATTATTAGTACCTATACCTACAATGTTCATTGTCTGTCTATAGGTTCAGGGTAACTTTTTAATTATATTACTAAAATAGTAAAATATTATTTCATTACTCATTAATTATATTATATTGCTTAATCGTTTTAATATTTAATAACAAATTTATGGTAAGTATACAAGTCGAAGGTTCGTCAATCGGCACTGATTTTTTAGGCTCATATTTATTATTGACACTTTAAAAATTCCAATTTTGTACTTTCAAATACACTGCCGGTATTCACTAAAACTATATTGAAACGGAATCATGTTTTTCTGCGATTTTAAGTACCAACATCGAAATCAGTAACTAAAAAATTAAGTTTTGAAATAAAGGTTCTATATAAGCCGGAACCGGAACCGAAAAAAACAATAAAGGTTCCTCCCAGCCTTAGGACGACCAACACGCACGTACGTGAGGAATTTCCGGCTTTTTGGGTCTACCGATTTTGCGGAGAGAGAGAAAGAGAGAGAGAGAGAGTATGATATATATATATATAGGTGCGGTCATATAGGTATATATAATGTGTTTGTATGTACTATATATATATATATATATATATATATATATATAGAATATAATATATGCGTGTACATGTTATATATGTTGGAGTGCGAAGAGATTGAGAGACGATCGACGAAATAATTCGACGTACGCCACGAGGGTTGAAGCCGTCGAGAACGGGATGGAGGTGAGTGGGGACGGACTCGATATCTTATTATTCGATCTAGCGGAAGAACACATTTATATATACGTATTGCTCGTATATATATATAACGTTCGGTGGAAGTCACGAAATCAAAACTGAAAGGGACGGTAAACACGTACACACGCGTATAATGTGCATAATAATATATACGTGCATATTGTACGACTATAAAAAGCAGACGTTCGAGGGAGCGTGACGCGAGCTGCGGAGGGACTAATGGGGCTCGGTCGGTCGGTCGGTCGAGGCTATGGAGTCTGAGATCATTTTGGCGAACGATTTTTCGGCAATTATAATAACGCGCGGACCCGTATTGTAATCATACAGTCACCACGACGCGTCCGAGACGAGTCGTATATTCCCCGACCGCGGTCACAAATCGAAATCGTTCATACCTGATTTATAATAGGATTTATTTAAATTTTGATTTTCAGTGTAATAAACTTAAAGACTATCGTTTGAAAAAAAAGTTTGTTTCGCCACCAGAAACTCATCCGAAATTTCAAAATATGCAGGTTCAAGGCGTATCGTTATAAATAATTACGGAAATCATAATATTTGAATGAATTCATTTTTTAAAGGAAAAATGGGAGTGAGCAAGCTCGACGAATCACTCTATATAATAATTATACAGCCACCGCAGATAGGTCCTCTTATTGTGGCGCACAGACTGTAATATATAATAAGCAAATTTAAAAATAGATAGGTCCTTAATAATGATAATTTACCAATGTACAAAATATAACAATAAAAATATAAGTACCTATATAATATTAGCATTGATTATAAATACTAGTATTTATAATCAATGATATTAGGTATTATTACCTACTACAGATATTACGTATAATATGATGTTGTCGACATATTTTGCTTTTTTTTTTCGACCTATTATGACAGCGCTGAATTTATATCAACTAAAAATTCGAACTATGAATTACACCCTGCGCGCGGGATATTAAACTAACATTTTACATTAAAATTCACTTTTTTCAAACGTCCAAAAAACCAAATACTATATTAAAAGTACAATTTTTTTATACTTTTAATTTGTCTTGTATTTTTTTTTTTCAAGCCCGGGTACCTATATAAAATTAAATATTACGATGCTACAAATATACTTATTGGAACTTTCAATTGCATTATAACGTGTAACGACAAATGATAATGGCAGTTTATAAAAATATAATTTTCAAGGCATTTTGATATACGGTTTTTTATTTTTTTGTACGATTTTTTTTTTTAGAGCTAAGACACTCGAACACTGATTATTATTATCATAAGAATGGGACTGCTCCGTGCGTGCGCACGGAAAAGAAGATTCGGTGGCGACGGTGGTTAGGACTGCAGATCGGG
The DNA here is from genome assembly GCA_022818045.1 of Neotoxoptera formosana. NCBI lineage: Eukaryota > Metazoa > Arthropoda > Insecta > Hemiptera > Aphididae > Neotoxoptera > Neotoxoptera formosana. Next base: position 23,355,116 of record CM040633.1, on the reverse strand, counting down.
CGGCGGGTGGAGGAGCGTAGTCGTCGGTCGTCCGACTATTGTGCGCGGGCAAGACTGCTGCCGCCGCCGCCGTCGTTTGCGGTGACGGCGGCGGCGGCGCTGGAAGCAGGGCGGCAGAAGAGGGTGCCCAAGCGGCTCGGCTCCCTTCGCCGCTATCAGCGTACTACTCAGCCGTAGTGTTCAGTTGTTCCGGTCGAGCTTTACGCGTCGCACGCGCCCACAGACGGTGTGCGCCATCGCCGTTGCTCGCTGCCGTCGTCGTCATCTATCGCGGTCGTGGTCGATACCGCTCTCCGTTTCGGCGTTAAGAGTTCGGTTCATCTCTCTCGTTCATCTTTTGCGTCTTGTTTCCACCTCCCCGTTTATCGACCGCCAGTAGGTACACGACTATTATCATCGTCTACCACCCCCTCGTCCCGCCGACGATACTAATTGTTATCATCATCGTCATCCTCGTTATTAATTTGCCCCTTGAACACATATTTTGACAACGACTCTCCGCAAAGTTCCCGATGACGTGACGGACGGTTCGCCGGCTGGTTTGCTACATTTTCACTGCAGGTACGGAAATAAAAATTACTAAAAATATGATAATAATATTATGACGTATATTTCCACCGCGTTTACGGTTTAACCGCGACGATCAAACCGTAGCTCACATATTATTATAACCCACTACGATATACGAGTAGGTAAATAAAATAATTATATTTTATTATAATGGGAATGGTGTGTATCATACCGAAGTCCGAAAGTAGCACTAAATATTAAACTATAGGTTTAGGATAGATATATATAATTTTATTTATTGTACCCATACAGACGTCGAAAAAGGAATCGTTGTACGATAATCTTAATTGAATCACGGCACCGATCCGACGACTATATTGGCATTGGATAGTATCCAAAAATCGTTTTCAAATCAGCTATGCCGTTTAAATATTATCATCTAACCACCGGAGCACTATAATATATAACGTCACTGCGGTTATTCGACAACGGTGCGGGCTTTTGCACACTGTAATATATTATGTGATGCCGTTCGCATTTAACCGTTTCTTATACATTATTTAATAGCAGCATCACAAATATTTGATCAACCCGAAATACCTCGCATAACATGTAGCCCATATTAATTTCCATCAATCGAGTGTATAGTATGTAATACGTTTCCCGTATTATTATAATATTTGAATAATAAAAATATTATAACCGTTATTATTCTAAAAGCTAACAAAAAAATAAAAATAAAATTTGGACGAAATATGTGACCATCATATGATTTGACACTATGGTTTACTCTAGGTGTATCAGACACCTACTGTATCTAAATCATTGCACTGCATTAATTTTATTTTAATTCACCTACACGTTGTTATTCGGAAGATATTTCAAGCAGCTTTTGAATTACGAACGTTATTTGTGTAATAGCTATTAATAATATAGTATTGTTCACAAATTACTCTTAAAAAACAATTAGCAAATGGCGAGTTGTAGCCGTTTCAGAAATCAAGGGTTCTCCCCCACATATTACACATAGGAGCCAATTTGTAGATTACCACCTGGTCTATTCCCTAAAGTGAAATTACTTCAAATACTGTAATATCTCTTCATAGGTATTCTGTTTTTTTTTTTCAACAAAGTCCCCATGAAATAATATGACTACATTTTTTATGTAACTACGATAATAAGTGATGTAACTACAAAGTTAATTCTGTAAGTATTAAATTAAATAATTCTGTTTTGCATGATCATATACGTTTGGCTGATCACTGATGACTAACAAGTGTTGTTTAATTGTAAATTTAAGCATAAAATCGCTATTTTAGTGTTATTCAGAGAGTATTAAGTATAGAAACTTAAACACTCAACTTTTACATAAATTATCTTGTGATTTAATCAATAACATTTTCAAAATATTTAGACTAAATAAGCTATTGAAATACATTTAATATTTTTAGGTTTTTTCTTTATAATTGTTGATAAAAGAAACTTAAAAAATGTAATACAAAACCCACATATTAAGTTGTAGTTTTAGCGATTTTAAATATTACAAATACAAGGTGACAATTTTTTATAAGCATTGAAAATTAAAATCATGAAATATAAAAATTTTCTTGTATACCTAATTTAAAATATTGTAAATTTTTAATTTTTACAGCTAATGCTATTCAATTTAATAAATAGTTCTTGTTGAAACCTTAAAATTTAAAAAACATATAAAAGCTCAATTATTTTAGATTTATAATGATTTTAAGCTAATGCCTAAAGAGACAGAGAACAATTTTGTTTTTAAGTTAAAATTTAAAGTGGACTGCTTATCAAACAGGTTGTCTTTAGTGAAACAGTAAATTTTTCAGAAATTATGTTATTAGTTGCAATACAATTTGTGGAGTTTTAAGATAAATTCATAGTTTATAACCAATAGTATTATACCAATATTAAAATAAATTACCATAGTAGCATTTTATATGATAAAATACGCTTAGTAATATAGGCTGAAAATTCTTTCAGACACATAATTAAAATAGTCTTTTTTCGTATGCAATGATTTATCTTTGAATTGCAATTCAACACATCCATTATAGTATAATCTACTCAAAAACGAGGTACATTCGACTTCTACAGCTCTACTGTACAATACTACATGTTATCTGCATGGCAAGTACTGAGTACATGACCACATATTTGATTTAAAATTATACCACGTTAATTATTTGAATACAATAAAAACATTTGGCTTTTTAGGATAATATTGTGTGGAGTATAGAGGCCCTTTAAAAAATAAATAAAAAATAATTAACTATATTTGATTACATATTTTATGAATAAATGATTTCATGCACACCTACTTTTATTTAGTGTTTGGGGTCTGGTTATTATTTTTATGGACGGAATCATCTAAATAAGTGGCATTTTTTATCTTCGACAATAAAAATAGATTAATACCCATGATTTATCTATATGAAGGAAAATATTTAAATATTCATCGAGATCAACACGGATTGTCTTTAGAACTGCGCACATTTAAAAAGATACAAAAAAATAACCGTAGTTTTGAAATAAAAAAAGGTCTTATTGAAAAATGATTTAAATAATTGTTGTGTTAGCAAATAAACGATTTGCAGTTGTTTACTAAATTGTACCTATATCGAAGCATTAGATACTGACTTTCATGAAAACAATGATGCTATATTTATCCAATTTATTTACAAATACTTAATAGATTTAAACTACTATATTATTATAATATATAAACCACATACAGAACGTTGGCATTATAAATGCAATATAATAGCAATAAGTTTATAAACCTGAATAGTTTAAGACTTTAATATTAATAATTACCCAGCAGACTTCATTAGCATAAAACCGAATAACAGCTAAAATCGTCGTTGTTGAGAATACCTAAACGACAATAATGATATTTTGCGCGTCCTATGTAGGTAAAAATGTTAGCGTTTGTTTTACGGGATTCGGATTAATGCGAATCACCGGGCGCGGCAAACATTTATATTTCAATAATTACTCTTCAAAGCACGCGTATTTAATATTATTATACGACCGTTTGGCTGTATTTTTTTAGTGCGATATTGGAAACTTAGACATTATTATATTGCCGTCAACACATTAAATAAGACTGCTCGAGTGTTCCGGATACAAATGGCGTTTGTAAACACATCATCCGGTCTAATTACAAACAACTCTCGTGGGAGTTACACATATATCGTGTACCTACCTATACCTACATGCTTATACCTTTGGCTAACTGTTAAATAATAAAATGGCACTACTCGGCGGCGGCGAAACTTATAAATCTGTTAACCGTTCTAATATTATACGTAGGTAGGTAGATAGTATATAGTCGTGGAATATGCTTCGTTTTATATAATAATATAATATACTTAAGCCACTGCCATTGATCCGTTCTGAAAATTCACGCTTTTCGATTAAACGACGGCGGCGGCGGTTGTTAGTTTTGTTTTTGTCGGGATTATTAATTTTTTTTTTCTGTCATCAAATTTTGTTAAGTGAAATAGAACACCACCTGCAGATAAAATATAAATCGCGGAATCAGCTCGTTTAAGCTGTTGATTTTGGACGCAATTTACTGGAAATTAGTGCAAATCTGCAGCTAAAATTTGAGAATTTGACATTATTATTTATATATACGTTCTACGTGTATTGTATATCAAATCACTGGAAATATTATGTCGTTACTTATTGTATATATAGTGAACAGCATCGACTCGAAAAATAGTGGAAACTCATATTATATCAACATCGTGGCTATTATTACACTGTCGTCGGAATACCGCGAAATATTATATAATTACGAGTCACACGACGCTGCTATTTGTATGAACCATATTATATTATGCCATTTCGCCGAATTTCTCCGTACGCGTCACCGCGGGTATGATTCACGAGAATAAGATAGATTTTAAAATTATATTAATTATAATAATCGTCGTGTCTCGTCGTCGTATATATACGCGCGCGTATATTACAATATTATACGAATATTTCGCTTCGCGGTCGTCGACGCCACGCCGCCGTGTCTTCCCGCTGACGGCGAGACGTCGGCTTTTTAATGGAGAAATATGCGAATAATCCCTCGGGGGCCCGGCGGTGGGGTTTATCGAAATCATTGTTGCCAAAGCTCTATAATATATATAAACCACGCTCAATCGTAACACGCGGGCCGGTGTACATTATAACATTATTACATTATTATTATATTGTATACAATATGCGAGACCCGGGGCCGCCAAGTTGTTGCTTCGACCTGGCTCCGAATTATTATTGCACTTAAACCACGGCGGCGACGACGACGATAATGATGATGATGACGATGACGATGATGATGATGACGATGATGATGATGTTACGATGATTATCACGATGATGTATATATATATAAATGAATGTGTGTGTGTCTGTGTGTGCAGCAGGGTGCAGCGGCGCCATTGCCGGAGGTACTTTCTGCCCTTCCCCCGCCACTCACTGACAGCCACAGCCTCCACGACCGAAAAACGGGTCCCGGGGTTCTCGGTCGGACGGACGGTTAGTGTTGTTGTAGTTTCGCGGGAAGGACACGGGGTGTTTACTGTTTCGCATTATCGTCGTCGGCATCGTAAAACTCGTATAGCCGTTTGGGAGCGCGAAAGAAAACGGACCGACGAGTTAAAGAACAAAATAATATGCCGGGCGAGGGTCGAATACAAGAGAGCTGGTGGTGATGGCAGCCAGCTCCTTCGCGGACCGGCTGTCGTGCCCCAAAATCCCCGTCCGTCCGTCGCCGGCGATAAAATTAAAAGCGTAACGGTATAATATAATATATGTTTTATATTATTATTGTTGTTGTATACTTACGGCGTATAACGAGGGCGTTCGTTTACGTGAGAAAGCGGCGCGGGGAACAGACGAAACGACGCCGCCCGCGACCCGCGTCGGATTGCAGCGCAGTGCTTTCGAATTATTGAGAGCGACTATACGACTATCCCGTCGTATAGCTATGCTGTAAGCCGCCGAAAAACAATATTTTTCTTTTAGATTCTTTCTGGCATTAGGTTTTTGTTTTTTGTTTATTATTATTATTATTATTATTATTGGGGCTTGTGTGGGGATCTCGGGCGAGTAACCTTCTTTTGAACCGCAATAACAATTCACTCGTTACATATATACGTATATATATACTACAGACTATCGTTGTGTACTTTGTTCGATAACAAATAGGGTAGAAATAGTCTATATACGAGGAGATTACCATGATAAAGTCCACGACAGGATTTAGTGTTATGAATTATGATTAACATAAAACAGGTTTATCACGGGGGATGTTTAAAAATAATTGAATTCGATGGGAATTCATATTATTATTTTTTTGTTGTTTTAATTATCATTAAATTTACGTTTTTTTTTCAATCTGGTTCGCACGCTATTAATTTATTCAACACTTGAATTAACGATAAAATCGTCGTTGCCAAAACATTCTTTCCTTCAAACCTTTAAGTATTAATTTTTAACTGTCTTATATTCTTAACACGGTCGCGTTGTGCTGTAGTAGTATCTAAGTATATTGTAAATTAAACATTAATTAAAACTTTATTATATGAAACAAGGCTTGTAATATAAAAACCTTGTATTAGAAAGAATAACTTGAAACTGGGTTAAAAAAAAGAGACGTGTATAGTATATAATGGCAATATTAAGAATTTAAGGTCTTGGATCCTTAGTCAGTAAATAATACTAAACTAAGAATAGTTCCTAGTTAGCATAAATTGCTCTGTGAGGCTAACCGCAAGATGCGAATATGTGCGATCTCGGCAGAATAGTTTTTATTTTTAATAAGGTACTTGATATTTTATTTTGGTTTTGTGCGTATGCGTCGGAAGTAATCAACGTACACGACAGCTGGTTATTAATTATTATTATACAAAGCACTTTACCTTATACAATTATTTTCAATTTTCTCAGACGTTGATATTAAACTTTTTCTTTTAAGAATTTACAGGCCAGCAAGGGATACCTAATAATAATAATAATAATAATAAAAGTACTCCATTATCGTGTTATTGAAAAGTAATTGAGAAGAATCCGCACAGAATTTAATGCACACTTCATTTTCAACAACTAATTATGAATTATGATTCATTATTATGTATATTTATATATAATAATAATCGTATTATTATTATTATTGAAAACCACAGCGCGAGCGGTGTATCTGACATCGCGTGTCCATAAATCTTTCAAACTTCCGTTCGAGTAATCCAATCGGATAGTTATAGCCTATAGGTCTCATAAACACTGTAAAGTTTCAATTGATGCGCGCCAAAGGACCGAATTCGTTCGAAATTTAAAACGCGGTTACCTGCAGCAGCAGCTGCAGCAATACCGATTCGATAAAATATTATGTTTCAAAATGACGTATCAGAGTCGAGCCTTTCATGTTTTTTTTTTAAATTAAAACCGAGTGCACGCCGTATAGGAGGTACCCTCTAGTTTCTAAAACGAAAATAAAGATTCTCGCACTAAATGTATAGGCATGTAAAAGCTTCGTTATATAATACGACGTACGCGCACTAGACTAGAAGTTATATTATATTTAATCAAGCGGGTATAATATATATATATATATATATATATACGTATTTTATACTTATTCAGCAAGTTACCCAATTATAAAACAACACGAGCTGTGAATTGTTAACACTTTTACAAATTAAAAACCATCAAGTGCGTCTATGCGTATGCGGTATAGCGTATAGGTATAATATAATGTAACGTATAAGGGTGTGTAACTTTAGTGCAGAAAAACAAAATATATATATAATAACCGTTGATAGACACCTGTCTGAGTACACACGTCGTAATAATATTACGACAATAATTTTTATATTATTAACTTTTGCAGTGCTTAACGTATATAATTTTTTTTTCTCAATAATAATAATATTTTATAAAGTTCATTTTTTTTTTTTTTAATATCAGATACCCGTGTGACATGAAATTTTGATGTGCATTTTATATGCGCAGAATAATAAAATTGTTATAACGTTGAACAACTGTGATGTATTGTGTAAACATCTGGTTAGGAACACCTATAACCTAAATCCGCTACAGACGAATTATTTTTACGGAATAATTTACTCGCAAAATATTTTAAAAATATATAATTACCATTAAAGCTCATCAATATTAAAGACGTAATAATGGACTCAAATGAAAAATATATGAATGATTAAATGCTAAATAGAATTCATAAATACGCGTCTTAAAGTATTTAGACATTAATTTCGCGAACTCTGCGCATAAAAGTGTTTACACATTATATGATGTTATACGGGATAGGTACATTTCAGTTTAAATATCTACCCCGGGATTATACAACAAAAGATGAGGTATGTACCTATATTTGTTTTATAAAGCAAATAATAAAAAAAAAAATGCAGGGAGAATAACAATTATAACGACCACGAATTAATAAATAACGTAGTTAGTTGAGTTAAACCATTAGTAGCAACAATAAAATACAATTGGTTATACTAAAATTATAAATAACAAATTCTACACCTTATAATATTATTTATCTATATTAATAATATGTAAAGATATATAATATAAATTTACTCAATTCGTTTTCGATTTTAATATGGTTTTAAGATTATCGTTCAATTTTTGTCATTACTATTAAATAGAATTAAATAGATTAGTATAAATAGGTAAATTTAGATGGTTTATTAGTAGATTAGTTGTTATATGATGAGGACAAAATGTAAGATTGACATAAAAGATAAATATTAAATTTAATCGATTTAGAATCACAATTAATGAATTTATTTATTAACTATAAATACATTACGTTTACAGTTTTACGCGTATCTGAAGCAGCAGAATTAGAATACCATATAATAGTATAATAACTGTAGGAATTCGTTTGTGTTTATTTTTTTTTAACCAAACTTATTTATTTTAGGAACTGCAGTATTTACCCGAGATAAAAAGTTACTCACGTAAAATATAGCATTTATTTTAAACGGATAATAAATGTTCATCCGAGTAAAATAAATTAAATTCTAAACAGACTTATATATTTCGATGGTATATTAATCTCCCTGAAACTCGGCTTTTACTTCGTGCGCGCCGGTTACGCTCGTCTGTACCTTGCCAGTGCTCCGTGGGGTAAATCCCTCTGCCCCTCGGACTTTTTCTCGTGTTCCAGAACACCCCTTAGTTCGTAACGTCGGTTACAGACAGCAAAAGTCTAAATCGAATTACCACCATAACAGCAGCACAACACCACTACACACTCGGAAATTTTGATAAATTAGTCACCCGCCAAACAAGAACAAAAGACCGCCGCCGTGTACGGGGTCGATTTTCGTACACTGACCACGTTGCAATTTGTCAGACTTTCATTTAAAACCGTCCTGGACGAAGTTTCCCCCAAGTCAGCATGTGTGTGTGCTCTCGGCCCGCCGCCGCCGTTTCCACACATTCCCGCTTCCGCGTTACATATATAATATAATATAATAATAATATATTATAAGGCCAGCTCGTTCATTCGTCAGTGACAGTGGCGCAATTGACGTCAAACTTTTTACACTCAACTCCGCGGCGGACATGACATTTCTTCCCAGTGTGTCAGAAAAAATATCATTCCCGAAGCGGTGGCGTGGCTCCGAAGTATTTGCCAGATTATTATAATGATTAATGGCCCGGACGGGATAATCTGATTACGGGAAACGAGTTTTTAAAACTTCCAATCATCCGAAAGGCTGCAGCTCCGCGTCCTCCAGAGGCTTTGTAGGTTAATTTTAATTTTAATATTTTTTTTTCACCTCTTGTTTTTAAACAAAAACGGGCACGCTTTTAATGATATGGCCTCGCGCGGGTATTCGTCGTCGAGGGAAAAATAACCGAGTTAAAAAAAAAAAAAAAAATTTCGGAGATTTTCTAAAGTAATTAGAAATAAATTCCAAACAGTTCTTCGAAGACGGAATGATCCGTTTATCGGTTATACAAATTTAATTATTATCTATCTATGCCAGTATGCCACCAAAAAAACAACCCTGCAATCGGGTATAATATAAATTGATAAACTAAATTTTTGTTGAAGCTAAATATTTAATAACGGTCCAATTATAAAGTTCCAGATGTAAGGCTTTTTATTATTATTATTATTATTATTATTATAACAAATGATAGTGTATCACAATAACTGATTAAAGTTTAAATGAGATTACTGCTGGGAGCTATACGCGATGACTATACCAACTATGGTAGATAAATTACTTTTTTGCTCCGATAACTTTCTAACTCTGTATCCGACCTAAGAACGGTAATACGTCACTTAAATCGTTCCTAGTAAATAACATTGTACTGGCGTAATGCCGCGCCATTGCCCTATGTCCTTATTATGTATTTATTACCGAATTTAATAATAAAACAAACGTGAAAATGTAGCGGTTCGAATAATAATAATAATTTGTTTGGAAATACTCATTAATTGTCATATAAATCAATAGTCACAAAAACCTTATAATAATATCATAGCATAAAATGTATATAATTAATTAAATGAAAAATTGCATTGTATACAATGATTTCGAGTTAGTTATATTATAACAGTCAATAACATTAATCTAAATGTGAAATATTTTTTTGTTTCACGCAACGTTTTAGAATTTTGAACGCAACTATAACTAAATATTTAACGACCACCAGGCATATGACTACGAGAAAACAATTGAAAAAGATTTCAAAGTATTACGCGTATATTGACGACGATGACGACAAGAAACTCGGGCTTAAATAAATAATATTCAAGTATATGAAAATTGAAAAATAAAAATAAAAACCATAAGTATACATATACATTTGGACTAAATTTAAATAATCCCGCCATCTTGAACGAGAAAAGTTTTCAAATTTTCATTCGTATCATATCATCACATATTATTGTGCGATAAAAGTCGTTTGCGCATTAAAGAATACTACGAAATAACAGGAAATATCTCACCCTGTGATGTCTGTACTTAAATAGTATCGGTATACGTATACCTAATTCATAACACACATAATAATAATAATAATCCTGTTTGCGAATGATTAATATACACAATACCGTTTTCCACCGTACGTACTGTCTTAGCTGCAGAGTGAGAGAGCTGACAAATAATATATAGGTCAACTCCTATTGCGTTTTTCGCATTTCCTCGCTGTAAACATGTATAGTAATATATATATATATTATATAGTACCACCTACACAACAGCGGCGGAGGCGTCGTATTATTATTGGAGCGCGCGCATTTGAACGCCCCGAGCGATAAAACGCAATAATATAATAATGGGCTTAGGTGTGTGTTGAAGTGCGAATTGGGAAAAAAAAAAAAAATCGCGTTAGTAAGATTGGTTGCCGGTTTTTAAGTAGTTTCTGAACTCGCCCGGCCTGCCTGCCTGCCCGCGGTGCGCGCGCCCCCCCGCGGTGGCAGCGGCGAGGGAGAACCCCGATAAACCGCGCGCACGCACTCGATCGCGCCCGGCGCTCACACACGACTACAATGCGCTATGTATAATAAGTTTATCCGGCAGTAATCTCTGTGCACGTACGGGGCGAAAAAAAAAACACCATGTGTGCGGTGCGCCTCGAATTGAAAAAGTGGGCGTCGAAAGGGGTCGTGCAGTAGTTTCGGTGCCCATGTGTGCAGTGTTGTTGTTTTTTATTTTTTATTTTTTACCTCTCCCGAATCGGCTGCTGCTGCTGCCGATTATTGTCTCTTCAAAGGAACACTACGGTGGCGGAAATGAAAATCCGTCATCTGTAACGCGCAGTCCCATCGGAAATATGTGACGGCGTAGGAACCCGTCGACGTATGAAATAGATAGGAAGAATATTATAATGCGGCTGCAGCAGAGGTCTCCGACCGGCGCTGGTCCGCATATACCTCGGTATAACGTGACTGTAATTATTTAGGTCAATAGATAGATACTTTCAACAAAAAAAAATATTTAAATCTTAAAATGCATTATATTTGATATGACACTGTTGTTCACGTCTATGCAATTTTATTTTAATCTATTTCGATTAGGATTTTGAAATTTCATGAACCTTTCATGAAATATTTCATTCACGTAAAAAATAAAAATATACCAACAATTTAAAAAAAAAATAGAAAATAGTTTTTTTCAAGTTACATCCGTATAATTGGGGCGAGAGAAAACATGTTTGAAATTACCTATGTCTATTGTGTATGAATACACAAATTGTATTATAGTGACTAGTGCAATAGGGTCCATGGCTTTCTGAAGATGGCCTAGAATGGCTAGACCTAATCAGTAATCACTAACCAATAATTTATATACTTACCAATAGATTTGTGAATTATTATTTATTAATTTATTATCATTATATTAATTCACTTTACAATACGATTTATCTATTATGTATTTTTCTTTTTTCTCACTATACGTTCAAAATAATATTATTTATCTCCAAACAAATACAGATATGAAATAATACATTATACTTATTTTACTACCAGGTACCTACTTTAGGTTTTTAGGTTTCTTTTACAAAATAAAATAAGAGTAATAAACTAATAACTAATAAATAATAATTGATAAATACAAGTATAGTAATATCATCTACGTTCCTACTGTACATGTAAAAAAAATATTTTTCAATATTTCATTAGGAGTGAAATTTTTAATTTTAAAACCCTAATTTCAATAGTCAAATGTTTAGTCGTTATATTATTTTCAATAGGTCCCTATAATCAAATAGTACATCTTTTAATTTCAACTGATTACTAATAAAACACCGTTAAAATGTACTTCCAACTTTTTGGTTTTTGAGATTCGTTTTTTAATTTGATCATAAGTCCAACATTGTTCGTAGACAGATTGTAATCACCAAAGCGGGTCATGAGTCAAAAAAGAATAAAGACCATCGATAACACTGCGGTGTATTATATTATTATTATCATTATTATTATTATATTATTATGTGCCATACACCGCACGCGTATATTGTGTCTGACGTATATTATTATTCCGTTGCTCCCACGGCCCCTTATTAAACGAGACGTTACGAGGAGTTTGATTTTTTTTTTTTAATTCAGTACGTTTTAACAAGGGTCGGGGACATCTATAATAGCGATTGCATATCGGTATTGGAAGTGGTAAAACGTAGCAGAGTCGTAATATACGAATACGTTTTAAAGTATTCTATCACATCACATATATATTTATTTTGAGTAGTTTTGAATATATTTTAAGGATTTCGTACTATTATTATCGGTGTATATTTTAAAGAGTTTCCACACGATTATTACCAGTGGGTTTCATCAAGGATAATAATTTTTCTAATCGATTTAAATTTCCATCGAGTAATAGAAAAGATTATACAGTCCTCAAATGTAAGCTTTGGTTTTGCCGTAGGAGAAATAATATGCTTTCAAGCTTTAACTATTGTTTATTTATATTATTTTTTTAGAACGTTTGATTATAATGTATTATAATATCGTAAATCAACTACTAGCTTTTAAGGAAACGAAAATATTTTCTAATTGTTTTCATCTAAATAACAACCTTATTAAAAAATCCTTTTTTCTCAGAGTTTTTTCCGGTTTTCATAAGAAACGCGTAAAAGTTATTCGTACTCGAGAATCATTTGGCGAGTTAAAAAATACTTAACCTAATTTGTAACTCAAATCGAGCCGGAAGGAAAATAATATGTGTAATCAGAATATTATAATATACTTGAAAAATGAAAACAAATCAAATATATATTTTATATTTTCCCTTTTGGTCAGCCATTAAAATATTTCAATTTCTCAAACGACGCCAACTGACCCCGTCCGAGTTTAACATTAGAATAATGTGTAAGTACGCGTTTTTGACTTGAATGTATCTATAATAATCGGATAAGCAAATAAGCCGTGGCGGCGCAGTTCGACCTCACCCCATTTTCTTCTTCAAAGTCAAATTATTTCCTCTATAACCGATTAACGACCACCACCCTCCGTCTATGTAGCACGCGGATAATCTACCACAGGATCGAAGCGTGTGGCACGTGTACGCGTACTCAAATCAAATGACAAATATTATAAGTGAAATAAGAGCTCGAGGAGGCCCAGCATCGTCGGAAATTCAGCGGCGGCCAAGAGTATCGATTACTGGAAATATTATTATTGTTTACATATTATCATATATCATAATAATAATAATTTCATATTTTATAATAATAATATTATCTTGCACGACGTGCAGTGCCAGATTTAGAACAGGTGCCGCCCTAGTCTCTTTTTAATATGCCACCCTTACCCCGAGCAAAAAAAAAATGTAGTATTTATTACTAATAAATTTATTTCATTATAAATAAATTAGGTCAGTAGTAAAAAACAAGTAATTATAAATTCGAGTAAACAATAATACAATTTTAATCTTATATATTATTGTTATCTATAACATTTTAAAGCAAACTTTTTTTGGTGCAAAATAGTTTGTTCCGAAATGTGTCTAATTCATGAATTTACTACTATGTTTTTTAAATATATATATTAAATAATATTAATTTACGCAGTTACATAAAATATTTATATGATTTTTTTTCAATTTCTTACAAAATTTGCCTTCCTAGGCCCGGACCTCACGGGCCTTGGCTTAAATCCGGCCCTGACGAAGTTTTGGCCAAATTTCGACGCCGACCGTGGCTACTAAGACAATTAGTCGGAACCGATTACGACGACAACGGCCGACCGACTACATACACAATAAGGGCATTTCGTCCTATTATTATTATTATTATTATTATTATTATTATACACGTGTATTGTGCACCTCTCCCCAGGACCTCCGCCGCCGTTATTCCTTTTCGCCGAAAGCATTTCCGGTCGGAATTCACGACTACATATATATTATATTATTATATGCGCGCGCGCGAGAATGATATTTACGATTGTGCGGCCTTTTGTTCCGACGACGGACGCCGCCCTGCAGTAAATCGCCTTGGCCTTTATATATATTTATATATAAATGTATACATATTATTATACATTACTGTGTTTGCGTGTATATTATATATATATATATCGTATAATATTATGTGTACGACGAAGCATTATATCGACGACGGTATATAGGAGTATAGGTACACGGCGCATAAAGTTACACGTCGTAAACCCCCGAAATTATTAGGTCCCTGTATAGCATCGGGATTCCGGGATAATGCTGCACGTGTATATGTGGGTGTGCGTATTTCTTTTTTACGCCCTCGTTACTTTTTCCGCGTGTTATTATATACGCCGGGACTATATTATTATTATACGCGCACGTGTTTTACACACCCGGCGAGTCTGAAATATTTAAGAGCCGTTTGGAAATTGTTCTCTTTAAAAAAAATCACCTCAGTTATATGATATTATAATATATTCGTTTCGTCTGTCGACATAATATACAAGATTAAAAATTAATGCAGGGACGGACGATACTCTGTTGTTTTTTAAATAATAACGGGAACGCGGAAAGGGAATGCGATTGTATCGGCCGAATCATCCGGGCTCACCTCACATATTTATTGACACGACGGGAATTTGTTTTTTTTCTTTGACGGAGGGGTGGATGTATATCGTGTCGAAATAAGAGTGAGTTAAAGTGAGTCATTTTAAGCCCCGGGAAAAACATGAAAAAAATCACCCCAGCGCGGTTGGAGCAGCCGCGGTCCTCCTAGTGCAGCCCTAAGCCGACAAATAAATATCGTTTTTTTTTCTCTCTCTCTCCCGAATATTTTAGATAATCATTACACGCGGAGGGCAAATAATTCAATTATGTTTCAATCTTCCACCCCCAATTTTACCGGCACTATCATTTTCCCCTCCCCCTTATCGAAAGGCTTGTGTACGACGACACGGTCATTAAAAACCACTTATCGAGTGGTAATGGATATTTTTTAAACCGTCCGGCAATATAATATATACGAGCAGCGGCTATAATAGTATGCGATCGCATTTGACTAGTTTTCAAACCAACTGGTATGTATAATATTATATTATATAAACTCGTGTTTTATATACGGCTGCTGAAGCATCGGATTAATTTTTATCGATAACACCGAGTGCACGGGAAACCATGCGATGGTAATTTTTTTTTTTGACGTTTTCGAAAATACATCATAGTTGAGTTAAACATTATAATCTTCACGGCACGGTGGTCGTGCTTAATCGTTTGTGAAATGAGTTTTCCACCGGTTTATTTTTAAAAATATGATATTGCGAAAAGCCGACGAATCTTATGAAAAACAGCAACACGCCCCGCGGGATCAGAATAAAAAATAGTCGGTGAGAATATAATATTTTATACGACGTTTAGTGGCTGGAATTCCGTTTAGTGTATACATGCGTATGTATCGCATCGGCCGCCGGGAGTGGCGTTTTGTTTTCTACGTTAATTTGACGAAAAAGGTATACCAAGGTAGGTACTGTACATATATATGCAGCACGCGGGATTATTACTCACGTCCAGCCCGCAGGATTTTCTTGTCCATTAGCGATCGCGGTGGGCCGTCACGAGTGGAATAAAAAGTTTTTTGAATTTTTGCGCCGAGGCGAGAGGACTGCAGGTGGGTTCGCCGAAAGATGGTGAAATAAAAATTGTATACACTTTCGGCCATGTTGAACGAACTTTGGCATTGAAAAAAACATGAGTCGGATTAAACCGCGAAGTCGAGCGGAGCTCTTGAAAGTTTCTCTGTCCGGAAAAGTATATATTATATATATATATACCTATACATAATACATATTATATAGGTACACACTTTAAAAAGTCATCGGGAAACGAAAGCTCTCACACACGCGTTGGCCTCGTCTTAAAGTTCTCGATATATATAATATTTTATAAAAACATAACACTTTAAAAATCGCCTTCAATGTTTAATGAATTCTCTGTATATATTATGCTTAACGGACTGTATATTATATAAATCTACGAATAAAATGTCTATTAATTCAAATCTTAGAAGACGGTATGTGAATTTGAGCTCCGTTTATGTTATTCGGTATTTTTTTCCTGTGCCAAAACTGTAAAGCGATATAATTATCTTAAAACCATTTTACCATCGCAAAAATAATAATATTGATGATTTAATTTAGTCTTGAAAAGCTTAAAACAAATAGGTACACAGAATTACCATTATACCTATATTAAAAATTAACATTACATACGGCATATACTTTTTTTTTTTTTATAAGATATTTACAATATATTATTTTTTTAGAACAATAAGCAAATATGTCAGAGAAGAGATACGTGTGAAACTTTTGAAGGAATAGAAATCTGGGTTGGGTGACACTATACGTCTGACATTTTTATTAATATTAAAACTTTTTATTGATTCTATAATCGATAATACTAAACAGCTATTTCAAAAGGACCTATACTTTATTCGAAACTTTTAGGTACCTTAACTTGATAATATTGATTTGTTACAATAATTTTTTTTTTCTAAATGACTGCGTATCTTGATATTAATTGTTGTTGATAAACATTTTATTGATAGCATAACTGCTGAACCAATTGAAATGATTTGGTATACCTATGACTAATAATTATCTGACTCGTATCAAATAGAAAATAATGACGTATATTATGCAGGAATTTAGAATAGATATGCCTATTGATCGTAACGATTGTTTCAAACGAGTGTATTCATAATAATATAATAATATTGTTCTTCATTATAATACGACAACATACTATTATTAATATCATTATTGTGAGTGTTATAATACTTACATGCAATATTATAGCTATTTTGCACTATGATATTCTATACACTATGCAGTCTGCATAAAGGGTAGGTAGTACGTCATATTTTAAGTAATAACTAAATTGCACTGTAATCGACGAGTTTGTCAGTTCATACGTTAGGTGTGTAACTATAATACATAATAATAATTAAATAATCTGATTGGCTCACGAAAAAATCAAGACCAATCTAGTTAAGTGGTTTTGACATTGATTATTATAAAACGAGAACAAAAAATCAGTACGATAATATTATAGTGTACATGCCGGTGTAGTGTAAAAGAGGTTAAAAATAATGTTTAAAAGTTTTAAGGTCTTAAATTTGAAATATTGAAAAATATTTTTTTTTCACAAATGTAGTAGGGACGAAGATATTACTATATTAGTTATTATTTATTAGTTATTACTCATGTCTTATTTTGTAAAAGAAATCTAAAGACCTAAAGTACCTGGTAGTAAATTTAGTATTATTGTATTATTTCATATCTGTATTGCCTATGTTTGGAAATGAATAATATTATTTTGAGCGTTTTGAGAAAAATACATAATAGAGAAATTTATTGTATTGTAATGTGAAATAATAAAATGATAATAAATTAATAAATAATGATTCACAAATTAATTGGTAAGTATATGATTATTGATTAGTGATTACTGATTATTTCAAGCCGGTCTAGGCCATCTTCAGAAAGCCATGGACACTATTGTACTTGTCACATTAATAAACAATTTGTGTATTCGTTCAATAGACATAGGTAATTTTAAAAATGTTCTTCTCTCACCCCGATTATACGGATGGAACTTGAAAAAACTTTTTATTTTATTTTTTATTTTTCATGCGAATGAATTATTTCATGAAATTTTAAAACCCTAATTGTACCTATAAAACCACACGATGTATAATTAAAAATGAATTCGAATTCGAATATCTATACACGAATGCAACATTTTACTATTGCTCGGCCCACCGAAGAGAAAATGTCGGGCTTATTCACTGCTGCTGTTGGAGGTACCTCTACCTATTTAAACTATTATATAATGTCTTTATCACAGACCGACTTTCGTTCGGCCGAACATCATAATGTCAATGTGGTGGCATGTTAATATCCGACCGTCTGAATAATATTGTTTTGCAGAGACGAAAACGAAACGTGGCGAACGGGTTTATCTCAATCGTACCTATATATAATAATAATTTGAAGCGTATATCATATAATTTACAGAGACAAGAGTCTTAAGAGCTCGTGTGCGCGAGCTGTCAATGCCCCCCACCTCCCCACCAAAATGCAAACGCATATACGTACACACATACACGCGTATATTAATAACTGCAGATTCGTGTGGTGCATACATCTTGATTATTATTCGGTAGGTTATTCGTCTTGGGCGCGTAAGACGAGTAAAGTTATACGTATATTTATAATAATAATATATAGCGCTGCGGAATTGCGAACGAGCGATATATGTTGTATATATTATTATATTATCACGTTTACGGCAGCGGCAACGACGAAGACGTGGAGTATACTATATATATTATACGTTTTACATATTATATACAGCAGCAGCGGCAGCAGTGCGAGTATAAGGAAAATTATTAGTACATTTGAACAGTCTAATGATCACCGAGATAAACAAACTTGTTGAGAAACTTAGAGCCGTAATAATTCTCTATACGCTATCCATTTGTAATATTATTTCGTCTCCGTCACCGATGCCGACGTATAATATATTATACGTGTTATATATTATGTATAAATAATATATACCTATACCTATACGCAAAATCGCACACGTGGAATCGTTTTTCCACTTCTCGATATCGCTAATATCGTATAGTAATATCGTATTCACGCTTTGGTATGGCTCATGTTTCGGATTGATATAGAGAAAGATACAAAGAGACGATGAAGGGGGACGCGCAGAGTAAAGAGGAAGTGGGAGAGTGAGTGTGTGAGGAGGAGGGGAATGATACAGAAACAGACTGAGAGGGACGCCCAAACGAAGTGCCCAAACCTCTCCGTCTCCGTAATATAATATACATCTGCTGCAGGCGTCATTCTGTCTATCACCGTACGGTCCGTACTCCGTATTATTATTATTATTATTATTATTATTATTATTATTATTATCTATAAACAAAACTCAATGGCATCGAAATGGATTTTTGAATGAGTACGGATGGGTAAAAGGGGCGATTTGGAGTTATCAAATGACGAAAAAAAACAAGACTTTAATATAGGTATATGTGGACGACACGCCGCCGTGAAAGTAGAGCAAATAAGTCTACCAATACTTTTTTAAGCATATACGATCGGCATATTATTGTAAACATTATTTAAAATGTTTTTGTTTTTTAATTAATATAAATTATTTAACTATAATATCTAATATTCTTAATTCTAACAAGTAAAAATTAAACATATATTTTTAATTCGATAATTTTGTTACATAATAGCATTCAGACCTAATCTGTAAAAAGCAACGTTCATTTCCGACTTTAAGGATATTTATTGCTATTATATTGATCTAAATTTTCATCGTTCCAAACAACAAATTCCAACAAATAATTACAATTTACTCTCAATTTTCATAGTAATTTACTTATTTTTTTTATAGTATGCTGAGCACTTGTTCGTCAAAAACTAATAACGTTGAAATTTGAGAGTCTTGCCTTTAATTTAATCAACTACGTGAAACACGAAATATGTGTTTGAAGGAACTTTCAATTAAATCTGTAAATGTTAATTTAAATAGCTTACACGGTATTTAAGAATACGTCGAAACCTTATATGCCATCACAGTTATAAAATCAAATTGTATTACCTAAATATGAAATGTATCAATCGAGCAATATGTTATGGTTTTTATACAATACAAAACTACTATAATAACTGTAAAACGCTGCTACCGTGAGATTGAAAAATTCGCGTGAGATATTTTTACCTATATGCCTAATATTAGATTTGCTTTTGCTGCTGACTAACGACTAATCACGTCGTGTTTGGAGGGAACAAACAACTATAATCGAAATCAAAAAAAAATAAAACATATTGAAAAGACAAATTTAATTTAATACAAATATAATATATATATATAT
This sequence comes from Neotoxoptera formosana, assembly GCA_022818045.1. Taxonomy (NCBI): domain Eukaryota; kingdom Metazoa; phylum Arthropoda; class Insecta; order Hemiptera; family Aphididae; genus Neotoxoptera; species Neotoxoptera formosana. The sequence continues at coordinate 23,334,704 of CM040633.1, read as the reverse complement.
ATATATTATTGTATAGTGCGCAGTAACAGTATCTTTCGAGAAAAACGTCTCAAGCCAATATAACTTTTAATAACTTAATTCACTACGGTCTGGATTATTTCAAGCTCTTTGGAAAAGTTTTATGGTCATTGCAGGAATACGTGTTATGATTATGATAATCTGGCTGGCCCTACTCCGCGCGCGGTATCGCCTATTCCGAGCACGATCACTCGTCCAGATTACTTGATGTGTACACATTTCCAAAATAATAATAACCAAATAAACTTCGGCGTAAAAATCATTTATTCTAATGACCGTGTTTGTTATACGATTTCACGTGATAAAACACGATCGCATTAGTATTTATATAATATTGTTTATTACTTTTTTGTTCGTACACTTCGAGTAAATTATTGAATAATATTATATATGATATAATGATAGTATAACATTAAACAAAAAACTAAACTTCAGAACGATTTATTCTTGTACAATAAAAACATGTCAATACAAATAATATTATTTTCTTTAAAAAAAAAAAACAATCAAAATGGTCGTATGAAAACCCATACATAATATTATATAGTTTGACGCATACAGTATTAAAAATAATATTTTCTCGGCAGTCTGTTTGGAAAAAAACACTTATTTGAATTGATTAACTATATGAATACTAGAATGTATATTTTTTTTTGTTTTATTCAAACGAGTTTTAACCATAATAACTATACATAGTATATAATTTGGTCTTTGTCTTTGCCAGGGATCCGGGGAGTAAGTATTTCAAATGACTAAATATTGTTAGGAATAATAATAATATGTGATTTATAACAATCTTGAATCCAAACGTTTTTACTTACAAACAATATTTGGCTACCATTTTTTTTTCGTTTTATTTAATTTTCTCATCGTATTTGCTTAAACTACGGATATTATTACACATACATAATAGTTATTTAAAATAAAACTATTAACTGTTTGTGTGATAATTGTAATATTACCGTTCTCGTGTTGTGCGGTAATAGGTGTACGTGATTATTGTGCAGCGTTCAATCGAAATCAATTAAAAAAATATTATATAATATTTGAAATTCGAATGAACACGTCATATTGCGGAGTATATAATAATGAAAACAATGAAACGATATCGTGTCAGACGAGTCCGTCAAAACGCAGTTGACTTTTACACACACATTGATATAGGTAGGCCGTTTATTATAAATTGGAAAAAACAATACATCGACCGCCGTTAATCCTCAATGACATCGGTTTTCAATTAAAACACTAACGATTAGCTAAATGCGCGTATTTATAAGGTACTATTGAGTATCACAAATAATTAAAATATTATTGGTTTAAACATAACATTATATTCTCAATAATATACTGTGTATTGTTTCAAAGATAGCTCCCGTGGAAAATATATTTTCGCAATACACTTTATATACCTATTGTTCGTGGAGTTTTAGCAAAGCTTATATGCATGTTAATACATAATATTATAAATATAATATGATATAATAACACATTTCATTTTTCCTAAAAACTATAATTTTTGAAATCAAACCAAGGACTTATAGTTAACTAGGTATATTTTTAACAATATTAATTGTTTAATCCGTTGAGTATTTATTTGTTTATTTGTTTTGTGTGTAGTATTTAAATTGTGATTTTAGGAAAGGATTTCTTATTAAACTCAAACGCATCGTGCATAACTCATCAAGTCCCGTTTCGAGTACTAGCAGTAGCTTTGATAAATGTGTCGAAGACTTCAGTAGATGACGAATGACGAACGGCAACAGGACGTTTCCGTTCATTATATTATAATAATAAAATATAACAATGCGCTTTACGACTGTGACGACATATCACGCGCCCGCCGCCGACGACATAGTAACATAATAATAGTAGTCGTTTCGTCGTTTTCGAACGTCCCTTTATACACAACGGATAGAACTATATATATAGGTACCCCGCCCTCCTACTATGTGTTATAATAAAGCAGGTTTAAACCACATATTATTATTATTATAATGTGCAGTTCGCTTATATACATATTATAATATACGTTATCGTCGTAAAATCAACCACGAAATTTGTGCTCGACTCGTCGTTCGTACTCAGCGTTCCTCTCTCTCTCTCCCGTCTCACTCACTCTCTCTCTCTCTCTCTCTCTGCGTGTCTCTCTCTCACACACACTTTCGCTCACACCGTTTTTCCGTAAGATTATATTAAACTCCGGGGGTCGATAAAGTATATAGTAGTAAAAGTCGCGGGGTGCAACACCATTGGCACACGCGGTGGCGCGGCGTAGCTGGTATATATATATATATATATAAAATATACATGTATATAATAACGACGCGACGGTCTCGAGTTTTTCGGTGAATTTCCCCGGGTAATTAATGCCAACGGTTTCTGGCGCGGAAAGGCGCCTGCGGGACTTTTTCGGGCGGCGGCGGCGGCGAAAGGAAATAAACGAAAGAGCGAATAGCCCCAAGAGTAAAAAAAAAAAAAATAAAAAATAAAAGAGAATAAAAATATGATGTATACATATAATGATATAGAGAGGTGGAATGAGAGATGGACGACGATCGAGGGGCACGACGAGGAGGGAGGGTGGAAAAGAAACTACTCGCTCCCACACTAGGCGTTATAGACACGCGGTATTATATTTTATTCAGATGCAGCTCACGTCTTTGCATTTTTTTTCCTCCGTACCTTACATAGTATTGCAGCTCCCACCCCCCTCTCGCCACCACCGCCGACGATCACCCCTACACGCCGCCGGCGGCCATATCGCGCGAGTGTATAGTAATAATAATAATAATAATAATATAGTGTGTATACTGTATACGGTCCTGCCGCTATCACACATAGATACTATTATACCCTCCGTACACGCATCATATTATATATAGATGTTTATATTATAATATTATGTACACACGAGCGTATTATACGCGGCGGCGGCCACTTGAGAGATTTCTCGATTGCTTTTTCGCGCAACATAAATTCCGTCCGAAAAACGAAACGGCAAACTACTGCACTCGAAAAACAAACGAGAAAATATGTTATTATAATCATAATATTATGACCGGTGGTCCCGCACCCGTTTGCCCGCTGGCCGTGGCTCGTATCCCGTTTTCGGGTCATCTTCTCGTATAACGACCAGCGATGCGCTTCTATATAGTACGCGTAATAATGCGTATGTATTATATTATATGCACGCACTGCCACCACCGCGGTGGAGGTATATCGACGTGAAAAAAAAAATATTATTATAACTACGTATTCCCGGTAGACCGCTGCGCCGGATTCCCGAGCACTGACGTACCGATTTCGCCGCACGTGTATGTAAAATATTTTACTCAAACGAGCGCGCACACGTAATATTATTGTGTGTAACCTGCAGGGCTGAGGTGGGTACGATCGCGATAATATTATCATAACTAACTAGGCGTATAATATATAATGACGTGTCAGCGATATTTATCAGCCGCGAAGACTTCCCGCCGTGGCGGTCACCGCGGACGTGTGGATGTTTTCATATTTTCTAAAGAGTACAAGGAAGAATGTTATAACCTGCACAGGGCATCACAACTAAATTGCGGATGTTTACACTTTTATTATATGGCTACGATATAACGAAAACAGCTATATGTGACCAGCAGCGGAAACTCGGACCAAAATAATTGAATATTTATATATGATGGGTTGCGTGGACATTATTGGTCCCTATAGTCAACTACTCAACTATATATTTTTACCGACTCAAATGAGTATACGGTAACTGACGTGGACTTTTTATCTGCGCGCAGTAAGTTGCCCTCGAGTATTTCGCGTCGCTGTATTATCAGTTATTAGTAAGGTTTTAAATTTGAAATGTTTCATAATTGAAAATTTCACTCCTAATGAAATATTTCATTGAAATATATTTTTTTGCATATTATGCAGTAGACACGTAGATGCTGTTACTATATTAGTATTTATTAATTATTATTTATTAGTTATTAGTTTATTACTTATATCTTATTTTGTAAAAGAAACCTAAAGACCTAAAGTACCTGGTAGTAAATTAAGTATTATTGTATTATTTTATATCTGTATTTGTTTGGAGATGAATAATATTGTTTTGAACGTTTTGAGAAAAAAAAGACTCTATATTTCACTAGTCACCATAATAAACAATTTATGTATTCATACAATAGACATAGGTAATTTTAAACATGTTCTTCTCTCACCCCAATTGTACAAGTGGAACTTAAAAAAACTTTTTTCTATTTTTTTTTTATAATTTTTGGTATTTTTTATTTTCTATGTGAATGAAATATTTCATGAAAGTTTCATGAAATATTTCAAGAAAATAAATTTCATTAAATTTTAAAACCCTACTTATATTAGTTATAAACTTATTGCATTTATAACTGTTCCGTGTTCACGCGGCTTTATCGGTAATCCGGTATTTTTCTTTTGTCCGACGATATAAAAAACAAAATAAACAAAATGGATTTCTCTTAGCAAATAATTAATCCTCAAAGAATCGGGCCATTTCAAAATACACTTGTTATTAAAAAAAAAAAACATCAACAACAACAACAACAACAACAACAACAACAACAACAACAACAACAATGACGATATGCGCTGTGCCGCTATTTTCAAGTGTCTTAAAAAATGTCTCGTTCGACTCTTCTAATCGATAATGTAATTTAAATACGTTTTTAATTTTAATTAAGTTTTTTAATATAATCTGTCAGTCTTTTAAAATAGGAAATTTAAAGAAATAATTACGTATAGTATTACTTACACTTACACCGCGATATTATAAAAACGTCCCACGCAAACGGACGACTCACTGAGCGGCGGCGGTGGTCGACTATCGGGAGCCAGTATTTTACGGGAGAGTGACATAATAATTATACATTTCGAGAGAACATATACATTGGACGCATGCAATTTCGTATGGTTTAAACCATTTGGGTTAATAAATCGCAGGTTAGATCGTTCCTGATAACCGCGGAAATGGACTATTCTCTACGAAAACGGCGCCAAATTAAAACTTTATTTATGTTTACAACTGCTATCCCGGTTAAACTGCACCGATCAGGTAAGTTAGGTATTTTATAAGTGCGCACCGGCCATTTCTCACCGTCGGTAAAAAAATGTGACGGTTAACTGCGTTTGAAGTAAACATTTGAAGTGACGCGGTAAGGTATAAATTTGCCCGTCAGCAATAACTACAGAAATATTAATTTTGTCCAAAATCACCGCGGTTATTGTAAAAATACTTACCCTTAATTATTATTGTCATATATATATATCTAAAGAAAGTTAAGTTACTATTATATTACCTACCTACCTATTGAGAATTCGATTAACATTTCCATTATAATATTCTAGTTTTCATTATTCAACTCGTCCAAATATTTGTATAATAATATGTTTACGATAGACAACAAAATATATTTTGTATTTTTTTGCCATTTTATTATATTTTATTTTATTCGTTCATTGATTGTATTTGTTTTATAAATTATACATGGCGTTCACAAACAGAAATTTACATAATATAACATTTTTATCACGGATAAAAGCAGGCAAACAGTTTATATGTGTGATTTTGTTTTTACCTGTAAGCACTTACTTGGGGGTATAGTTTCGTCCACGAACGAATAATATATTTTTTATTTTTTTGGTGAACAGCGATTGATTAATTTTTTCTCTGATTTAAAACGTAGAATATTTTAATAATTATTATTGTGTGCGGTGCATAGATGATTAGCACATAGGTTAAAGTGGAGAATTATAACTATATTGTTAATACTCGCACCGCTTATTCAAACGCTGACGAAAATCTTTAGCCGGGATAAGGACACACACGAATATTGTCTTCGAATTTTAATAAAATAAATTACTCGAATTATTACATTGCACGAGTGTAGTCGACCCTTTTTGCTTGAGTTGCCTCCAATGCATATAATACGACACCGATAAAGTCGTATAAATCGGGTTTTAATGGCTTACATTTATTTTACATTATTATACTATTTTATTTTTCCAAGCTTTTAGTTATCTATTGCGAAAACCATCAATAATATTATAATGTTTGATATTAAAATAATACGGTAAACAGGTATGATTATCTTTTGGATCAAAAGTGAAAATAAAATAAAATAATGATACGTTTTGGTCAACCAAACTTGTTTAGTTATTGTTTATATTACTCTTATATACTCTCGAATCAGTGAGTTGGCGCTGGAGTTATACTGTTATGTCAAGCTTCTTATTTCTAAGGCATATACACATTTTTGAAAACATTTAATTTTGAGTTATCTCACTGAACCGTATTTATATTTATTTATGATTAGCCACAGTAGGTATAGTAATGTAATAAACCCTAAAGTTTGTATAATTTAATCAACGCAAATATTTTTTTAATGTCAATTGATTAATCATATAATTTTGACGCTTGTTGGGTTATTCGAGGCACATATTATCTCTAAGCTAGACACACTTTTCGAAACAACCACACTCAAACCTTTGATGTTCGCCAGAATGTACACCGATAAAGTTCGGATCAACGGCGCCGCGAACCGCGATAATGATTCGTAAACATCGGACACACATTCGCGTTATAATACAATTATTACAAAACACATTAGAAGAAAAAAAATCGAATTTTTTGTGTCGTCGGTTCGTTTATGAACCATATAGTATACTTGATATACGATAATAAACATTAAAGTGCTATGCTCATAATCGTAAATCGTAATAGAGTATGCGTTTTGCGATTATTTTGCTAAGGTTTTTATCGGATTTACCGGCCATATCCAAAATACATTATTATTATCATGATGAGCACAGTAAATAATAATTATTGATGACCGCATTGATAATATAAGATTTATTCAATTTATACACATTATACAGGTTGATCTATTTAATGTAAGACACTCATTTTTTCAAAAAGTATTTAGGTTTTTGGAAATTTTTTGTTACATGGTATAAAGTCGTTTCAAAACAACATTTTTCAAAAAAAAATATTTCGAGTAGTTAATGAATTATAACTTATAACTCAAAAACAACTCGTCCAAAATTCGATTTTTATGCATCGAAATACTCAGAAAAATATTCTGCTTTGGATTATAAAATTAAAACGGTATATTAAAATTCAAAAAAGTAAAAAACATAAAAAACAATAAGACTAAAAAATATTTTTTTTTGAAAAATAAAAAAACAAAAATTGTTATCAAAAACGTAAATACTTTTTGAAATATTGAGTGTGTTACGTTAAATAGACCACACTGTATAATATGTTACGCTGAATTTATGAAATTGCCGATTACATGATATCGATACAAAAACTCTGCCTAGTTCATGAAATTAGCAATCAAAATTTGCCGATTTCGTGAATGTGGTAGCCAAGTTGCCGTTTTTACGTCGTCGGCAACTACAGCGTTGTTGATTTCACGAAGATGTAATTTTTTCTGCCGATTTCATGTAATTGGTAATTTCATAAAAAAAACAACATATTATTATGTCTTATATTATGAACTGGCGACTGCCGACTATGATAATATAATATATTATATTGTTGCTCACTCGCTGAGCCGTCGGTCATCATCAGTGTTGGCAAACTTCGTCGTCCCTTATTGTTTTTTACACGTCCCGTCCGTCCGTCCAGCCGCCGTCCGATTTCCGATCGAACTGTTTCGAAATAATTATTGACGTTTGCGAGTGCAAATATAGGCATGCTGCATAATTATTATAATAATTATATTATATTGTTGTGCAGTGAGACAAAATGCATGGCCGTGAATCTTGACCGACCTTTTTCGCGCCGCCGCCACCCGCAAATTCACAGCGAAACGTCCTTAATAACTATGTTATAATAATAATGTTGCGCAGGACGCGGCAGGATTTCGCTGAAACTAATCTCGATCCTAGCACATCCCTTTATCCCGATATTATCACAGCAGCGGTCGCGCCACCCGTTTCCCGAGAATTACTCGCCAGGCGACTCCCGTAAAGGTATGACGCATATAATATTGTTATTATTATTTTCGGGCATCAGCATTATTGTTCACACAGGTTCCTTGCAAAAAAATACTAATCAGGAACAATAATCATTTCTGACGTCTCTGAGTTTAATAATAATTATTATTTGAAATGCATGCATATTTACGTATACATGATGATAATGTGTATTTACGTATATTATTATACTGCTCTCTGTTGTATGGGAGTGAAAGAACCAACTAAAACCTTTAAACCCCGACAAAGCGATATAATAATACACAGTATAGCGTGACGATTAATAATAATTAATATAATATGTTTTAATTTTCATATTTATTGTCACTTCATATTTTCAACCACTATTATATTATAACAAACAGCTACAGATAATCAATTATAGTTCTGAATTATTCAAATACTTTTTCAATTTCAAAATTAAAACATATTTTAAATTCTATATTAACCACTAGGTAGGCAAATACTTATATTTTGCGATCTTACGTTTAAAATCATAAAATACTTTTAAAAAAAAAATCCTCGAGTTTAATTCACTTTAATGCCTGTTGATATAGTTTTCGTTCAATTTAAAAATATTTAACCATTGAAAAAAACTTGGTTGAACGAATTTCGGACTTAAACAGTTAACCAATATTTGGTGTAAAGGATTACATAAATAAAAATATTTCAATATTATAAATTAACCATCTTAAAAAAAAAATGTTGATTTCCTTGTATAAATGGTCCATTTGGATATTTTCATTTTACAATAAATTGTTTACATGATTTTTTTTCTTACTGGATCAAACGCGCTTGAAATATATACGCTTATAATAATATTATAGTCACGGTACAGAAGCTATTCGCGTGACACTAGATTAACCACAGGCCGTGGCGTATAACGCATAATATATGAAACTGTATTATTTTTTTCCCTCTTCTATAAGGATGCAACAAAAACGTCTCTGCAGTGAACTTGGTCTCGTCCAATAACTGCCAGAAGTCTAAACAGCATATTATATACATGTAGACGCCATCATAATATATATACATATATACATAAATACATACAATATACTTATATACATATATACATTATACGTATATACATACATACATACATACCGCATACAATATACATGTGACGTCTCGTAGGATTGCACTGCATCAGTACGCGTACAAATAACCCATTAATCATCTGCCAGAGCGCTCATTAGAGTCACAAAGTTGTAGTACGCACGCGCCATCGCCTCCAGTCTAAGGGTTTACGAGGTAAACCGTCATCGTCGTTGTCGTCTCCGTCGACACACACGCATTTGCCCCAATGCATATTATTATTATTTCACGTCTGGCGATCGTCTTAGCCGCTGCGGCCACGCAACAGAGTGTCTCTGGTCCAAAATTAAATTGCTCTATATAATATACATAACAACATACTATTATATTACAATAATATAACATTTTAGTGTTCTTGACAAAAAAAAATAATAATACATTCACACACAAAGGCAGTGTGTTAAATAATGTTACATTATTGTAGGAATATAAGAAAAAACACAATATTAATTATAATCAATGAATAGTTGAGTAATTACTATCCTATTACTTAATCCTAATCCATGGGAATTATAAATAAAATGATGAAAGCAGGTTATTCGTTTAAAATACACAGTAATCCATAATATTAAGATGAAAAACATATTATATATTAGAATAAAAATTATTATTGTGTTTAATATTTATACTATGTATCTATTGTATCCCGATAAAATCAATTCACCAACTCTGTGAAAAAAACACAGCAAAGCAAAATTAAAAAATGCAGTTACCTGTCTCGATCGCGCTTCATGATGTGCGCCTGTACGGTTCGAATACGTTCAATTTATGGACAAACGGACTTCAAATAGTTAGGACAATATTGATTGGAAAAAAGTCGACATCGAACTAAGTTAATATTGGACAAAATATCTCATTGGACGAAATAATGATTAAGTATTAGATGAAATTACAATAATAATTGAACTCAACTCATCGGGCCTATCGTCTGCAAATCGAATATTATATGTGTTGCGGCAATAACCAAATCATAAAAACAATAATTTATTGGCGTATATAAACACACACAATAACATGCTGATTGTTTATCAAATCGATCTAAGTCTTCAAAGTCTTGATCGGTATTATAGTTACATAAACACGGAAAATAAGGAAAATAAAAATCCAGGAAAATGTGACAGTGATCGTTGCGTGACGCCCTCCCTTTACAATAATGCACGCTTGTCACGTTATCGTGTTCGATTGGACCCACGGTTACCGTATACCTAATACGCGGTTTGAGGTCGTAAGTCGTCATAGATTATCCCATAAAGCAGCAGCACTTCGTAAAATATAAGTGTAGACTGCAGTCTCGTGGAAATCGCTGTCTATATACACGATGATACGCGAAGCCGGCCACGGCCTATTAGTATTATACAATAATATTGTACGACTTAGTACTTACCTACCGTGCTTGAATTGGGGAAAAAATAGAAGGGGCATGCAAAAGTGTAAAAAAAACACCTGGTCGTTTAAATGTCTGATTAGAATATATAATATTAGAGTACCTATGAATAAATATTTTCTAAAAACAACTACGTCCCGCCACAATTCCCTTCAATTCGAGCAGCACTGCTATCATTGACATAATAATATATATTATTATCGATATCCCGGACGACGACGACATCGGAGCAAACCCAGCGACGTGCCACCTATATATACACTTTGACCTGCACGCACAAACACAGACAGTTGCAGCGGGCTCGGTGGTCAAAGGGCTTTTCTTCGGGACCGAAAATGCCGCCGCCGACGCACACAGAGAAGAGCACGTGAGGCCGATCGAAAGCCACGATAATACGACCCAGCGGTGAAATACGATTGCGGTTTTACTGGACAGCGCACTATCGGACTCCCGGGGAATCGTATCGTATCGTGATGATATCATCGACAAATCTTTTATATACACAGGTTACCTATATATGTTTATAATACTACTCGTACGTTTTCCAACCACGACTTGGCGAAAACTTAGCCGCGCGTGCTCAGCGCGCTGTTTCGTTCGTCGAAATAATAATAATATAATTTAATAAAATCTGCCCAGAGGTTTATTTCTCTATATTCCGACATCACACACGAGCGTGTCGGATTGCATCGCCCTCGATAGCCATCAGCGCAAAAAGAAGAACAACGAGATAACGCGTATATAATACACCGTAATTTATAATATTTTATAATATTATTGTAGACGTGTGTGTGTGTGATAATATATGTTGGGTGCGTCGACCCTCGTACCCCCGACGAGGAGGTTTGGGGTTTTGGAAACATGTTATATTCTCTTTGAAGTCATAACACATATTATATATTCGCGTGTTTGGAGAACCGCATTATACGATATATATACGAGATATATATATATATATATATATGGTCGGATATTGTGCGACGTAATACGAGTCTGCCAATACACACACCCTATATATGCGGCGTACACATTATCTAAATTGAATATTTTATATAAAAGCGGCGGCGGCGGGAACGAGAGAATTGTAAGTAAATCTAATCAACGTGAAGGTTTAATGCTGTCTATATATTGGATTTATTTGAAGTCGCGGCATCATTTCGAATTACGCGCGGCGAACAAATGATAAATTTAAACGTATATTATATATACCCACGGCGTACTCTGCAGCCTGCTGCTCTCGTCGTCCCGTTATTTAAGATTACATATAGTATAAGATTATTTATTTTTTCCAAACCGATTCAAAATAATTTTTATCTATATAATACGTATTTCTTGATTTCTCTCGAAAGTACCTACTTTCAATATATTTTTACGATCCGTCTGCAGAGAAACGAGCATAATATTTGCAAAAGCTTATTCGCATCACGATTATGATATAAATAAGCAGCAGAGTGATACTCGTATCGAACGAACAACGATTGATCGTCTTCAATAATGGATTTGCCGAATAATTGCAAGATATTTGAATATTTTAAACGTTACTTTTTTTGAAAATTTTAATTGATTTTTCATTAATTCAATATTGGTAGAAAAACTTTTTCGATACATATGCGCATAAGTACTGAGAAAAATGTCCTCGTTTATTTTTCAATGATTTAATAAACTTGTCGAGAGTTTTAATAAATTAAATAAACAGATGCATAAATTTCCCCCGAAAACGAATAGATTTTGACATAAAGTTTATAAATATAACACAGTAATTCTTATGAAAAATCTCGGCTGCATCTCGCGAGAAAATTTTTTAAGAAAACTGTAAATAAGTCGTCGCCACGATGACGTTTGTTAGCGAGGAAATTCATAGTTTACTTTTTCTGAAGAAGTTTTTCGTTTAAAACAAGTTTTGGAATAAATGATTGGGCAAACTCGACGTATTCAGTCATAAAAGTTTTTTTTCTCACGCGACACAAAAATAAAATAATAATACTGTGAGGTAGCTTTTCTCTTCTTAAGAATAAAATAATATAGAACAAAACAAAACAATAAGGCCCTGCAACGACGACTACTCACTCTCATAACCACGCTGCGCGCAGTGACAGTGTGTTGCAACTCACAAGTGTGCACATCATTTGTTCTCTTTTTTTAAATTTGTTTTATATATTGTTATATAACTGAGTTCTGGATCTCTATTTTTTAACCCACATCGAAGTCATAGTGTCCTTGTCGAAAAAGAAAACTCAGTATTCTATATATATATTATGATTTTTATTTACATTTTCAGCATCCTAATAAATTATTAAAATCCATTTATTATATCAGTTTAAACATTATCGGTTGTTAAACACTTGTTTATAAACTAAATTGTTTATTAGTGACTAGTGCAATATGGTCGATTTCTGAAGATCCGGCTAGATCTAATGACTGACCAATAACCATATACTTACCAATACATTTTTGAATTATTATTTATTAATTTACATTACTATACAATTTCTCTGTTATGTATTTTTCTTTTTTTTTCTCAAAACGTTCTAAATAATATTATTCTTTTCCAAACAAATACAGATACGAAATAATACAATAATACTTAATTTACTACCGCAGGTACTTTGGGTTTCTCTTACAAAATAAGATATGATAAAAAAAATGAACAACATATTATCATACATTCATACATACTATATGACTCAATAATACGTGATTTGGTACAAGTATATATTAGTACAAGCACGGTCAGCAAGTTCAAACGTTCAACCACAAAACCACAAATTTAGGATATCATATTATCATTTTTTTTTTCTATCAGTTTATTTATTTTATCATTATTATTATTAGATAGATGAAGTTGACATCATTATCTAACTCTATAGACTATACACTATAATATAATCAGGAAATTCACAACTTCATAAGTATTTAGTGTAGAATCTTATTGATCTAGATTCACTAATAAGTAATAAGACTAATAAATAAAAAATAATAATTAATAAATATACTAATATAGTAATATTATCATCTACTTCCCTACTGGCTACTGCATATGTAAAAAAAAATATTTTTCAATATTGCCTTGAAATAATTCACGAGGAGTGAAATTTTCAATTTTGAAATATTTTTTGATGACTAAAGTCTTCAGTTTTGAAATATTTCATGTAGAGTGAAATTCGCAATTTTTGAAAGACATGAAATATTTAAAATTTAAAACACTGCATTTAATATAATATTTACTTTTAAATCAAACAAGAGTTGACAACAGTATATTATATTAATAGTCGTCCATGACGACGGTATAATATGGCTCGTGCAATATTATAGTAAGCTCCTCTCTGTGCGTTCGAAAACCGACTCTCGTAAGCTGACCAGTGTTCGGTGTAGGTACCCACTTCACAAGTGTATAGGTACATTGTTATACACCTACGTCGAGTCGTTTATATTATGGATATTATTATCGTTATTATCGTTATCGTTATCATTATTATCATTGTTATTATTATTATGTATAGCAAAAACGTTACAAGGGATAACAATTCCGCGGGGGTGGCTCTATATAGCTTTGCGGACATATCGCTACACAAATAAAGCTAATTGTCTACCAATAAACGCTCTCGGAACACGAAATATATAGTGCTAATCCCTTAATCCCCGAAACGTGCTGAAGTTCTGCAGATAGCGCGGTAGTCTCGTAGTCCTCCTCCCCCCGGCCAGGGAACTCGCAAATCCCATACCGCTAAAGGTGTGCCCCCCCCCCCGACACCGCGCCTATATAATAATAATAATAATAATATATACGCACGCACGTGTGTGGCCATATAATATAATTGTCGTCGTCGTCGTATAATAATATTATAAGTACCTACAACACGCGTATTATGATACAAATAGTAATATTATGTTATTATGTTTGTTGTTTAAACTGCCGCCGCTGTCTTGGCCACAGTTGACCACTGACTCGCTCTCCTCTCACCCACCCAGCCCCCCCCCAACATCCAAAGGGAAACTACCCCGTCGATACGAGGATGCCCGAACCGCGTTCGCAGTGCGCTGACATTACGAGCCCATTATATCGTGCTATAATGGCGGTTGTTGTTTATTTTTCACATAAATATTTATATATTATATTATTATTATTGTAAAGCGCGAAACAATATTCGTGGTTTTAAACGGGATTAACGCTGTAAAAACAAATCGTTTGATATTATGCCGCCGCCGCCGCCGTAGTGCTGCTGCGTTACGGTTATTGTAAAATCGATGCGAACCGTGTGAATATATACGTTTTGCGATTACCTACCACGGAAAAATCGTTTCACGGGGCTAGTGGGTGATTTCGTTTGACTGAAATCGGCTCCTCTGAGAAATTATGGCTTTCAATTACGCGAAACGAATTTGTAAACAATTAACACGCGGCGGTGATAATAGTTTTATTTTATTCGCAATTAATTCGTATTATTATGATTATTATACATCGTATACGCGTGCATAAGGTAATGTTTATCCCTTTTTGCATTTTTTTTTTTCATCAAATAAATAATAGTTTCTATGGGTTCTCCACTCCTCCGTATGTGTTGCTTAGAAAGATTAAGTGTATTTAGTGCGTTGCGTAATTCCCCCCCCCCCAAAAAAAAAAAACGTTTCGCACTTAATTTTACGAAAATTATAACGAGATGAACGTATCGGGTTTGTGCAACAAATATTATATTAAATTATAGATCATTAGAATTCCTCTTAAAAATTTACGGCACAGTCGAAATACACAATAGATGTGCTAATAATATACGTCACACACTCGCCTATTAAATACAATTTATAAACGTCTAAATCAAATCTGCAATAGGGTATCGATAGAAATCTCTAATAATACAAATATAGACGTAAACGTTTTTACAGTTCTGCTGTTCCAAAAGTATTTTACATTTTAATTATTGTAAATCTTTATAAATAACGTGTAATCATTTTCCAAAATATTACAATATACCTAACACCGATACAGGATAATACATGTACTTACTATATATACCAGTGGTGCCCAACCCGCGGCCCGCGGGCCACATGTGGCCCGCGAGGGTATTCTATGTGGCCCTCTACGAATTTTCTAAAATAAAAATTTTTTTTAAAAATGTATGAAAATGTTATTAAATTATTTATTTTTATATATTATTTTTATTTAAATTTATGAATTCGTTTAAATAATATTATTCTAAAAAATACAATTATAATGATAATAATAAAACTAAAAACTATACAAAAATGTTTTACTCTTATTTTTAATGTGAAATTTGAGCTTGTACATCTTTTACTAATAATGAAAAATATTTGAATTCTCGTGCTTTGTTCTGTAATTGTGTAACTATGTTATTTCCTATATTTTCAACACGTCTGGTAATCGTGTTTCGCGATAAACTTATATCTTTGAAAAGTTCTAATTTTTCTGGTATTATTTCTTCAACCACAGTTAAAATACATTTTTTTATAAAATCACCATCACTGAGAGGTTTAGTTTCACTAGCTATTAAATTCGCTACTTTATAGCTCGCTTGTACAACAATTGTTTTAATCGAATTTTGTTGTTTAAATAAACTTGAAACATTTTGGGTGTGGATATTCTTTTTGAATGCTTCTGACTTAGCGTAACACGTAATTCTCCTAATAAAATTATATAATATAGGTACTATATTAAGTTTTTATAACTAAATTATATCGAAAATAATTGTTTACCTTTTAAATGAGCAAATTTATCTTGATGTTTTGATTCATAATGTCGTTTGATATTAAATTCTTTAAAAACTGAAACCGTTTCACGACACACAAAACGGCTTTTCCATTAATTTCAATGAAAAAGTAATTTATAGACCATTTTTCATTAAAAATTCGACATGTTTGACATTTTCATACTGAAACTTTACAATTAAATATCGATATCACCCGTGTACTTAAAATAACGTACTGATCAAACTAATGTGTACCTCAATTCATAATTTTTTCAATAGACAATAAAAGATAAGAAAACAAGTCCAATATATAAGATTATTTTTGTACTTTTATACTTTGTGGCCCGTTTGAAGATAATTGTTTACCAAAGTGGCCCGCCAAAGGAAAAAGGTTGGGCATCACTGATATATACTATATACTGTCACATTAATAGTTGAATCAAATTGTACGACCGAAATACAAACATCGCGCATATCAAAATCCTGTACTTACGGAGAACTCTATTCGTTAAGTATATTAGTCAACCAAAGTGTATTATAATTGTTTATGAAATATATATTCGCTATTAATTATTACAATGTTATTTATTTCGATTTTCCGTTATAAGAAATAAGAAGTTTGTTTTGTTTTCAACGCAATATTCGTCACAATGATAAATAAACATTGATTAGGTAATGTTTTTAAATAGTTGTAAGCAATAAGCATATTGTTATATAGTATACTTTATCGAATATAAAATGTACGTTTAAAATAGCGTGACTTATAAATAATATTATAATATTATTTTAAAAGGAAAGCGATTCTTTTCGAAATTTAAAACACTTGCAAGTTTATATTATACAAGCACCGCGCAGAGCCCTACAATTATTATTATTATTATTAATTACTCGCTAAACTACCGAATCGAAAATTATGTTTACAAGACCACTTACTGATTGGTAGTTTAATTCCCGGTGGTAAAATAATAATATCGGCGAGTTGAAATTGGTTAAACACCAGCAGAAATGGCTGCGTCGGCGTTTATGCGTGTGCATAATAATACTATAGCGTTTTAATATGCTTACACGCATGCTGCACGCTAAGCAAATGTTACTTCCCGATAATCCTTATCTTTTTTGAAAAAAAAAAAAATAACAAAAGCTTTTGCAGCTACTTGAGATATTATGATTATTTTATTGAAGATGCGTTTTCATTTTGTTAATTTATTATTTTTTTCAAACGTATTCTTCGGGGCTTAAACCCTTTTAATTATTTACCGCACTCGACTGCTACTACAATATTTTATATTTCACCTGTCCAACCTTTTTTTTTTTTTTACATAATATTCTATTGTGTCGGTTAACATCAATGCACTATTTATATATCGAATTTGTTTAATGAAATTTAAGTTCGTAAATATATAGGTACATAGTGCCTATTATGTGATATATTAAATTATATTTTATAATAAAAAAAAAAAACAACATTGTAAAAACAAAGATTTTGTTAGAACAATAAAAATTGAATAAATGAAAAAAAAAATTTTTATCTTTTATTTATTTGATAGGTAGTAGTAATTTGTAGCAATTATACGTGGAAATTCGATGAGACGCGTTAATATCGTTATTTTATAATATATTCCTATTCCAAAGCCCGTACTCGGGAAAGTTTGATATCGAACCTATTATAGGTTTATGGAGCTTGTTGTACTTAACTACGCGTTTAATATCTTACTTTTTCAATTATATTTTTTCATTTTTCTGCTCTACCGGGAAAAAAGACGATAAGATTTTGTCGAATTAAACGCGACGTTTTGAAAATTAATGGTACGAGAATTTATATGTTGTGTATACGCCGGATTATTACATACATAAATGTCACAAAGTGTTGTAGTTTATCAATATATTATTACTATTATATCGTAGTGTAGTTATTTATAACCGTGCATGATTTATAATATTGTATCTAAATATTAATGGCCGATAGTTTATTTCTGAAACATTCGGGTACCTATTTATCGAATGCGTAATATGACATATTATTATTCTCACAACAGTTTCAAAAAAATGAATAAATCCACAAATTTTGGTCATTATTATATTAGGAAAGAATAAAGTATCTAACTTATAAACAAAACTTATTTATCAAAAAGACAAAAGAAAAACATACAATGTATATAATATGATAAAGTATTTTATTAAAAGTTGAATGCATTGAAATTAAAATGACTTGAATCGTGTTGAAAAACCAAATTAGAACATTATTATATTGGTCTACCTCAACATCCATTTACAGAATTTATGACAAGTATACAATTTATTTTTTTTTTTACCTAAGACATTATTGTTTTAAAAAAAATTTTATTTCAAATATGCTAATAAAATATAAAACTCCAGGAAATCGGACAATTTATAATTCGACAATATTTTAATAATCAGTGTGTGCTTTAAGTTATTACCAAGTTTTTATTCTGTGTTATTACACAGCTGATAGAAATAATAGAACAATGTTTTGGATAGGATTTTGATTAACAGTATTCTTTTTTCTCTTCTATTCATCACAGACTTTGTCGTTTAATAAGGGCAGATCGAAATGACAAGAGACCGCTCTATAAAATATGACATTGACATGCGGTCAATATTGTCAGGTTTAATTTAATATTATTACGTTCCTGACGTCACATTACGAATATAAATTAATATCAAACTTTTAGATGTACTTATACATACATATATACTAGTCTTGTATCTGTCAACTTTACTGTTATTGTAAAATATTATTATCAAAGAAAATTAATTTTGTAGGTAACTATTATGACAAAGGAAAAAAACGTGTGTAGCGTATCTTTTTCAAAAAAATCGAATTATCGACTCTAATTCACGAATATTCTTGCGATAGTAGAATAATTCCAGTACAGAAATGACGACGCAATTTGTTTCGAAACATAGATATATGAGGATCGAAAAACGTTTTTTTTTTTTTTATATTTGCTTTTCGTGCAGCATATGTCGGCTATATATAGTTAAAACCTAACCGAAAACCATCGAATCGCGTTCTTTGCTCACATATTATACTTCTCCTTGTGAAGAATAAAATTGTAAACCGTATATTAATATATATTATGTATCATATATGAGTAATGCATATACTTTTTTTTTTGTTAAATGCAAGTTCTTACGATATACATATGTTTTATTCATACTAAAGCTTAAATATTTAATATTATCGTAGTTTATGCGCTTTATCATATACATTCGTATAGTTGTAGGTAGATAATAATGAATTGTGGTAGAACAATATTTTGAATTCTGATTTAACTTGTTCTGCAGTGTTAGGAATTTATAATATAGAAATCTTTAATAGTGTACCAATTAAATTTTGTACAATCAAAATATATATATTTATTTTTAATGGTATATACCGTTAAATATTATTATTATATCACTGATTTCAGGGGTGTCATTTCACATTTTTGTATGGGATGCAAAACCAGTGTTAAAAATCTAAAGAGCATTACAAAAACCGCTCCAACAATATTTATAACAAATTGCATTCAATTAAAACTTTACAAATATATATAAGACAATGATTGAACAATGCAAATGATACGTTTCCATACCTAAAACTTTATATCAATAGTTAAAATACAGAAGAATATTAAAGAACAGCCAAGTTCAATCCAGTTCCTTTCCGTCATTTAACGTTTCGATTAATTTTTTCATATATCGTAATGTCATACTTTAAGTAACCATTCTTTCAGTTGTATTATAAATGCAAACGATGCATATCTGATTGAATACATAAACCTTATATAAGTTTAAAGGTCTATATGACTGAAAGACAAAACGCCAAATGGACACACTCAAAAAATTCGGCGATAGTCCATATTATTATGGTCTTAGATTAACGAAGTAAATAATATAACTGAAGTTATATCATTATCCGGAAAGTATTGTATGATATAATACCACAAATATAATACATTTTTGTAAATTTACAATATATTATCGTTATTTGTTTTACACCTATACTTTATGGATTATATGAAATTATCTACATCCTATACACAATTGCAGAAAAAGTACACATTGAATGTTGTGTCGAAAAAAAATTCGTGGGATGTATTTGCACACCCTCCCTCGTATCCCACAAATGACGCCCCCGGCAGAGTTTATAGTGATATTATGTTTTCTGTTTTATATACGTTCTATAAATTTCAATTGCGTTCAGACCATATTGTTTCATCGATTCATTCTATACCATCGTTAAAAATATTAAACTATGTAAGACAAAGAAGCTTTAATATGTATTAAAATATATATATAATCAACAATAGAGATATAAATAAGAAGAACGTTCGATTTCGTTTTTGGCAGCGTCGTGTATGGTCACCCATATAATATATGTAAGCAAAACATTAAGAGAATTGTATTTAAAAAAATAAATAAATAGAAATTGAAAGTTTATTCGCACATAGATTAAATGCGTTGTAGTTTCGTCGAATCTGTGGTGTTAACACACCGCAGCGTATGCGTTTACGTTACGTACTTTTGTGTGTTCAACCTACACCCCGATACCTACAGCCCATAACACACGTGGTTATATTATATATTACGTGAAATTACGTATACGATAAACGTTTTATTTTAATGAAAATTTGTATTTCGTAAACTTGTCCGAATTAGTTTTAAAACGTATTGATAAAGTCTAAACGAGTAGCGAGAAAAAATCCTAAAGCAGGTGCAATATTATAGGTTCTTCGTCCACGAGGAACGAGGATAATCGCAAATCTACCATTCGCGTGCATAATAAATTCAATAAAATTACATAATACAAATTCCAATTAATATGAATTGTTTTAAGCATAATATATTTATACAACAGATGGAATCGCACCACCGATGGCATACAGACATCACGAAAAGCTTAATATATAATATACGTATGTAATGTATGCATAAGTGTGGTAGAAAGGAGTACAGAGAAGTCGGAAAACGAAAAGTTTTCATTCGTGACGTATACCTATTTTACAAAATTAGTTTCGTAGACCACGAATGGGCGGGTGAGTGGTCGGGAAACCGAAGGAAAATCGTATGTATATAGGTATATAGGTATATACACGATGTATATATTGACGATTGAAAAACCTATTTCTGCGCAGTCTACGGGGAAAGAGCGGTTTAAAGGGCAATT
Source organism: Neotoxoptera formosana (assembly GCA_022818045.1). Lineage (NCBI taxonomy): Eukaryota > Metazoa > Arthropoda > Insecta > Hemiptera > Aphididae > Neotoxoptera > Neotoxoptera formosana. The sequence goes on along the minus strand of CM040633.1, from coordinate 23,313,331 downwards.
TTTTTCTACCATTTTCTACAATGCGCGAGTATTTGATAATTATTTTAACGGTTACAAAAACAATAACCGTTCGTCAATCGCGCGTATCCGCTTACGGGTACTTTGCAAAGGCTTGATCGTTTTTTTTTTCGTTCGAAGAAGGTTCAAAACTTTAAAATTTGGTTTATGTAAAAATCGTGTTATGCCGCATATAATTTTACGTTTTTCTTGTCAGATTCTTACATAAATATAATCATAATAATATATACAATTAGCGGTTATAAAAGTTTCATGAAAAATAAAACTATGAAATATTTCAATGAAAAGTTTCGCTAAAAAATGTCCGATATTATTATCTGACAGCGGTTACAGTATAGGTATACTTATACTACATTCAGTAATAATTATTATCTATGGTCACACGTTAAAGTCTTTATTTCTCCCATTATTTTACAATACGCATTTATGATATTTGTTTACTATATTATGCCATCGGCCGTATTATAATAATAATATACAGTTATCAATGATTATGACGACGTGTTACTCTGAGCTTTACTATATATAATATGCGTGCACAATAATCGTGATCAATGCGGGACACTCTGCTGTATTATTATAATATGCATGTACATGGAGTATTATACAATAATAATAATAAATATTCGGAAATATGCAAACGACAACTACGCGATATTATTGTTAATATAATATACATTTTACTTTGCGCGGCTGTCGGGGCGGCTGAAGTGCGACGTGTACGAATAATATTTCGTTTTATCGACAAATCTGCAGCTGAAACAACTCAGCGCACGCACGCTGTATAATTCATTTAATATCATTATATTTCACAATTTATAGGTACATCACAAAAAACACGGTACAACGACAATAATAATATTATGAAATACCCGTAAATCGTGGAAATCGAAAACGGTATCGGAAAACGCGACTAATGTGCGTCGTGTGCGCGCGGGGACGACCGATTAGCATTATTCAAAATATGTAATCTGTCATATACGCGAAGTACCTATATTATAATACCTCATTATCATCCACGTCCTATACCGCGGTTTATGGAAAGGGCCCAATTAAACGTCTCTGGAAAACCTTTGGCGGCGCAGGGGGAGGGGGGTTTATCGCCACCGATAATCGATCGTCATATATAACTACCCTCAGCTGAAACGCGGACTGCAAATATTTTATGGACCAATAAAAAGATATATATGTATTGTGATCGCATATCATTATATTATCAGGGCATATTTGGAAATGATAAAAAAAAGGAGAGCCGGACACGGGCGTATTATGCACCCATAAGCCATATTATTTATTTATTTATTTAACGCCAGACGGCAATTCAAAGATACATTATAGTCTAAAGTAAATTGACCAAGTAATATAATAGTGAAAAGGAGATTTTGCAGCAGAAACAATTGGTGCAACATAGTCAAAAATCCAGATAAACTTAAACTAAACAATATGCTATTATAAAGTATAACATGTCAATGTGTAACGAAAATATAAATTAGACGTTTATTAAACGCATAATAACAAGAAAAAATTAATAATAAATGTCTAAATCATTCACGGATCCAGGAGTAGTTATCGAGTAGACGGAGCAGTCTGTGCAGAGGATGGTTGTGAGAGTAGTTGGCACGGGGTGAGAAGGTTCATGGAAAATAGAGTGATTTCTAGTAAAATGTACAGAAACGCGGAAAGAGATAGAAGACAGAATTCTGTCTAACCTTAAGGTCAGGGGCATCTACTGAACCAATAATAGGAGAAAAGTGATAAATGAAAGGTCAGCATCTACACGGCGAGAAGCAAGAGTAGAAATATTTAAGGAGGATCTAACGGATCTTTAAATAATATAATTTTAAAAAAGCGATGAATATAGTTCGGATGTAACAACATGTTTTTTTCCCGTACTAATTTATTATAGCCAAATTATAAATAATTAAATATAATTAAAACATAATATTATATTATTATACCCACGGAGTTAAACATTTGTATAACATAACATTTTAGTAACACGGTATGTTTCATTAATAATTATTTATAATTGTTTACATCGTATAAGTATTTTTTGTTATTATGTTAAATTGTATTTTATTTTTAAACATCCAAGTACTCGTATAAGACTACAAATCATGTATTAGCAGTAGGTACCTATACTTATAATTGCAATTTTTAACTACAAACTTACATAGTAAACTGTATGTAGTAGCCATAGTATATATTATATTATGCTAGTAAAATATATTATTACGTTTTTATTTATTTTTCGATTTCTATTAGTAAGAGTGCTAATAGAATAATAAAAAGACACGTTCGTTTGTCGAAGAACCGTCCAGCGACTCCGCGACATGCACTTCAGCATCATACATATTAAACCTAAATAATAAAACGTGAAATAATGGGTATTAAAAATCATTTTTACCGACGGCAAGCCATATTATTATATTATATTATCTGAGTTTATTATACCGAGGTACAATATAATATTAAGTTCGAACTCAAATGATAAATCAGGAACATAATATAAAATATTATGGGTGAGTATACGCCTACCCACAACCGTAAGTCGGCAACCGAAGTATTGTGACCATTACATTTTGATAAATATTAACCAATAATAGGTAGAGCAAGTTAACATTTTATCTACGGCTCCAGCAACCGTATAACCCACGACGATCGTTATGATTACCTATTATTATTATCGTTATCTTTATTATTATTATTTTCACCGTCGACTCGCGATTGTTTTATATACCACAACAACACCCTCGTGGAAGCCGATAATATGATACGCGATACCTGCCTATGGCTCTCCATACTTTACGATAACCGTTTGCAAGGGCGATATCATAATAATAATAATAATAATAATAATATTATCTATCACGCGTATTTATGTTTATATTATAATTTCGAATATGCCGAGTAATCGCTACTCCACCCACACCGATCCTGACTTAGTTTCGACTTCTCTCCAAAGCCGCACTCGAACGATCTATCACACTGCAGTACTCCAAACTGGCGCTTTGAAATATAAATGAAAACAAATCCATACACATCACTACCTTTACTCTTCGCCACAGCTCTCGACCTCCTCCAGTACATATTATAAACGACAAACCTATCCCAAACTCCGACATGCCCAAATATCTCGGCCAGACCTTCACAAACGCCTAACACGGACTAAACAACACGTTCATACGACAAAATTAAAACTAAACCGACGCCTCCACTCTCTCAGACCTGTTTTCGGCAAGTCCTCAAAACTATCGCTCAAAACCAAAATTCACATCTATAACCTATCTTCTCAAACCCATCTGGTGGCGGACGGTTTACAGCTCTAGGGCACTACCAAAATATCGAATACGAGAAAAATACATGTGATGTTCCAATCTAAAATCCTCCGACTCGTAACTAACGGTGGTCCTCCTTATATCTCAAATCACACTCTTCACACACCACATTTTCGCATTCCAAAAATCACCGAAACAGGTAGCCGTACGTAAGCCGTACGTAACTCCAAATTTAGAAATCGCCTTCAAAATCAATTTAACCCTCATGTCAAAAGTACTATCAATCTCCATCCCCGGAAACCCTCCGGGAAGACTCGAGCGACATTACCTCGCTCGACTGCCCCCCTAGACTAACCTCGTGACCTTATAAACTAAACAAACAAACATAATATGAATATCTAAATATAATTTTTGATTCACGCCGAAGTAACTTCTCTGGTCGGTTCTTCCTTCTAGTCACTCAAGCCACTGTGCACTTGAAGATAACAACCATTATGCTTATTGTACATTTTTTTTTGTATATATTCTAGTCAAAAAATAAAAATAAATTATAATTTACAGTACAGATACAAGCTATAATTCGTATCGCACTAAATCGATTTATTTTTTATTCGCCGTTAAAACACTGTTGCCGCCTGCGCACTGCCCACGGCCATTCGCCGACACTCCGGTAAAACCGATGGGAAATTAAAATTTAACCACAAAAATATATTATTATACCGATTATAATAATATGTACAACTACAACTACAGTCATCGCGGTCCGCGGATGACGTCGAAACGCATCCATATTATAATTATTTTAATAATAATGATCGCGTGTTCGACGTATTATATTTATTATTATTATTTCTATTATTATTACTCAAATATTTACCCGCGTCGAAACGCTCGTTAGTCTTTGTGCGCGATGTAATCGTGTTCTCGGAATTTTACGTTCTGTACGATGAATTTACGTGTGTTTGATCGAGTATCGACGGCTGCTGGCATTTACAATAATATTATTATTATTTGTTCAAAACAATAAAACATTATATTATGAACATCGGTAGTTATTATAATATATATTCGTGTTCGACGGTGTTTCGAAATTGAAAATCTATGTTATAATAATAATAATATTCTGATTCCAAACGGAATTTTAGATTATCCATTATAATATATATGTATTTTGTGATCATATTGTGTTTTCTCCGGAAAACGATTTTTTTCCATGCCGCCGCAGGACGTATAAAAGTTTTATGCGGGCACCACCTCTGCAGTGTAATATATATTTTACAATATCGAACGCAGATTGTACTACTAAAACACGCGCATTTTTTATTTCCTTTGAATCGCCGCCGAGTATTTTTTTTTTTTTTTTGAGAATATACGGCATGCACTAGAACAAACAGCAAAACGCGTAATAGCGAGTGAAAGTCTTGACCGCGAACCGCCATTTTTCGATTACATTATATTTTCAAAGCTTTTAAATATAAATAGACGACCCCGACCAGGTGAGTAGCACCTGATTATAAATTATTCATTTGCTCGTTGTTGTTTGCACATTATTATAATATATTTCGTCTACAAACGTATATTACCGAGAATATAATGTATTAAAAATATTTCGAATGTTTTCAAAACATATATTTTGACGATCAAAAATATTTTTGATGTCCCTAGTTTTCTATTTTTTAATTGTAATAAATTGTAGTGAGCGGTATTATAAACATTCGTACGACGACGACGTATGCGTACGAATAATTGTAAAATATTTCATAACCTGCTCGTAGTAGTAATAATAATAATATACATAATATTAACAATACGTATTATTTTCATTTGCAGTTTTGTTTCGGAATAGACGACGTTGAAACGAAAAAAAAATATTATTCTCGGAAAAAAAATAAACCGAAACGTTTTTCTATGTAATATTTAGTTGGCTTATTTTATTGCTGACCGTTTCTGTATAGCAAAAGAAAAATACTGTCAAATTAAAATATTATATTATGCCTATATATGTATATAGCTATATTATATCATACACATTGCAATTTGCAGCATACGCGTACTATATAGTTTTATTGCCAGTAATTTATTTGTTTTTGACAAAATATACAGCGTGTGTGTATCCCTCGGTACAATTAACTTTTGTATTAAACCGTTGTAGTGTGTGTTCGAAAGGCTCGTGACCTTTTGTGGAGGGCGAACGATAAAAATATAATTTAAAAGAATAACCGTGATGTACACAATGATAATATTATACATAGTATAATATAAGAGAAATGGAATGTGTATAAAACATGGTATAATATGGACCTACCTATATATACCGATACCGGTCATATCGGTTTGTATTATATTATGAAAGCCGCCGCCGCCGCTGCTCGAGATATATAAATATTGAAAATAAAAAATTATATGATATCGGACCTTTGAAAGTTTGCTGGTCGTGGTGCCGGTCGGTCGGCCGCAACTTGTATATTATTATTATCGGCTATTGTTCGGCTTTCGGTCGACATCGGCTAGGTCTATGTGTTCGTATTAGTCACACCCAGTGGATATGTTTATAGATTATAAAATACGATTTTCGGGACAAAAATAATAATGTATTATAAAATTATATCAGATTATTGCAGTCGTTTTTATTGTGTTTGTCTAAAAACGAAAAATTCTATTTTTTTTCCCCTGACAATGCAGGTATACACTGCACCGGGGCAGAACGTTGTTATTAAAAAAACCATCACGATTTGCTTTGTCGTATAAAACATTATATAACGCGTGTGCCATAATATATGCACACACGCTCGATCCGTCCCACACTTCCACTGATTACTGTTTCGACTGCAGTCAGTGTAAATGAAATATATTTTTGTGTTCAATCTCGGAGTCGTAGCAGCTATAGTGGATACCTCAAAAGACGAATGTTTTCCTCGTCTACCACATCATAACGTCATTATTACTATTATCAATAGTATTACAGTATTTATTTTCTACAAGATTCAGGCGATTCAGCACAATATTTTTTAAAGAAATCGTCAGTATAACGATGGGTATTATGTAATATCTATAATGTACCTACGTACTTTTCTGCGGACTTACGCTTTTGTGATAAAAACATACAAATAAATAGTATTATTATTACTTTATAATAAGCTAGATGGTAAATGTCGCTCGATATTGAATATGTAGAGTTACTTAATGTTTTTACAACGTCCTCGATGAGTGCCTAGATTATATGTTTTAACCGACATATATAATCAAAATAAGAAATTATTTTGTCTTCGTTTAAACATCTAAAACCCGTACTCTTTGATTACACATTTATTAGTTACGTACGATAATTATTACCAATCATACGCTATCAATAAAAATTGATTTTCATTTGTGTAATTATTAGTTTTATATTATTTCATTCATAAATAATTGTTGTTGTAATCGTATAGCTAACATAATAATATAATGAAAAAAAAAAAATCATATCCTGGGGAAAAATTATAAATTTTTCGTATACAAAATGAACAAGAATAAGCGCGTACCGATTCACACAGTTTCGAACTTTTGACTAGAATTTAATGATCAGTTTTTTTTCTTTATTTGAACGAACAAACGTTTTCGTGAGGCGATAATTTTCAAACTGCTCGTTTGAAGTCAAAAACTTTAATTGGCAAGTCATTAAATAAACGAATGGACAAAAAAAAAATGTAAAAAACGTTTGTATATTATTATTTTTGTGAGTTTACCTTCTCGAAAAAAATTTTATTTTTCTAAACGTAAACAAACGGACGGATATTGACGATCAATCGACGTTATAGTATTGTATATACATAAAGAAGAAAAAATTAAACTGAATTACCTATAATCGTTTTGATGCCATCTTTCAGAAGTCATCGTCCAGACTTAGTCTATTAAACACAATATTATTATCCTCTCGTATGATAATAATTGTAATTATTATACCAAACGATTGTAAATGCATCGCACACTCAATAACTTACAGGTAGAAAAATGAATAGTAAGTATCTATTCTATCGGTTGCCACCCACCCCGTTGTATTTATCCCAGCTTACAACCCTGAACATTTTGAAAATTTTAATTTTAATGTATGTTTCTTAACGTAATTAATTTTTAAGGTTGATGGTTACCACAGCTCATTATATTGTTGATATTGTTGCTAATTACAAGTAACAACAAACAAGAATACAAGATTCTGTTAGATTAAAAATAGTTAATACTTTATGATATATTATATTTTCAACCTTAAATATATTTTAATAAAAAATATAATAATAATATAATATAATATAATATAATATAATATAATATAATACTTTATAAGAACTGTTTCATTTTTATTTACATTGAAACAAGCATAACGTTAACATTTCAAACAAAAAAATTGTAATTAAAAAAAATATCAAATAATAATCTTGATTTATAAATATAGTTATTTGTCTTGGAATTTCTATATTATGTTCAATAAAATAATATTAAAATGGATACATTGTGATACAAATACATAGTTTTAAATATAATTATGAAGGTTAAATATACTTTAACTATATACTATCAAGGAATTTATTTGATAAGAAATCAATAAGAGAAATTATAAAATGTTCATCATTTTCAACTTTTTGAAAATTTTTATGAAAATGTACATTATTACTGCAAGCACACGGACCTTGGTTAGGGTTGCGGGCTTTGATTTCGAGATAGGTAATCGATAGGATTTCCTACAGGAGAGTCGTTATGTTAATGTCAACTGCATTTTTGAGCCAAAAGTCGGAGATAATGCGAGACTTTGACCTCAGATTACGGTAGCAAAATTGAGCATAGTGACCCGAGTATTAAGTGGAGTCGCACTCTCGCACGTACATGCATTTACTGCAGGGACTGCTTGATTATATGATCGTATACGATGATTTTATCTTAGCCTAAGCCATAGTATAGTGTATACGGCAGGCCTATTTGGTATGATGCCTGCAGGGAGAGATGATCGTTGTGCGGACAAAAACTCATAAGCAGCACGAAGTTAATAAATGCAGCCAGGTCAAAAACGGAAATGTTTCAAGCTAAACATACTTGACTTAGATTAATGAATAATGATAGAGACGCGTAGCTTCAATACAGGAGCCAGCAATCGACGGTAAAGGCACATAAAAGGAGTCTCGAGATCTGATATGACGCTATAGTTGTACTGACCTCTATACGCTATCTGTGGGGAAAAAATAGAAATATTCGAAATGCACGTCAGCCGGTCGAGATCCACGACCTCGTACAAATGAGGGTAAAAATATCAGTGGGTGTTCGAGAAAGCCCCGTGAAACGCCCGTAGAGTCAGAGTTCGCTCGTCCAGCCATTACCACACGCATGCTGTCTGAATGCGGTAAGAACTTTGAGGTGGTTGAGGTATACTAGCTATAGAATACAGTTGAAGTTTTAAAACGTGATTTGGGGAGACTGCGCTAATTTAAGGTATGATCCATGCAGGAAGAAATGATTGTTGTGCGGACAAAAACTCATAAGCAGCACGAGGTTAATAAATGCAGCCAGGTCAAAAACGGTGATGTTTCAAGCTAAACATACTTGACTTATAATAATGACAGAGACACGTAGCTTTAATACAGGAGCCAGCAATCGACTGTAAATGCACATAGAGGGAGTCTGAAGATCAGATAGCAGTAAAGTCACACTGATCTCTATACGCTATCTGTGGGGTAAAAAGTAGAAATATTCAAAATGCACGTCAGCCAGTCGAAATCCCCGACCTCGTGCAAATGAGGGTAAAAATATCAGTGTGTGTTCGAGAAAGCACCATGAAACACCCTTAGAGTCAGAGTGCGCGCGCCCGCTGTCCGAATGCGGTAAGTACTTCGAGGTGGTTGTGGTATTCCGGCTAGAATACAGTTAAAGTTTAAAATCAGTAGACTTCTGTCACCGGGGTCTGGGCTTATGGTTACTAGGTAAGTACTCAAAAACGGTCGTTAAATCGACTGCCAAACTCGAACGTGAATTGGGGAGACTGTGCCAATTTAAGGATCGGAGTTGCTTTAAGAAGGAATTCAGCCAGTAAATACTGGTGAGTTGCCTCTTAAAGTCTTACAGTCCTTGACCTTTTTAGCATGCATAGTATCATAATTGAGCAGCAATAATAGCGTCCGCCACATAATTAACGAATTATTTGGTTAGTAATTTGCGCCAATCACGATTGGGATTTAATACAATTGATTAATAAGTTGGCATCCGCCATCATCCGGTCTGTTATGAATTATAACAATTAATCATTTTGCTAGCCAAATCACATAATCACTCTATACTAAAATTATTTATTATTTTGTTTAATTTCGGTAGGTACCTACCTAATAAAATAAATATTATTTTCTCGTTATAAACACGATTTAAACTGCATAATAATATACGCAATAATATTAATTTATTATCAGTCACATGCTTTTTTAAGATAGTTACACCCAACAGATTGTTCGCGACCTTCTCCTCGGGGAATCCTCCGGGTGTCCTAAATTGCTTTCATATAGTTTGCATATAATAATATATATTATTAAATTATAATATTCGAATTTTTTAATTAAAGTTTTTTTTATCGCTCGAAATTGCTGTAATGGGCACTTAAGCTAACAATAATATACTTATATGTTCTTGTATACCTGCTCTAAAATCACGGGTTCTATGTTTTACTCTTTTTACTGCGCATGCAATCTTTGGGGAACGATTTTCAATTTTTTTTGCCTTTGTTGCAATTTACATCAGCTACTAGTTGTACTTACACAGTATAATTTCATCTTGAAACATTTCAGTGCCGTTTGAACAGAGGATTTAATGTTACACGCAAATCACGATCCACCCCATCTTAATGATGCTTGGGCCGTTATACATGTACATATATAGAGGTTGGTTTCGTACTTTCAATTCTTCTTCTTTTTTTTTCTGTACCTACATAAAATCGAATTTCCGTTCTTAAATCGCAGTCCTCGAAAAGTTTTCGTTAAATCACGACTTGTATATCGCGAAACAGCAATTATTATTATTATTATTATTATTATTATTATCGGAGTCCGCGGAAATTTACAATGTAATATCGATCAACAATTTTCTGTGCAACTACTGTGTACGATTTCGTTTTATAATCTGATTATTATACTACTAACTAAAAAACTCAAAAGTATACAATATAATATGCCTACCTATTATCAATACAGAGTATAAATCTGGAGAAAATTAATAGCGTTAAAATACAATAAAACACGTTAAGTAATAATATAGTTATATTTATTATACACTTGAATTTCAAATGAGCATTTTGGTTGTACTACTGTGAACACCACGCAGTTTTTATACCTTATAGTAAGTTGATTTTAGTTTCCGGGCGAATACTTTTTCGGGTAAAATAAATTATTTTAAATATCAAGACGATAGGTATACTTTTACAGCACGTTAAACGTTTTATCAATGGTTTTTATTTAAAATCAATATTCAAATTTTAATATTATTTTTGAATTTTTAACAGAACACACTTTGGTAGTTTAGATCACGTCCAATTTAAATGTCAAAACGATAGCCAAACTCCAAATATTCGGTCTCTGTTTTTTATCCATTTTTTTTTTTTATATTGGCAATTATAATACACTCGAACATTTTAAATTAAAAAAAAGGTCTCTATTACTATGATAATTGTACTTATAGATTGTACGTTCAACAAATGCGTTGGTAACACTGGCACAGATGCGGAGGAAAAAAAAACAAAAGGCGTAAGAGAAAAAAAAGCTTCTTGTTTTCGTCAACTTTTTATGTGCGTCGTATTTTTTTCTTCGCGGCGTATATAAACTTGTCTCCGCACACTTTACGAAAAAAAAATGAGACTATAAGTTCACGAGATTAATGTCTTATTTATTCTTCCAACGGCACGGCACGTCTGTTGCTCGAAATCGTTTGAAGCCAGCAGGAACAAGTGCATAATATACGTCTTATGTGACGATATATTTTTATAATAACGCGTTTCAATTAGCTCCGGCTGTTTCTATTCCCGACATAATAATTATTATTAAAATAATCGGCAAGTAAATCGATCGTCGTATTCGTAATAATTATTATAATAATAATAGTATATGACAGCGGTCGGCCCTTTGTCACGGCGGTTTGGTTAGGTTACTTTTATTATTATTTTAACCGTTACACTCGTAATGATTTATGAACGACGACGGCCGGGTAGCTGCTAATAAACTTCGAGTTCAATCACGTTCCGACACGATTATTGTGTGTAACCGTACAATATAATGCTCACCGCGATTGGCGGTGCTGCAGTGACGTATTTCTATTCGGTTATCGCGACTGCGGGTGAAATGAAAACGCAATCATTCCATATTATAATAATAATATGTTTTAAGCGATATAGTTTTCACTGCGCCGGCGGCGGCGCAATCTATTGTAATGCTATTCCTATGATTAATGGTGTAAAGACATTTAATATTTAGGTACCACTATAATACATCGCATTGTATAGTAGTAGTATAATAATATGATACTTTGTTCATTAAATTCGCGAACTGAAGTGTCCGCCTTTACAATATTGTACCCGCGTTGGAACAACAAGCCATAATATGGGGGGGAGTTGGTGGTGTCAAAATTGGGAAAATATAAAGTTGTATTCGTATATTAAAGTACCTAGTATTACACACACAGTCACACACACACGTATATATGCGAGCGAGTATGCCTACGTATCAATTGATCGTGTTCGCATTATTTTCTTGTTTGATAAGACTTTAAATTTCTTAACAACTACTTTGAATAATAATATCAATGCACGTTTTAGAGTTTAGTTGTAGCTGTGGCACCGTTACCGGCTTTTTTTTACATATTTTTCATTAACACTAATAATAATATTGTTATACGATCACACGGCGTCTTGAATAGTAAATATAGCTACACTAAGATAATCAAGATGTAGGTCCATTTTTTCGGTGTTTTACAATATTAATAATTCTAAATGAAATAGTGCCAAGTGATTTGGAGTTTTTGAGTGACGATATGCAATTTTTTTGGTCACTCCAAGGTACGCTTACGTCTCCTTTTTTTATCCCCCGGTTGCGCCGATATACCTCGATTTAAAAATAAAAATAAAACTACCCGTGACACGTGACAATATTGCATTTTGTTAAAAGTCAAATGTAAATTCTCAATTGACTTTGAAAGCGTAACATGGCCACACGGGTAATAAAGTTGTGTTCCAAAAGTTATGTTGTACATTTGTTTAAAACGTCCCTCTGGGATTCGATTTACAATGTATTATATGATCTGTTAAACAATGTTACACGCCGTGCATATTATGTATATATTATATTGTTTTCAAAATACTTTCGCACTCCAAATAATTATAAAATATTTTAAGCTATACAGACATTGCGATTGCAGTTCATGATTAGAATATCATAATATACGAAATCTGCAATATAGGTACTATATCTAGGGTTTTAAATTTGAAAAATTGAACATTTCACTCCTCATGAAATATTGAAAGATGATATTACTATATAATTATTTATTAGTTATTACTCATATCTTATTTTATAAAAGAAACCGGCTAAAACCCTAAAGTACCTGGTAGTAAATTAAGTATTATTGTATTATATCTGTATTTGTTTGGAGATGAATAATATTATTTTGAATGTTTTAAGAAAAAAAAGAAAAATTTATAATAGTTAAATTGTATTGTAATGTGAATTAATATATTAATAATAAATTAATAAATAATAGTTCACAATAATGTATTGGTAAGTATATGATAATTGATTAGTGATTACTGATTAGGTCATCTTCAGAAAGCTATGGACACTATTGCACTAGTCACTATGATAAACAATTTGTGTATTCATAGAACAAACATTTGGTATATTTTTTTTTTTTATGTGAAGAAAATAAATTTCATGAAAATGTAAAACCTTAACTATATCGTATCGTGAACTCTGCAGTTCGCACTGTACAGTTTTCAGATCGTTCCCAGAACGTTTTGCACGCGACGTCCGTTCAGATGTGTCTCGTGATTTTGATTTCCCGTGCCTATATATACATATTAAATTAATTAATATTATTAATATAATGTGCTCTGGCAGCCACTGCACTGGAGGCGGCCGTAAACTCGAGTGAAGTGTAATAATTAGGACGCCATACGTATATATTATTATTATACACACATATAGGCTCGTGTATATAATTTGGCCGACGTGAGTTGTGGTTTTGCGCGTGTGTGCGTGTGTGAGTTCGATACGAATCTACACGATCGCCGCCGGGGGCTGCGGCGGCGATAAGAAGCGGCTTCCTCCCCGTAGAAAATTATAGGGGTGCAGGTGCGTGGGCCAGACATTTTCGTGCAGCGATCAAACGGCCGGCGGTAAATCATATTATTATACCTAGGTATACTGTTCGGTATATTATATGTTTCCCCCTGCAAAGCATGTGCTCCGCCACCGTGTACGCGATTTGCGTTATTATAATATGCGGAAATTATTATTATAGAAAAAAACACTGTTCGTTTTTTTATTTTTCTGTATATTTTTTTTTTTGTAATCCTCGTGACCGTGCGATGACCTGCAGCAGTAAAGAAAACTTCGTCATTTCTCACGAGGACGCGTAAATATTATTCGGAAAACACAATTATTGATACAAGTCATAGTTCATCATATACTAAACATCGTCGTATCGTTTTGACGTAAACATTTTGGTCTCAATCGCGGCCAAATCATTAATTATTAACTGACTTGAAATCTGTTAATTCCGACCCGATAAACACGCTTTATATGTCACTAGTTCGTTCAAAACGCGAATACGCTTCTATTATTTGGTCACGCCACAAAATATCCTATATAGTAACTGCTTAAATTAAGTCCAAAACCAATTTTTAAAAACGTTTTGCTGTGGTGTAAACCCCTATAGTTTTAAATATCTAGCTGTAAGACGAATTGTATTTGATCATTTGATGTAACTTTTATTTATCAACTATATTGAATATAATGTTATTGATGCTCCAGATTTACTCTCTAAATATTATCATTATTTAGCAGTTCCTTCTTATTACTCGAATAAAAGTTCCCAAACTTTTAAAATACAATACCTTGCAACTAACTATGGATACGCAGCGCCTCTTGATCGTGCATGTCGCACTGTTAATAATTTGCCAAATATTGATATTTTTTTACGATTGATAAGTTGTCTTAATTATTACTTATGTTTAATAATTATTATCCTTGTTAACTTTATTACTCTTTCTATTTAGCTTACCTTTAGAACTGTACGCTGTACAATTATGCCCTCGGGGCGTTGATATTAAAATAAATAAATATATAAATAAAAATTAGTATATTTTACTCTTTCCGCGACATTATTACGTTACGTATTATTGACAGTTATATTTGACGTTACACAGTACGTTGTTGAGTTTGTTATATTGAACTCAAAAACGGTCGTCGCAAATCGCATTAACTCGCAGTCTACAACAATGTTATAATATTATCGTCTCGTTAAGTATTCACGCAACAGTCCGCGTTCAGCTATTTTCGAATATTTCGTATTAAATATTTATAGCTGTAGAAACGGTGGTAATAATTTATGTTTTCCGAGAAATATTGTTATTATTCTTCGACGGTTTTCGTCGTATTAATTGACGATAAGGATAATGTGTCGGAAAAGTTTTGACAGCAAAAACGGACCGCCGCGGCTCGGGAAATGTGTTCACGGAATAACATTATTGGTCGCCGATTTCTTTAAATTGATGCGATGCAAAAAAATGTTTTATTTTTTCAGTTGCCGCCAGTATATCCACACAGTCGATTAAATATTTTATCTATGGTATAACCTAGTCTGTAGAGCGTTACGATATAGTTTCGTTTAATGTTTAGGTGCCTTGTAATGTATGGTTATTATCGTTCGCAGAGAATATTCGATGAATATTATTAATGTAAACCTGGGTTTGATTTTTTTTTACTGTCATGATAGCAGCTTGTGCAATAATTATTATGAGGACGTCGGCGCCACACGCGGATGTGTGGTTTTCGTCTTACAAAATAATATGTAAAATCGTAAAACAATGAAAACGTTGGTTCAGCTGATTCATCGATTTCGTGTTGTCGGCTAAAATATTAGAACGAACTATATATGTTGACTCGTAGGCTTTTAATGACGTTTTGATTTTAAGCTATATAGTCACGGCTATGTAAAGTATTACAACGATTTTAAAATGCTCTCGATTACATATTTTAATATTTTAATATCAATTGCGCTATGCTCTAAATATTTTTAATTACTTTAAATTCGATAACAGGTCAATAATTATTTGTTACTACTAATGTTTAAGCAAACAACGCACGAGATTGGTTCTGCTAAACGCAGATGTGCTATGTTTACGACGACGGAGACAACATGTCGACATACTCTGGTTTGGCGTCGACTTAATGAAATGTTTGTCTATTTTTTGTGTGTAACAACCAATACAAACAAACCCTTTATATTGAGCATACATTTTGACTTGCTCGCTTTCTGATGACATATATTTCACAAAAACACATCTACCGCTATATAGCACGACGTAAACTCATCAACAATGATGTAATACTAGATATTTATATAAAAAACAATATTATAAGCGAGATTGTCCGGCGAGACAGCCCGACGAGCGGCGGACACATACAAGTATATTATATTATTATTAATTATTATTACGTAACATAATATCAAAAATACAATAATGCGTAGTAAAATATTATGTATAATTATTAGGGTTTTAAAATGTCATGAAATTTATTTTCTTGAAATATTTCATGATATTTTCTTGAGATATTTCATGAAATTTACATTCGTGAAATACTTCATGAAACTTTCATGAAATATTTCATTCATGTAAAAAATAAAAATATACCAAAAATTATAAAACAAAAAAATAGAAAAAAAGTTTTTTTCAAGGTACACCCGTATAATTAGGGTGAGAGAAGAACATGTTTTAAAATTACCTGTATCTATTGTATGAATACACAAATTGTTTATTATATAGTGACTAGTGCAATAGTGTCCATGATGGCTTTCTGAAGATGGCTTAGACCTAATCAGTATTCACTAATCAATAATCATATACATACCAATACGTTTGTGAATTATTTTTATTAATTTATTATCATTATATTAATTATCATTACAATACATTTTATCTATTATGTATTTTTCTTTTTTTTCTCAAAACGTTTAAAATAATATTATTCATCTGCAAACAAATACAGATATAAAATAATACAATAATACTTAATTATTACTATCAGGTTAGATACTATCATTAGGTTTTTAGCAGGTTTCTTTTATAAAATAAGATATGATTAATAACTAATAAATAATAATTAATTAATAGTAATATAGTAATTTTATCTATAAGTTCCTACTGCAAATGTAAAAAAATAAATATTTCATAAGTAGTGAAATTTTAAATTTTGAAATATTGCAAATTTAAAACCCTAATTATTATTATATATTATTATACACGTCGCTCGGGGTCCGTTTACCGTCAAATCTAACTTAAAAGCCCGCCGAAATTCGGTGTTTTCCCTTCACATAATATATCTCATCGCTGTTCGGTTTGGCGCCGGTGACTGCGCCGATGATGAGCTTGTATTTTGTAACCGGTATTTCGTTACTTCCGGACGATATCGATTTCCCGGCCGGCTTGTACGTGCGACGACGTTATCATCATCGCTATAATATATATATATCAATGCTCAGAGTTCGAAACCATCGCGAAAACAAAACGTAAAATTAAATAATAATAATATATCGCCAACATTATGACGCGTACCTAATATAACCCGCGGCGAACAAACGACTTTTAGCGCCGGTAAGTAGTGAAAAAAATTCCCAGTCGTAAACCCCTCAGCTATTGTCGCTCGTCGCTCTCGATATCGCCGCCGTAATAACTCTCAAAAGACGACGAACGATTTGTATGAGAGCGGCGTGTGTGGTGTGGCGGAATAACAATACGCGACAACCGCGCGAACTTAATGAATCCGTCGGGTGCTGGGGGGGGTGCGTTTTTGATGGAATTCCGCAGCGGCCGCGGAAGAGACGACCGGAGAGAATTTCTTTATGTAGGTACGCATTATTATTATACAACACATATTATGTAAGCGCTCGATTCGAGGTATTGCGGTTGTTATCATTATTATTACGACTATGATTAGTATAATAATATTGTAAGTGGTGTTGTATAGGCAGGTATTATGCGGTGTAGGTATATTATATACTAGGTAATAATAATTACGATAGTAATAATAATACGTGCGTGGGATTGGGTTCTGGTTTTTTCCCGTTTTATTCGCCACCCTCGCGCGGTCCTCATAAAATATTACTACCGCCCTCCTCCTCGTCCGTTCTTCGTGTGCACATATAATATTATAATATATATATATATACCTACGTGTACATGTTGTTGTTTATGAAAAACCGGAAAATTTTCAGAAAAAAAAACAAAACTAGTAGTACTCCCGTCGCCCGCCTCCGCCGCCGCCACACGCAAACCGTGCCGCCACCTCCACCACACCACCACCACCACCACCACCACTGTGATCGCGGTCTGCAGCGGTGGTAGTGTAACGGGACATGATAAATCGCACGCCTCCGGTCACGCTATACCATACATACATTATAATAATATGTTTATATACATATATTTATATATATATATATATGTATACGCTTTCCTCCCTCCAACCGCGACCTCCAACCCTCCAAAACCCAACCTAACCCGTCCGCGTCCCCGCGTTCGAGGGTCGTACCTCCGACGGCGTGTGAGCGTATATTATAATATATATGTATATACCTGTATACACATGCGTCGTCGTCGTCATTGGCGTAATAGGTGTGCGGAAATTTAAATATACACTAAGCGCGCACACATATATATTGTATTGTAATATATTATTATTATACGGTGAGTGACCGTTACATTCATCATCGTCGTCGTCGTCCGCTCACTCTCCTTCGCCAAGTCCGATCTGATCGCGTGCGACCGATTGCGGCGGCGGCGGCGTCGTCGTACCTATACGATAATATATTGTAATAATCCAATATATGTATAATATTATGTAAGTATAACATTATATTATAGTCCGTCGCCGTCGGCCGAGCGTGCAAATACGCGTTTATATTTCGGCCCGGCGACTTTTTAACGATTAAGACATTATGCGGGCGTGTCCAGCCCCGCCACACACACACACACACACGCTCGGGGAGGTTTATATAATAATATAATATATGACCGGTTGCCGTGAGCGATCTATCTTGCTTGATTACCGTTTAATTTAACAGCGCACGGATAAAAACCGACCCCGTAGCACGCTCGCGTCCTGCAGGTATATATGCGCTACCACCCCACCCCCAACCACCTACCCCCGGGGCTGACCCGGAATCATCGGGAGAAGGTTAAGTGTATATATATATATATATATTATATGTATAACGACAACACGGCGAGATAAGGTCTCTCTAGCACTCTTTCTCCCTCCGTGTTCGGTGATTATCGCGCGTATAAATTGCGCGCCCGAATCGCGTTTCACGATTATATTATTATTGCGCTTAAAAGCCACCGGAATTAAAACGGGTATTATAGTAGTGCGGTGGGTGGGTCAGTGAATCGGTGGGTATAAGTATACTCGCCCAGGCCGATATACATAGTACCACACGCGTTAATAATATAATGTATAAATGTATTATGTTGTATAATATATATATATATATTAAAATACACTATTGTTATTATTCCATGTACGGCGTACAACACTATTATGCATTATTATAATATGGACGCATAAAAATTACTCTCAAAAAAAAATATCTACGGCTGGACACGCCGCCGTACTAAACGATCGGTCGAGGGCGGCGCTATCGTGCGAGGAAACGAGTTAATAATAATAAAAAAAGTAAACAGTTTGAGTGCGGACTACACGACCTTTACATTGAATCATGACGATATTGTGTAGTGAATGATGGCCCGGAGAGTGTTCCGTGAAAGAATATTATAGTATATATATATTAGTCTAACTAATTCGACTGTCGACATCAGACCGAGAAATGGACTGTTTAAGATTCCGGGTTTGTTGCGTGGACACTAGCTGCAGCTCAGACTTGGAGTAATTTTCCTTTTTCGATTAGATTTGCCACTTCGACCTTATTCCGTCGCCGCGGCACCTACAGTTTCCTATTTTTCGAATGAATTGATTTTCTCGACTTATATAGTAATATACTCCGCGGTACAATCTTCGTGTCACGACTCGTGAACCATCTCAGCGAATTCCAACTGTTGAAAAGTTTTCCGAATGGAAAATAATATGCAGAATGCAGATGGCTATACAAGTGTGCAAACCGCCGCATTACTATATAAATAAGTCAATCGAATTGAAAATGTTTGCTGCAATTTCTTTAATTACCATCCTTTTGAAAACTACGTTACTCGGCTAAAAGGTTAATTATTATGATTTTTTTTTAAAAGTATTTTTTAAACATTTTCATCGCTTATAAACGTAAATACGAGAGAAATAAATTTAAAAAAAAAAGGTATTTTAAAATTATAGTTACTGGTAAGTGGTTTTTTTCTTTATGTCAATCTTATGTATATTTTTCCTGATCAGTTATCAAACTTGGACCTAAAATTAAAAATAAAGCAACATTTAGCTTATCGGGTAATCGTTTTAACATGCCTATAGTTCAATATTTTTTATTCTGTATTTGAGGTGGGTTAATTGAAACGAATGATTGATGTTTAATAAAAATATGTTCAGTTAATATTTTTATAATCACTAATATATAGTAGCATAAAAAAAAAATGTATTTAATGGTTCACTAAAATGTAATGGACCTCTAAAAAACGTGTTTTAAATCAAACTGGCATAAGATTAGTACACAAATATATTGCAATAAAATGTAATTTAGTAAAACATACTAAAGTAACTCCCTTTCAACTATTTTTTACTAATAAATAATACTAATAATATTCTAATGTACATAATACCATATAATGTAAATATTTGAACGTTAATAATTCTTTAAACATTAACTTTTAACATTTAAACCACCCATTTTAATAATTATTATGAAACATGGGTACGTGTTTATATTCTAGTTTGAAATAAAAAGCCTTAATGATGAATAATTATTAGCTGACTATATCACATTAATTTAAACAAATCTCATTGTTCCGAGACCATAAAAAAAAAAATAAAGATAAATAACGTCTGAATGTCTGATACACATTTATTGTTAAAAAAACATTTAAAGTACAAAACAGTCTCGTGGGAATTGCAATAGTTATCGTTTAGGTAAAAGCTTCCATAATATACAAGTGGAAAAAGTTCAACGCCTTGACGGAACAAATGTTATCTGAAAATCTAGTTTTAGTTCGTCGGAAACGTTTTGTATTTTAATTTGTAATATTCTTCGTCGTTTCTTATACTGTTTTCAATATAAAATAATCTCACGAGAAAATAAAATAAACAATCGTTATTTTTTTTATATTTTTCACCGTTATGGAATTCATATGAGGTTCTCAAAAAAAAAATATATACATATATCAACATTTTTTACTCGTATATACTATGTCTTATGTATATATGATCGAATTCAAATCGACCCGATCTTATATGTATTCAAAAACTTCTAGTCAGTCGCAGACGAGGAAACCATTTTTCTAGACGACAATAGGACATTGCATTTACCATGTCATATTATTATTATTATTCTTTTTATTTGTCGAAAAATACGCGGTTAGATAAGTAATAACCTCGTATAAAGAATTCCAATTCGACATGCAATAATAGTCAGCTTCGAACAAAACCGTTTTTAGTCATCTATCCTAATACGCGTATATTCCACATATTATTATATTACTATTTAATCTTTTGATTCTCAATAATATAATATATATAGCTTTTTGTCTTCGCCTGATTGGAGATTATTATTGACGCACATAATATATAATATTTTATAATATTTAGTCGTAGAGCTTATATAAAGAGTGATTCACCGAGCATGCTCACCGTTTGTTCGATTAATAATGAATCAAATAAACTCTGATTTTCGGCATTTTTAAAATATATATTCGAGGACCATTATTTCGACCATTATTATTAGATTTTTTACAGTCTAAGAAGTTCCGTGTAGAGAAAAAAACATTCAAATAAGAACCACCGTTTTTTACTATATAAATAATGATGACATTTTTTGAAAATGTAGATGTTTATAAAATATAAATCGAAATTAGGACGTGTTTTTTATATTGTACACTAATATTGAGGATACAATATTCCATATTAATAGCTATGACTGTTTGAAAATTATGTACCATCATTCTGCAGTCAGTACAATTTTACAATTTATAAAAAATGTTCAAGTATACGTATAAACACATTACACTTATTAAGTACTATATACTGAAATATATTACATATTTTTTTTATATCCTATGTAAATCAATTATTAATATCTATATAAGTTTGTAACAAAAATTACTCGTTTGAATTTCGATTTAGATGCGTCAAAATGACAAATATTTATTATTTAGTCGACAACCCACAGTAATCTTGAAATCAGAATTCGTCTAAATGCATTATAAAAGTGACTGAGCAGTGAGCATAACTGTCGAATCATCCTAACTATATATACATAATATATATACATTTATATTATTTATATGCGTTTGTCATGTCTTTAAACGTACCTATTAACCCTACATGATTTACAATTTCTAATTCGCATAAAAACATTGTGTTTTATCTTTCGATTGCGAACGTTATGACATATGAAACTAATAGCTATGTTTTTATTTTATTTTCAGAACTTTTTCAAGAACTGCGGAGTGAAATTTGTATGAGGTGAGTTAATGAGATACAATAAGACTAAACGTCTACATTATTAAGTAATAATTACATAAAGACAAAATATTTTATAAACGTATAAATGACATATTAAACATTTTGTTTACCAAAACAATAGATGAATCGAAATGGGCAATGGCACGGTTAAATGTATTGTGCATAATATTATGATAAAATAATTTTAAAAAATGACATACTTACTGCTAAAATGGAAATAATATTCATTATGCAATATGTATGGTATTATGTGTATAATATTATACTATAAAGAGTATAATAATTTTGCGAAGTAAACGTGCAACGTAGCTTTATTTTTATTGAACCAGGATTCTTTGAATATAATAGTAGGTACCTACGACGGAGATTTTCCCACGACTTCTGTAATTTTTACGCTATTTGCTGTTTTACATGTTATTAAAATATAATATGAATAGGTGTACACCACATAATATGAAAAGCGCGCATGTCATGATAATAATAATATATTATATGCATTCAATTTCAAAACGTACCACCGAGTTACATGTTTTATTAAAAACGTCTACTCCTAAGTCGTAATGACGTCACGGCGCGTGTATTATTGCATATACTTACTATTTTTCAATGTAACCTGACCGAGATCGTGGATTGCGATTCTGCATTGACGGCGATCGTATTATTATTATTATTAAGCCCGTTGAATAACCGCGGTTGCGCGTCTCGTCATATAACTCACTGACTATATACCGCGGTATACCGGCAAAACTAACGCGCCCCGTATGACATCCCTGCAGCGATATTCCCGGAAAATATAGATAACCTACACCACCGCAATCGCGTTTACTCGCACGCGGATCTGCCACGATATATGTATAGGTATACGTGGGCATTCGTTTCAATAATATACGCGAGGAAATTCGCAATAAAACGCGTTGATTTTTGGCAATATATGTGTATATTTTCCGCGATTTTTATCGCCCGCGCACAGATGGTACCCGCCGCCGCCGGACGAAAATGAAAACGCACACGACGAACGGCGACGCACCGGGTGACGGTGGATATGGATTTTCGGTTCGGCGCGGTTATAATATGGTCGTACATGGCACACACACACACACACACACACACACATATTATACGCGTATAGGTGGCGGCGATGACGCCGACCCAGATTGCGCTTTGCCAAAGGATATTTTATTGCCCTCGTCCCCGGATCTGGCAAGGCGACAGATTCACAAATCATTTTTTTTCTCTATTTCGTCCCGGGCGCTGGCCGCCGTATATATAGGATTAGATAAAAATAATATATATATAATATGAGTAATATAATATTATTATCAATAACGCGATGTTCGGTCGACTGTATTTTTATATTTCTACTATCATCGTACCTAGCAGCTGCGGAGCTGGTATTATTATTATAATGGTACGTGATTTTGGTCGATTCTGTCCGCACCGAGATCGTCCGTAAGTCCGAGACCACCACAATCGCGATAATGATATGATATAGTATACTAATATCGTCGTGTGCGAATGAAACAATATAATGACTTTGAACGGCAATGTCCGGATAAAAATGTCGTTTCCAATAATATGTTTTTCTCTCGGCAATACCTATTATGTATTTCGGTTTTCAATGAAATCCCCTAAACAGCGACGTCGTGTCGACTATATTATGTTCATTGTTTAAAACCCTAAAGTAAACGCTAACGAGCTTACAAATAATTGAAAGTACGCCATATTATTAAGATAGGTCCTGCTAATATGGAGACAATAGAAAAATATAATACGGAAATCTGATCCAAAGTCAAAAGTCAGTCGTTGAAAAATAATATTGTGAACGGTCATTTTGACGAAAAAAAGGTCGAAACGTATAGATATTTACTTTTACAGTGACTCATCAGTGTATTTTCATATACAATTAAGTGTGCGTGAACGATTTGCAATCAACCATTTCCGTGTGATGTTTTTTTTATCAGTAACAATGCACGATAAATGTTTATTTTTTTTTTTTGTCCAGACATGTCGAGATATAATTTAATAATTATAGAACAAAGATCATACCTCCAAATTGACCTAACCATTAAGTTTAGTGCACATAAGTAATACATAGTTTATCAAACATTAAACGTTTATGATTATCTTAAATTACAACAATCTAAGCTTTATTAAAAAAATTGCGCCAAATTTGTATAAAAAGATAAACATATTTTTTTTGACTCAATGTTAATTTACATATTATTATCCATATAATATTATCTATTTTCGAACGTTCAATAATATATTTTTATTCTTCATAAATGTATAGAAACAACTACTATAGTAGTTTTATAGTAACTTCTAAAGTATGATTTAAATTACCTAGTTTAATCTGAAAGTGAAATCACGAGTTTAATTTCTAAACTTTAAACGACACGTTTGTTTTGAATCCTTAACGAGGATTTTTTCGAGAATCGAAACAGAATTATTTTCAAATAAAATCTATTATCTAAAACCGTGTCAGAGTAAACTTTTTTGTAATTCGACATTCGTGACGGCGCGCGTAGTCTAAAAACTATTTTACGTCGACATTCGTTTAAAAACTTATTCCATTTGTACGGGTCTTATTGAATATTATTATTGTTATTTAATATACAAATAATAGTTATATGACGAAACGCTATAAGCTTACAGTTAGAAGTATTACAACAATATACCTGGGTAGTAGTTGGTTGGTACAGCCGTACAGGCATAACGACTAACGAGTATTATAATATTGTATAGTCAGACGAAAACGTAGCACGTAAAATCGATTTTCGTAAATTATGATTAACTTACCCAATTCAAAGTTAAGAGATTGACGTCGAATGCAAACGACTTTTTTTTCGGATACCTTTGCAAACAAATAAGTATATAGATATATTATCCTGAACTACTTACTACCTACTACCACTATAATGGTAGATATCTGGCCTGACCGGCATCGGAGCATTAAGTGTCCGGAACGGAATAGAAATGGGGCCTATTTGGTGAAATAAGTCCTGGCAGGCACTCCGGAGCAGGGAAACTCGAGCGCGATGGTCTCTCTCTCCCAAACATATATTCTCCGACTGAATTATACCCTCGGGGGTCTGTATTCTCCGTCAGACTCCTCTTATTTTTTTTCTTTCCTCTTTTCCAATTCTTTATATAACAAAAAAAAAACTGTTCGTTTAGACAATATACGCATGACCTGTATACTAAACTCGGGTTTTCATTTATTTAGGTAAAGTGTTCGACTGACGTAATAATATACCGACGCGAAATAAAGTATTAAGGTTACGATAATAATATAGAAAAGGTATGAGATGTGCATTATTATAATATGTACCGTGAAATACGTCATATAAAACCAAAACATTATCGTCTTATTATTTATTTTTCGTTAAATTGAAATGGTTTTAATTCATTTTATTGTTTAAATTATGGTTGACTCATTGAAATCGAATTTTATTCAATTATAGCTCTATCGTCAATCATAATTATACTATACATATTATTACGTAATATTATGTTATTCTTTATAAGTGAAATGTAATTAAACCGATCGTAGTATGCAATATCCGTACAACAATATAAATTATTGAAACCTAATGATCCTAAAGTTTTCAGTAAATATATAATAATACAAGACAAAAGACTAGCGAAAGTGAATAAAATAATAAAATTATACGTTCTCAATGTATATGGATGAACTACGTTTGATCGTGCTAATTTCGTTTGGTAAACAATACTATAAAATAATATGATAATACCCGCATGCGCAAACGATATTGTCAATGAGTTCTAGCTATTTTCTGTACGCATAGGCATTTACTTTCCGATTAAGTCTGAATAATTAAATACACTTTCATTCCGGGTTAGCCGCCGGAAAAATAACTCTAATCTCTCCCTATTTATATTTTTATTTATATTTTAATATTGTGTTAATAAGTTTATTATGCGTTTAATAGCTTTATATTAGCCGACAGAAACTATTGGTTTGTTAAAAAAAATAAATCAGAATATTATCATTAGGTATTATCACTATTATTGTTATTGTTATAAACTCGGCGTTTTTAGAATACAAATAAGAATTCAGCGATAGAAATGAAAAACAACATGCGATGCGAACGAATTCAGTCCCAGAGATCGTCTTGCCTGATCATAATCTGGTGTTTCTCTGTTTTCTCTGGTCTACACACGTTCTGTAAACGATGGCCATTAACGTCTTTCGAAAATATATAACGGCGGTCGTCGGGCGGAAGAGAAGAAGGGTGATTGTATGTGTAAGTGCAATTGTGTGTCGAAAGTAATCGTGTATGGAAGTATAAAGCTGTATCCGCCGCCGGAGAGAAGATTGCGAAGGATCGGGTGGGTGGGTGGACGGGGGGTGTGGGGAACTATAGCGGAGAAACGGTGGAGTGTGGCGCAAAACGACACACAGAGAGCTTGTGGAATCGATAAAGTCATAAAATAAGTTCAACACCACTACGGACGGCTGGAAGAGAGTGAGGGAAAAGAGGAAGTGAACTTCGAGGAAAGAGGGGGGGGGGGGGTGGGAGACGGAGTCGTCCGGGAAGGGGTATAGTACCCTCGGGGCGGTGAGGCCAGGGATAAAATCTGACCGTTACGTTCTTATCGATGGCGAGAGGGAGAGTCGGGTGGTGGTTTGCGTGGGCACGGAGGTGATAGGCGAGATGAGAGAGAGAGAGAGAGAGAGAGTGTGATGGTGCATGAAACAAATTCGTGCGAAATCCGGCTTTTGCTACTTATTCTACTGTGCTCTCGTTCTTTCATTCTGCCTCGTATTTTCTCACTTTGTTGAATCTGTATAATGTATATACATGTGTGTGTGTTTGAGTGGGGAGGGGGGGGGGTGTGCGCGCGCGTGTCTGTGGAGGGTATGTTTTTTTGTATGCGGTAGGTCTTGCGCGCCACTGTGTCCCGATGAATTATTTGCCCCGAGAGAGTTTTCATAATAATAATAATAACAAAAACACAAAAGATCTTCTTATTCCGCGCACAGACGTCGTCGGTGTACGAATATCCTCATATCTTTAGTTTCGAGAACGGAAACGTTGATTAAAACCCATAACTTTGCAGATATAGGTGACACGCGAAATCGAGAAATAAGAATATTGCGAACGTTGTGATAACACTTTTAAAGTTGTTAAAGACGAATCGAGTACGAATAACGTTGTTGTTTATTATTTATCCAGATGTGAGCAGCAGAGATATCGGATAAAAATATTATAATAACTCATAATATACGAATCTAGAAACACGATGGTAGCTATTGGATGTATATTATTAACTTGTTTGTAAAAAATAAAATAATAAACAAGACGTCGTGTAGCTATGGGCACCGTAAGTCGGCTTTCCTTTTGCTCGATTAGATTAGGTACAATGTGAAAACATAAACAAAAATAAATGACTAAAAACAATTAACTATTGACGTGGTGTTATCGTTATCGGCAATACATCGGGAACGAATTATAAATCAATTCTGATTTACGAAAAATAATAAATATTGCCGTACGTTTGGGTATGACTGATTTAGGTCTATGAACTCAGCAGAAGTTACAAAATAAATAAATAAGAAACTATTATGGCAATAATTATTTAGCTTTTGGATTGCGGCCAAGGATAACAAATCGGATTCGCAGAATCTTCTATTTACGTAATCAAAACGTATTTTCTCGAAAGAATGTGCTTTTAACTATTGCAAATATTACAATTTAAAATGTATATATATTTTTTAAATATATACCAAATCCATTCATTTTGAAAGAGTGTAAAATTGGTTTTTTAAAAAAAATAATTAAATATTGACAAATGTCACAAATGAATGCTTTTTTCTTCCAATATTATTTGGGAATAAATAAAAATTCGTTCTTGGACTTAAATGATGTCTGTATACTTTAAAATAATATATAGCTATCCATTCAAAACACGAATAATTTAAAACAATTCACGAAATGTAGCATTTTTTTTTGTTTGTGTATTTTACTCCAAACTAATAGGTACTCATGTTCGTGTTACGCAAAATAATTATCTCAATATTCTACGGTTAAATTAAAACCTACCAATTTTAATTTTACAATATTGCGACGCAGTATTATTGTTATTATTTAATCTCCCGTTAAATTTAAATTGCAGTTTTAATCTTAGCAATATAAATTGTGAAACGTGTATAATATTCCAAATTAACATATAATTATTATTTATAAACTTTAGCTGGGTATATTTTATATTGATAAATATTCAATATTGACCTGACTATTAAAACCGTACTAATTACACAAAATAGCTGCAAAATATTTAGGTATAGCTTTATTATAAGATACGAAAGCTGCGGTACACAAAAAGAATAAAATATTTGTTTTAAAATAGTACGCATTTGAATACAATTCAAACGTTATATTTTATGCGATTTCGAATTTTATTAAACTCCAAGCACATAAACTATAAAATATGCGACGGACATATTTAATTTTATAGATAGATTCTCGATCAAAAATACAAACAAGTTTGTTGTATCCCACATATTATTATTATAATGCTTTTGTACGTAAAAAGAAAAAAAATACATAATAATAATAATAATTTAAAAGCCAAATATAAAGATCAATATGTGCGTATAATAATAATAATAATAATAATATATTCCATTCGGTTATTCAATATTTATATGTTATTGACAATATTTCAGCGGTAGACCATCATATGTATTGCGTTTACAATCAGACGAGATTGGAATCGGAGCGGATAATATTTTTTCCATTAGATATCAAAACCAGAATAATTGCGAAAATTACATTTTTTTCTTTCAGTGATCTTCATGTTATATAGTTTCGAAACGGAATGAAAAAAAAGAAAATCAAAAGCATATAAATTTAAAAAAAGAAAAAAATTGATACAAATATTTTCGTTTCGCATTGTATACGGAAATCCCCGCTGAATTGAACACCAAAAGTTTGCCAGTCGCACTTTATATAAGTTATTAGAAAAACAAACGAAGCGAAACTATACATATAATATATTATTATGATAATATATTTTAATACTCAGCAAAAACGTAATGCTCGTATATTATTATTATTATTTTTTTTATTATTATTATCATTGTGGTTCGCGAGTCCGTTGCGTATTGGTTATACAATAGCACGTTTGTAATCGCGTATCGGACCGAACGTGTGCTCCAATCTCGTTTGTACTTTGGATAGTGAAAAACTGTAAATTCCTAAAAAAAAAAACACAGGAAAACGGTAATGTGTATGCAACAAAAGTTTCCGGCAAAATAAATTACGTTTTTTTTTATTAAAAATCAGATAAAAAATTGTTTGGGTTTTTCACCAAACGCTTAAATTACCTAGGATTCTCAAGACACGATAAGAATCTCGAAACTATTTCAACTGTTTTTTGAACTATTCACGAATATAGAAAAACATTTCTCATTTTTTTTTTTCGATTCGTACCATTATTGATTAAATGTTTGTTTTTCGGTAAAAATGGTATGACAATTTCGAACAGCATTCATAATGTGAGTTTTACTTACACTTATTTAAAACATTCATAATATATTAATAATGTCGTGGTTTTTTTTTTATCAAACTTTAAATTTTTATGACATCGGATATTTACGAAAATACCACCAATACATAGAATATAATATTTTAAAGTATGATATTATTACGTTACGAGTCGTGCACGACTACGAGAATTAAACCGTTAAACGGCGATAAACGTATAAAACATCCCGAGTGCCTCTCAAACAGTTTTTTTTATTATGGTAATATAATATTATATTATTGTACTCGTTCGGTGGCTGATTATTTGATAATAATATGTACGCGTGTGCTCGTAATAGTAGTCGCGAAAAACGCCTACGAGGTTTTCAGAAAATATGTCGATTGGAATTTTCCTCGTCGGATATAATACTATTACTTGTGTTGGTATAGCTTTGAATTATACGCGATTCGCGCTAACGTTATGGAACCTCCTCCTCCTGGACCATACGATTATAACATTATCACGAATCGTATAATTTCGCTTAAAACATTCGTTTTGGCAGTCTTCGATTGTCGTCGCTAAAGCGCCAGTTTCTATGGACGCACAATAACTCGAGTAGAAATAACTATAAGTGCTTAAGTCGACTTAAGAGTGAGGCGCCTCGGGAGGACGTGGCGCGTAATTTCAGAAACGGCTGGAATAAAATTATCTCGTACCGACGAGGTGGTGTTCAAACGGTTTTGAAATTGATCAAAAAGCCAGGTCACTTTTCGTCCGTCGTTATTATGGTATTCGTTTAAAAAAGTAACGCGGCGCAATGCATAGGCAAAACAGCTACATATATTATTTGAACGATGTTCCGGATTACGTTTAAACGTCTATTATAGGTAGGTAGGTCTAGGTAAGT
Source organism: Neotoxoptera formosana (assembly GCA_022818045.1). Lineage (NCBI taxonomy): Eukaryota > Metazoa > Arthropoda > Insecta > Hemiptera > Aphididae > Neotoxoptera > Neotoxoptera formosana. Next base: position 23,282,741 of record CM040633.1, on the reverse strand, counting down.
CGTTAACAACTACCGATTTGTACGCGTATTTATTATACGGCGATATAGAATTTCAAGTAACTGATAATAATTATCACTATAAATTATTAAGTTAATAATAAAAAGTAATAATTTATAATAAGTTAGTTATTTATATAATTATTAAATTATTTAGTCACAATTATTTTTTCATCCGGATATTATAATAACTCCAAGGTATTTTATACTTGATAATTAAATATTATGAATTATTAAATGTTATCAAGTTTCGAGTAATTATACTTATAAATTTGAATAATTTAAAGTAGTATGAATCCGTATACGATATTTTATTATGATACATGTTATATATTATTACGTACACAATCGTAACCGCAGTAGTAATAGTCCTGAACAATAAAACTAAAAACTAAATAATTTAGTGATTTCACTGCCACAGCGCGTGGTTTCGGAATATATTTTAAGACTTGAGCACATCTCGACCTTTTTGATATTATTATATACTGTGCTCGAACTGATTGTGTGTTTGATAATCCTCGTTTTCCTGCAAAACATGTCAATACGGCTGCAGTTCGGGAGCAGAGGGGCGAAGTCGTTTAGCGGAATCGGCTTAAGTATTTACCATCGCTTTTGTACGATTTCGGTGTATGTGCGTCACTCGCGGTGCAAGTGGACGGCACGGTGTGCCCTGCTGCAGACCTGCAGCGTTTGATTTATTTTCAAAGTCTGTTTCAACAATCCGTCGGAACACCGTTCGTACATAAATAAATTGTAAATCGTTATACAAATCTGAAAACCGCTGTTGCGAACCACCCGAATCACGAGAGGACTGTCTCTTATTTTCTAGCATCTAGTAGTTTTCGTCGTTATTTTTTCCGATCAAATATTCCTATACTTTATTGACGGCTCTAGACGCATGGTGTGGCGGTGTCACCTCACACATTAATGATAATAATAATAATAACAACTTTGAAACGTTCGTCGAGATTAGAACGTAAAGAAGCCCGGATTGAATTTCACGAGAACAGTATACGTAGACGGCGAAAAAAGTCGCACAGCTTAACAGGATAAATTGCTCGCGTTTAGTTCATGACGACTTTAAGTATTCAGTTTATATCCTCGGCCGCTCGCACTCGTTGCCGCAGCTCGACGAACGAACACTATTAAAATAAGAGGAAAATAAACCAAAGAACGCGTCACTCGCCCCGTGAAAAATATCAAACTTCCATAATGAGCGTATAATGATGCAGATAATATTCTACTATAATATTATTATTATTGTGTATTGCGGTAATATCGAAGGACGGTGACGAACGAGACATTATTAAAACCAAACGGTCCGAATAATGTTTTTTTTTTAAATTCTCTGTAGATTTCGCCCTGTCGGCTTATTCCCGCTCGTTTTCGATTCAGTAGTTCTTTTCATTAGAAAAAAAACCCCATCGTCATCATCCGCGTGGAATCAAACGTCAACGGGGGCGATCTCGTCACTTTATAATGTTATTATGCTGCAGCAGTTTTCCACAGCGAAAGCGGTTATGCATCCTCCTATACCCCAAAAAAATGTAGAAAATAAGTTCGTTAATTTTATTTTAGGCCCGATAAATTGCAAAGCTATATCACTCTATCTGAAAAAAAAATATTTTTGATGTCAATAAGAATAATAGATTATGAATTTAAGAAAAAAACTATTGTAAACTAGTTGTTACTTGAACTTTAATAATTGTATACCGTTTAGAAAATAAGTATCTTTAATATATTGTATTTTAACGCATATTATATAGGTTTCATTATAAGCTATAACAACTCATTTACCTCGCCACAAGCTCTGCTCGATGGGGTGAATCAAATAATAATAATACTTTGTACCTATGTCTATTATTTATTTAATAAGAAAAAAAATACCATAATATTATACACAGTATAAATCGTTTATGGTTTAAATTATCGTACTTCAGTGGTTATAGTGGTAACACGTCTGTTAGGATAATACGCACAAGATCTCAAGTCCCAGCTGAATTATAATTGTTGACGGTGTTTATTCGTACAAACAACCCTTAATTAATAAATAGATTCCATACGGACTACGCTGTTGCTATATATTGTTTTAATGCTGCAGCAGGTTTCAAAAGATTACACTGTTCCATTATTGTACTGCTGTCACAGTTTTATTTTTGTTCTTTTTACATTATTGAATCTAGGGATCAAAATGCCGGAAAATCAAATTAATAGGGTTTCCAGGCTTGTACGGTATGCAACTAATAATATTTAATACGGATATTTGTTCGAAAAATAACGTAGTTACCTATAAAATATTGAAATATTTATGTGGCTGCGGGTATTTTTCCAAAAAATTAATCATCTGTATTTTTAAATGTTGGGCGTATATAATTAATATATTCGTAAGTTGTTAATAAACATAGGCAACGCACGATTGACAATTATTAGGAAAATACGAGTACAACACATTATTGGTGGGAGACGATGTAACAATAAAATGTTCGTCACAATGTACTCTATGCTTTAGCACATTCATCTACTCTTGAGTTTATATCAAGTAATCAAATAATTACTAAGAAAGGTTACAACACGTTAAAATAATTTAATGATGTTTATTTTATATTATATTTATAACTATCATTATCTAATATTTATTAGACAGTTTCCACTTCACATTACTTTTTCAATATTCAAAATTTTCCAATTTTTCTCAGAAACTCCAGGTTTTTTTGGACAAACCAATTTTTCAAAAAATTTTGAATAAAACCAAATTATACAATTTGAAATTTAAAAACAAATTTTTTTTTGGAAATTTTGATTCTTTATTGAAACTTTTACCTTTTGTGGATAATGGATATTATGTTATTGTGTCATTCAAACGCGTTTATTAAACGTGTTAATTTCAAAACAATTATTCGTGCAAAAACGAAAACATAATATAATATTGTTAATCGAGTTTTAAATGTGTATTATTTTTAACTTGAACACTCGAAAGGTACATATTACGCATATTAATAATTGTTATACATTTTTTGTACTTTTGTTAATTATAATATTTAATTAAGTATAGGCATAAAATTTAATTATGTTATTCTATATAGTTGTTATATATTAATTGTATTAAAATATTATACACTATATATATTTTTTTCAGCAATTTTGCAATTTTTTTTTTTGTGTGTATCGTATTGTATATTGTAATAATTGCTGGATGCTACCAAACTAAATATACGCACTCGCTTTGATGTCAATACAATTATTACGATTATCGTCGGTTTTAAATGATCCGCCTACGTATACGTAAAACGGTTCCCGACACGTGTTCGACTTAATTTTAACCCGCCACAAATCGTGTGTGTCATACCGTAACAAGCCGAGGGGACGGACGGACGAAACAAAAAAAAATGAAAATAACAACCGTCAGCCGTTTGTTTTTAAATGATGTTCGCGCGATATATATAATATAATGTGATGACGTGGAAACGAAAACCCGAGTGCTCTTTGAAACCGAAACTAACGATTTGACATTTCGAATACTTTACAAAACACAGCGCGCAGTCATATATTATTATTATATACCATTGCCCCGTCGGAAAAGGTCAGATTTTCCACTTTCGTATAATTTATTTGATTTAGACAGTCCGCGCGGCGGCAGCAGCACCAGCAGTAGTAGTTTCGAAACAAGTCTCCAAACGACGAGGGTGGTGGTGGAGGTGGGTTATTATTGTTATTGGTCATTGTTTAAGCGGCCGTCGACGACGAGAGAGCAAACGCCCTACGGCGGCGTGTGACGTCGGAATGCGCTTCGAATGAAAGGGTGAAAAATAGCGTTAGAATTTTGAATTATTCACAACTCATTAGGGAGGCTCGCGCCCGAAGCCGCGTCAGAGACGAACGCTGAGAGGATTATTGTTTAACGCGCACTGTGCAGCATGAAGTCGTCGAGAGCGTGACTGCTGTCGCACTCGTATGTGTCTCGAAAAAGGTCTAAAAACCGTCATCAGTCCTGTCGTTATAAAATCACTCGAGTTAAATAGATCTGTTTCAAAAATGCCTAAGGTTTATTAGTGCCGCCTCGGTTGAATCCGATTTCAACGGCCTTACCTGAACAATAGTTTTTTCTGTCCGATATGTTTGTTCCGAAATAATAATATGTTCTCCGCCGGTATAATATTAATATGTCATAAAGCTATATATATATCTTTATTGGCTCGTTTATACACGTAATTATTTATTTTTTCGGGACCTTATTATATTATGGCATGTCATAGTTTTTTTATAAAAATTTCCATACAGAGTATAATATACGTTGGTAAAAAAAAGTCTAAAGATCTATACGACATATATAACCGAAAGTTTTAGCCGGAGAAAAAAAACTTTGTCGACGATTCGAGCATAACAAACATTTTCCGAAAAGACATAAAAAACGACCTTGTCGTAATGTTGTTAATATTTCTCAATAAAATGTATGGGAAAAGTCGAGATTCGTGATGTGTACGAAAAAAAAAAAACGTCGTCATAAAAACTAAAGCTAAATTTAAAAGTAAAAACAATAAATAGTTTTTTTTCGTGGACACCGTCGTGTCTATATACGCATACATATTATGCTACACTATATTCTCATATTTATCATATTTTTTTTTTTTTGGTTATTTTTGAACGAATGCCTTTGTTGTCTTGAATATTTCATGTTTATGCGGTTTGTCTGAGCGCGCTAAATCATTTCTCAAAATGTAATAATACGTAACAACACTGCAGAATATTATAAATCAAAACATTATACTTTAATAATAATATGTTATATTTTGTAATATAATTATTATTACGAAGACGACGCAACACACGTATCATTTGTTATCTCTACAACATTGTCTTACACTTAACGTAGGTACTAAATTTACATTCAGAATTTCTAATACTGGTTTGTTGTTTTGAATCTACTATTATTTTATTTTTTTTTTATATAATGTATTGCATTTTCAAGTGAGCTTTAAATAATAATAATATGGAGTAATGCAACAATTGAAAAATACTTTTATGGTTTGTTTAAAAGTAAATTAACGTTTTCAAAAAAACGAACTGATATTATTATTATAGATCCATGTTCTATGTAGAGTTAAATAATAATAAATCAGTTATCTACTGTGAAATGCTATATACTATAAAATTGTCAAAGTTACACTTGAAAACGAAAATATATTAAATCTAATACGAGTCTGGGGTATAGGAAAATAAGTTTAAAAAATCGATATCACATAAAGTATTAGCTGAATAACCAAGCTTCGATCGTCTGGTAAATAATCGATTCGTATATAAACATTGGTATTTTATTAAAATTTAACTATTTTAAGCCTAGCCATGTTATACATAATAATTTTTATAAATTACTTAAATTACACTCTAAAAAACCGTAACCTTTAAATACAATCCCCCCCTCTCACTCTCCTCTGAAAAAAAAAATGAAAATTCGGGTGACTTGGTGTCACTCAAGAAGGTATTTGGAACAACTCTATGAAAAAAAATTGTAAAAATGTTGAATAGTGTCGTCACCAAATTAGAACATATAAAAGGCCTGTCCTTTTATATATATACTAGCTGATCAAGTGCACTTCGTTGCCCATTAAAAAAATTAATAATGGTGTTACGTTGAGGCATACACCAAAGGCATACAAAAAATTTCATTCAAATCGGTCCAGCCGTTTAGGAGGAATTCGGTGACATACACACGTACATTAGAATTATATATATAAGATAAGGATATAGGCTGCACATATCTCGCGTTTCATAAACCTACTTTATATTAGTATTCAATTATATTTCGATCGGCATCACGACGATATGGTTTGTAAATTTAACCGTAAGCGGGTTCTCCCCCCCCTCCATTGCGACTAGGATCAGCATTTGGCCGCTCTCCAGATGCGAAATGTTACGACTTTTACGCGTGTCTCGAGACGACGTCCTCTGATGGCGGGCACGGTAGTCGTATACGAAGGTAGTTCAACGAGAAGTGCGTATATCTTACGTTAAATCCCTCCACCTGAGGCGGCGTAGGCTGCGGGAACGACTATTCTGTACGCCGCCGTTCTCTGGCGAGAATGAAAGTTCGAACAACAAACTCGCGTATAGCTTTAGAAAAAAGTATACTTCCGGAGAGAAACTCCGCGGGCCAGAGCGATTAACAGTTCAGTCACGAGGCCGTCCGTATAAGTACTCGAGCGCCGTTCGTTCGTTGCCCGCGTGAACTGCCGCTGTGGCTCGGCATCGGAGACCGTTTTAATACAACAACAACAACAATAATATGATACTATCTCGGGTGGGGCGTAGAAGGATGGTTTTTGGGCAAGGGGATCACCTAGAACAGTGATTCTCAACCTGGGGGTCGTGGCTATATATTACATGACGGAGGGGCCGTGAAATATGTATTTTAATTTATTTAGTTGTATTACATAACCGACTATAATATGATTAATCATTATCGATAACGTCTAATGTTAGATAACTGTTATTTAATATTTAATAATAATAAAATATTGTTATTACATAGGGAAAGTTTATCCCACATCAGAGTCATTAGATTAGACTATCGTCAATGACGATAACTTTAATGATGTAAAGCTTTGCTCTTTGCTAGATATAGTGCGTTTTGTGTCGTGTTAAATATTATTTAAAATTCAAACGGAATAGTGGTTGCAAAGAAATATAAAAATAGATGCTTCTAGGTCAACAACTATCAAAAAAAAATGAATTTTTACCCGTAAACAAAAAGCAAGTTTAATTCAGAATACATACATTTTGGTTTCATTGCATCGTGTGTAATAATAAGGAAGAACGACCAATATGTGTTATATTATGTTCAATTACACTCTCAAACGATTGCACGAGGCCCGGGAAATTAAGTAGACATTTGATTACTATGAACCCCGAACACCAAAATAAAAAGTCTGATTTTTTTGAAAGAAAAATATCTGAACAAAGTCGATACTTACGTAGTTTATTTTTATAAACATACTAATTTAAATAATACACTTTTTAGAGCTTTTAGGTCCTAGAAAATATTAGTTAAGATATATTATATATTTTATTATTATGTGAAGGCACGTGCATTGAGACACGGGAGTATCACAAATAAGTATATCAATTATTTTCCGTCGATCTGTGTACAAATTTCGCGATATTTTTTTGCAACATTCATTTACAGTATGTCTCATATTAATACAAACCGTATTATTAGAATATTATTAAATTATGAAATCTATTTTTTTTTTTAATTAAGATTTGGAATTATTGTTAATAGTCTTATATTTCATGGTTGACATGTAAAACTGATTTCAAGAGTTTAAAAAATTATGAATTTGATATAGAATTCCAAAAATTTTCAAAAAAACACTGAATCAAGTATAACCACACTTAAACCTAATGCTCTTATTTTTAACTAATCAATAAGACTATACTTTTAACCCAATTTTTACAATGTTTCTGACGGACAGTTTTTTTTTTGTTGAGAAATTACAGTCATTACAAGATCACCTTATCATTATTAGATCATAATATGTGTTGTTTCATACACTGACTCGGTACTTATTTTTCAGTTTTCACCAGTATTTGTAATATCATAAGTTTTCAGAGATAAATATTAGTGTTATGAATGGTAAATGTATTGTTTTGTTTCATAATATAAAGGATTTATAATAACGGTGTGCAAGTGCACTGGCTGCCGTCTGTGTGTAAGTGTATTATCCATACAACCATACTTCGTGTCAACATAATATATTAATATTATAGTTTGTCATTTTATGTTTGCATAATTTATATATGTGTAATATTATGCTCTAAGCATTCGTGTTGGTATTACATATTGTAATATTTTGTAACCAATGTTTTAATAAATTTCGATGTTAAACGTTTTAAATTGTTGTAAATAACTTTAATAATATGTTTATAATATTATATATTATTCTCGTAAATCCTTTATATACAAACAAATATTGAACAATGTCATTTCTCGGAGAAATAAACATGAATAATAACTGTAACTAGGGTTTTACAATTTCGTGAAATTTATTTTCTTGAAATATTTCATTCCCATAAAAAATAAAAATTGACTAAAAATTATAAAAAAAATAATAGAAAAAAAAGTCTAGACCAGCTAGACCTAATCTGTAATCACTAATCATATACTTAACGATACATTTGTGAATTATTATTTATTAATTTATTATAATTTTATTAATTCACATTACAATACAATAATTGCTCTATTATGTATTTAACTTTTTTTTTCTCAAAACGTTCAAAACAATTATATTATTCATCTCCCAACAAAAATACAGATATGAAATATTACAATAGTACTTAATTTACTACCAGGTACTAAAAAAGTATTTCACGAGGAGTCAAAATTTCAAATTTGAAAAATGTCACGAAATTTTCAATTTTGAAATATTTAAAACCCTAATATTGTAACCTTAAATGTACAAATGGTTGTGTTGTTTAAACCGTAACTATTGTGACCTAACCTGTGGTCTCAACAATGTCTCAAGTAATTTCTAATATTATAGAATAATATGCATATCGCGTTTTATAATTCGCGTCAAGCGAAATACGGAAACAAAAAAAAAAAAACGAAACGTATTATAGATATCCTGCAGCACACTACGGCCACCGCTCATTATATAATATTATATCATATTAATCGTTCTGCCCTGATATTATATTATCGTAGAACGCGTTGAATGGACGGGAGCTTTGTCATATATAATAGCACACCACCGGACAGCGCAGTTCGCCCGGTCCGAATTAAAAGCTCGTATTGTATACGCGTATAATAAACGTCGGGCGTGTGTGTTTATTTTCCGCCCCGAAATCGTATATTTTAGGCGTGTGTCACACACACACACACACACGAGGGTCGTACTCGGTCGGGGCGACGGACCCTCTTTTATTTCCCGCTCGCTCTTTTAATACCGCTAATTGAATACACGGTTTACGGTTCAAGACTCGAGACCGACGACGACGACGACGACTACTGCAACAACAACAACAACTGCGACGGACGACGGACGACACGGCGGCGGCGAACCGTTTGGCGACCAACGTCCCGTGGAAAACGGTTATGCGACCTTTTTTTTTTGATACTTTTTCCTACCCCCATCATATAGTATTATGTATAATGTGTGTGGCAGTTGTATAGGTATTATATTATTATTATTATAAAGTGTACCTGTGCGTATAGTAATAATAATAATATGTGTGTAGTATAATATATGGGATGTAGGTACTTATGTGTAATTAATAAACGACCGAAAAACAAAACGCGAAGGGGCCGAGGGAACAAAAAAAAAAAAAAAACTAAAAAAATATGAATAACGCGCATGTACAGTATATATTATGTAGGTATATGTTTTAAATTATAAAAATAATAATATCTCACATAATGGTATCCGCGCTCGCACATAATAATATTACAATATAGAGCAGGCGGTTTACCTGCTGCACCTACGGGGGGTAGCGTGTATATTATATCATTATTTTAATATGTCGTAATGATATTATTATTATATTTTTCGAATTGGAACGGACGCGACTCGACTCGATGACAATAGCGTTTTTTTTTCGGTTTTAGATTTACGCGTTTCCCGCGGGGCGACATACTCTATTATTATTATTTTATACCATATTAATATATCATAGTAAAATATGATATGATATAATATACGCTCGCGAGTTTCGTTTGTCAAATTTCACGAATTTCGGGGGTACCTACATATAATATTATATACCATTCGGCGCGGTACGAAAACACGTCACGACGATATCATCGCCGCTGCGGTACCTATATACATTATTATTATTATTATTATTATTATTATCGTATTATATTGCAGTAGGTACACACGATAGTGCGATATTATATATATTATATAATAATGCGCGTATTATTGTATCCTCTCGGTGGGACACGTATTTATTATTTATAAACTTGTTTATTTCGACTACCGAGCGAGCGCGCGCCCGAAGTACGTGTATTATATATACGTTAATTTATGGGAAATGTTTAAGCGCCCGCGGAGGTAGACTACGCTGTGCAGTGTACGTGTACGCGTATCGCACACTGCGTAGTGGCACGTTATTATTATTACTATTATTGTTGTTGTTATTATTATTATTATTATTATTATTATTGTTGTTGTTGTAATATCTCCTATAATTTATACCGACCGTCGTATAAGCGGCGAGTGCATATTATTATTATTGTTTTGGGGTAGAACGGTAGACGACGGTAGTTAGTAGGTACATGTTTGTTGGTCCGAGGTATGCTGCACGGGGACAGCAGGAGCACTGCGAGTTCTATCGAACAGCACCGACGGCACCGCGATCGAATTAAAACGTTGTCAGGTATAATATATTATTATTATATTGTTATAATGTACATCACGCGAGACCGCGTATTGCGACTACTTGTCCTCGGAAATCGAGGAGGGGAGGTCTGCAGGTTCGGGGAACTTTGGCTGCGGACAAAAGTCTTAGAAAGCGTAGTTTTTACTATAATATCCGAGCAGACGAAATATACGACGATTATTTATCCCGTCGAAACTAAATATTTGCACAGTATCTTTCGAATGTGCCGAATAAAATTACGTACTTAAAAAATGTCTCTGCATATTTGTAGGCACCGAATTACTATCTGCTATTATGCGTTTTACTATACGTCTTACATGCAATGTCCGTTAAAAGTCCTGAATTTCGAGTCCCCGGAGACCTCTTGGAAGTCACCGACAATATTATTTGTCCTGTCTCTTCAACACTACTCGATAATCAGTATATTAAGATTGCTAAGTGATCTTACACTATGCTCAAAAAAATGTTTTTCGATAAAATTCAAATTTCTAATCGGTGGGTCGTAGTTTTAAAAAGTTCGAAATCACTAATCACTGCAGAAAATTTACTACATGTTGTGTGTTATAAAAAAAAAGGTTTAATTAATATTTCGGCAGTCAACTCTCTCCCCCCTCTCCCAACTTTAACCAAAATCTTTACATAATTGTTGCGATGTAGCTATTAGCTGACTGCAACAATAATTACGACGGTTTAAGATTTCGTCGAAAAATGATTTATCAAATTTATCGCTCAAATTTATCTGCTGCCTCGTCGAAAACGGAACTATATTATTATATTATATTATATAGATACTATATGGGTATTATATGTATGTATAGAAATTACGGAATTTATGGTTTTTTTTTAAAAGCTTTAAACGTTTATTAATAATTCTTCGCACATATTTTCAAAGCAATAAATCAAAATAAATTCATTTTAGTAGCGAAATACTTAGTACTAATCTCCCGGGGCCTATATAATCCTTACCAAGTGGGCCGCAATAAATACCAGATTTTCATATTAAAAAAAAAAAAATCACAATAAATAACTTCTTGACGTTGTGGGTACAATTACCACATTCCGTAAAAAAATAACACTCCAAAAGTCGAGTAAAAAACGTTGCAAGAGTGTAAAAATCGATATTTTAATGCTTCTTATTTCACGTTTTGATTTCATCACTAGTTTCTCATAGCGTACTACAGCTTCAATTAAATCGAACAAAATTTATTTGTTAATTGATTAAAAAATTCACCAAGCCCTTCGTTTACAATTTAAAATACACAATGTTATAATACTTACGAAATACATATAAAATACAAATTAAAACAATGTGGTAAATAAGTAACAAAATGTAAAATGTAATTAAAAATAAGAGAATTTAGGAGTAGTAAATCAGAACTCATTGGCCAATTTCATATAATACGCAAGACAGGCTATTGTCACATAAATCTTCAGTAGCACACTCTGGGACAATATAAACATATAGTGTGGGCTCAAATAAAACATGATGCTAAATAGATTTTTTTGACAATTCACTTTTTATACATATCTATAGGTTTAGTTATCAATGATCTATTATAATATAGTTTAAGCTCGCAAACAAGTAACAACCGTGTAGAAACCATTATAACCGTTTAAATGGTTGATCAGAAATTAGAGAGGTGCGAAATCAATACAGTTTGCAAATTTGTTATTTAATAGTGACTAAATAGTGCCAGAAGTTCTTAACTGGGGAGTTAAAACCAAAAGGTTCTATTTACACGTGACAAAATAAATTAGTAAAAACCAAAAAGTACTATCTCGTATCGATCGTGTCAATATTAAATATGACAGTACAATATTATTAATCATTGTACATTTATCGAGAAAATAACAAACTCTATGAGTATAATAGTACCCAAATACAGTTATCTGAGTTTTGTTTAACATCACGCATTCACGCCACTCGCCACAATCATCACATCTTGATTTGGTTTTAACAATTGTATTTTATATTCAATGTTTTTTCTTTGGGCTGAAAGAGGCTTTTTATTTGCTACCTACGTGAAAAAAAATGGTTTACTTGGTTTACAATTTATTAATAACTGTGAAATGAGTTTCTATTTAAAAGAAAAGTCAATGCCACATTACTTGTTACTTTGAGGTTAGGAATACGTCATTGTAAAAACATATAGATTCAATATTTAGAACAAAAAGGTTCTAATTTAATGAAAAAAAAAAATTTAACAACCACAAGGTTCTATTTATTGAACTTTTTGGTTTAACTAACATTTTTACGTTAAGTTTTACTTTGTGTAACAAACACATTTTAAACACTCAACGCAGACAACTTTGTTCATTTTTGTATTTGGATATATCATTAGAAATTATTCATTGAGTGAGAATATAGTCAATATTATTATATTATTATACAGTTTAACTTCTTGGTTCTGATATTTATGTTTAATGAGTAGATTTGACGCAGTCGAGTCACATCGTTGAATTATTTTAATTTTAATATAGACATAATATTATAGACCTACGTTGAAAAAACCGTTTTAACACGATTCTGTACGAACGAACAATTCCAAATTTACAACTAAAAGAAATTTTAAACTTTTTTCTTTGTTCTAAATACTATTAAGTTTTTTTATTTTTTTCTGGTAAAATGATTTCTTTAACCTGTTTATTATTAAATTGTGCACTACGCCATCGCGGTATATATTATAAAATAAAGTGGTAGAATAAAGTGACTAATCCGCCGTTTTAAACCGCAGTAAATCTTTACGAGACACATTGTGAAATTTAAATAGCACACATTTTATTTATGACTTTCGACTTTAAAATACGTATTATACATCGCTAGTTTTTAATTTAAGTATTATAATAGCTAGTATATGCAATGTTTAAAAAATATCTATACGATGATGTATCTATTTTGGTATATCTGTATATTATAATACGTTTAAAAATGGAACAACAATGAACGATACTTCCGATGTTCGGCTCAAATTAAACGGCAATGCATTCCAAACATTAAAAAAAAATATATTGCATACCAATCCAATATATAATATTGCCAAGCACGTGATTAATTAATCGTATTAATTGATTGGTGGTTGAAGTTTATTAAAATGAAACTACAAAAATGTGTTTTCGTGTTCATGCGATTGCCAATTGAAATATAAATATATAATATAAAATGATCGGACTATCACAATTATTGGCAATATTATGGACATTTTTAATTTCTGGTGTACCTACTTTTACTCTCAAACTTTACAAATAATACTTTAAAATGTAATAATAAGTTTTCATAAATAATAATGCTTTTTATCTGCTCTGCAAAAGCAATGTAACCTCAAACAATTAGAAAATTGTTCTACGAAATTTAAAATTCTATAAATGACAAACACTATAATGTATAGGCACGTTGATTTTAATACGAAAAATAAAACTTGAAATACGTCATTGTTAAAAACCGTTTGAACTAAAAACAAAACATAACTACTATAAAAGTATCATTCATTTTTTTTTATGAAATTCTAATAAGCAATTTATAATTCATTGACCGGCTAAAAATACAAAAATTTAATGGTCAAAGTTTGAATTATAAAAAGTTATCGATCAAAGAAGCAATATGGCCGCATCGAGAGCGGTCTTATTTTTATATTGTTTTAAATATAATATAACAAGGGTAGATATAGTACCGCTACTATACAATAATTTTATAAGCAACAAAAGATTTGTTATCCAATTTGGTTTCCGCTGATATTATTGTTGTTTATTATTAACGTAACGATAAATTCAAAACTTTTCTCATTAGACTGTAAAGTTTAATTACTAATCATTATGTGTAAATCTGAATAGTGTCCGTCGGTAAATTAAGCGAAACACTTTTGCAGCTTATACTCATTATTAAGACTTTTTTGACGAAAGAAACAAAAAAAAAGAAACAATTTTACCTTTGATTGTAGAGTTTGTTTATTAAAAAAAAAACGTAGAAATAACAATGTCGATGTGCCTTTTTTTAAATTTTATAAAACTATCAAAGATTATCGCATACCTAAGTTTTATAATATTTTAATATTATATACATTATTTTACAACGATGACAATATTCTAGAAATAATTACATTTCCTAGGAAGTGTTACAATGCCTCAAGCGGAGAGCCCACAATAGTGAGGACCAAAATATATAATAATTTTACATTTAAAATCCTTATAATTTATAATTTTTGATACGTTTTCTAGGAATTATATAAATTGTCTTAACCTTTGTAGGCCGCACTAGGCAACGGTATTATAATAGAGCACATTTTATGAGCGTTTCTATATTATGCAGTTCTTTAAGTATTATAATATAATCTTTAAATTCTATGTTTACACGACGTGTTATAAGACATTCGTTGGGCACACAAAAGGAGATAAATCTTCTTGGAAGTATAGCGCAGTGTTTAGATAGTATCACCGTCGACGACCGCGAGACTTCAAAAGTGTTATTGCAAAATATATAATATGCAACTCAAAACGCTATACTTGGAATAACATTGCCATGTGAATATATACATTTGAATAATGATAAGTAGTTCACTCGTATGAAGTATTATTTTGTTTGAAAAATGTGCACAGCTTTATTACAGCACATCTCCTTAGGAGCATCAGCCATCGATCATAATGCCTGCAGTAGTCAATATTAATATATTTTTACGAATCTTCAATGCATTCATGTTTAGGAGACAGTGTCAATTACAATATAATGACTAAGTAATAATATAAATTTACATAATATATAAAACGGGCGATTTCATTATCGTTGACCGGTCATCATTATTACTGACAGTGCCTAACATCATTGTAATATTTTTTGCCCAAAATATAGTAATATAAAATTATGAATTATTACGATACCCATCATAGCAGGGTTGCACTCGATGTCCCCGCAACGGACCAGTCGAGTTTATTGAAGTGACGTAGTATTTTTATAACGTATTTTAACGCTGGCCATTTAGCTGAACGTTAGGTTAGATCGTTCTCGGACGAAATGACTAGGTGAATGGAATATTATTTATTAAAAAAAAAAAAAATTAAATATAATAATCCAGATATACTATATATTTTGTACGTCCATCAAAATTCCATTGTTCGAGCGCCATATTCGTTTCCGGGCGGATGGTTATGATTATTATATTCACCGCTTCGTTCTTATTAAAAGTCCAGATAAACTATGGTTCGGTGTATTGCTAACAATAAGAAAATAATCATACGAAAGTAATGAGAAAACCAATCTCCGGAAATGGACGTATAAAAAACTAAAAAAAATATATTAATACGAAACCATTATGTGACGCGTCGCTCGACGAACGTGTAAAATATAAAATACTTCTCATTAATTTGAATAAAATATCGTGTTGTTGATTATTATTCAAGTCCCCCACTTTCCCGAGTCTGCCATATGTGCACACGTTTACTATTATTATATCAAAAATGCAAGAGATGATACACGCTTATTTACTATACCTACACAACACTAGTTTTCAAAATTAAATATGAATTCAAAGGATGCTCGCCTTTTCAAACTAGTTGAAAAAATAATTGTTGAGCTTTTCGACTTGACTATACTTAGTTCTAAATTTCTAGTTAATTATTTAACAAACTTAATTACTGAACTAGATCAAAATATGTCCGTTGTATTAACTAAGCTTTTTCTCAATCAAATTTAAAAAATAATAGATACTCGTTAATTATTTCTTTTCATTTATTTAGCGTATGGCTTATACAACATATTTTAAATAAGAATTATATTATATTTACTGGCCATATTGTGAACATATGTACATTCAAGTAAATTAACATTGTAACAATATATTATGTCTAATATACATGTGCCTCGATCGAATACTGCTTATCCCCGATCATAGTATCCTTGAAAAAAAATTTAAAAAATACCATATATAACTTTGTCTAGCTCTCTATCACCATAATATTATCAGTCGTGAATATTGACTTTGATGATCAGATAATTATTATCAATTCACTCCTATTCGAAATGGTACGTAAGCGTTTCATTCTTCGTATATTCTATGATTAAAAAATGGCGGCGGTGGCGATCGAGAATCGATAATCAAAACGCTAACCTCTAAGTCGCAACTATAGATCTTGTATGCATTAATTAAAAAACCTATCAAACACGCGTTTTAATTTAAAAGTATATACTTATGAGTTAAACATTTTCCAAATATGCCGTTAAATGCAATAAAGAATCAGCGATAGTCGATCAGAAAGAATGAATTATTTTTGGATCTACTACGATCATAGCAGTACAAACAATCTACGGTGGCCACTATTATATATCGTCTACAACAATAACCTAACCTATTGGTACTAAAAAATGATACCAGAAACAAATTAGTAAATAAGATTCGCGTAGCGTTCTATATAACTGTCTGACGTAATCTAAATCAAGTCTTTACGGTTATTATTTCTTTTTGAGTATCAATACAATAAAAGAAAATCGATTTTTTCGGAAACCGGTGTTGCGAAAACATTCCCGTTTAATCGTATATATTTTATTCTTTTTTTGAAAACGTTTAAAAGCATTAGGAATTTTTCTTTTCTTACTTTCAAAATGTGTCTTTAGACAAAAAATTGCATCAATAGCTCCGCTCAGAGCTTATAGAATTACTAATACATACATTCTACCATATCCTGAGAAATCGTAGTTGACTACTCAGAATCGATTTTTGTACACAATTTATCACGATTTATCGTTGAATTCAAATTGTATTTAACAATATAGTTAATATTATTTTAAAAATCAAAACCATTATTGCTTATATAAATACTATAGTGCTAATTAAGGGGGGGGGGGAAGTTTAATGATGGTATACATTTTTATGCAAACGCATATTTATGGGACCATGTTCCCGGCACTCCCCATTTCGAATTTCGGGTCCAAACCCTGGGCGATCGTTTGAGCTTCATTTGTGCTTTGTTAGTGCTTTTTATTCCGTCGTTAGTGGTTAATACTTTCCAAAGTTATTCGCATTTCGTTCAGGGGGGTGCCGTGAATATGAGTGCACCTCCATTTTGAATTTTGGGTCCAAACCGATTTTATTCGTTTGTTCTTCGTTAATGCACGTTAGTGCTTTTCATCACGTTTCGATAAGTTAAACTTTTAAAATAACAGTCGAAATTTGTAATAAATTAGTTCGTTTAAATTAATAAATTCGTTCATTTTATGAAGAAATTGTGAAAAATGCTCTAAAAACCAAGAAAATACACTAAAAACATAAAAAAATGTCCTACAAATGCATTTAAGGTTAATTTTGTCAAAAATGCAAAATAAAAAATACTTTAAAATAATCAATATCACCCAAAACACATTTTATACTTACGGATCAACGTTTCAAAACATTAGAAAAAAAGGATGTCTTTGCATCAAAATCCCAGCCCTACTAATAATATTATGTACTAGCTGATCTCGTGCACTTCGTTGCCCGTTTAAAAAAATAATAATGCCAACTCTATATGGATAATAAGTTTTATTTTATAAATATAACGGTTAAAATATACTAAGTAATATCGTTACAAAAATATTCAATTTAGTCCCACCCGGTGTTGCCTGAGCCAAATATTAAGTTAAGATTAACTTCAAGTGATTTACATACATCTAAATCACCTAGGTGGGCAATCCATTGCATTATATCACGGACAATATGCGAGCAGTATATTATCAGGTAGGCAATCCACCTGCGGTGGATTGCGGGCCAAAAGCCGTTCTCTTACAAATGATAAGGGGAAAAAACTAAAAAATAGTCTCATACCAACATTAACAACCGATAAAAATGTCAATGTTCAAAATAATAATTTAATATCAGTTTTAGTGCCAGCCTGTAGTAAATGTATTTTTTATTAATGTATTAATGTATCATCTTTATTATCTATGGTATTAACACAGAACAATAATTAATGTACTTTTCTCTATCACCTGTTGATTAATCGTCTAATGAGTAATTAGGTACTATTAATATTAATTCAAATTCAAATTCAACCACCAAATTACAAAAATACATTATATTATATTATTTTATATTTCATTATTATGACACTTAACAGTTATAACATTTAAATAATATTTCTTACATTAAATATTATTTTTATGGAAAAATTATACAATATTGCATTATTGTTACTTACTACATAATATTTGGTAATATTTTTAAACGATCGAAACTTTAACATATTATTTATAATTAGTATTCAATACTGAATACATACAAATACATATTATTACATAAAATATAATTTATGATAATGTTGGTAATGTCTTTATGGTACCTAATGGTACAGGGAATTTATATTTTAGTATTGGTAAACATGATCTGATAAATTATTTCTTTTTTTCCGAGTTCTTATCAGCTGTAAGAGAACGGCTACACACTCGTGGATTGCGGACCCCATGAGGTGCGTGATTGAATGGAAACAGAATTAGGTAGGTGAAAAACAGTACAGAGTTGTAATTTTGTAACACGCATATTAAATTTTTCTAGCCGATCCCGTGCACTTTTTATTTCATTTTTAGCTGTTAATCTAGGAATTACTGGCAACGTTTGGCGAAAATCTTCAGCTATAAAGGGAGTTCATTGATATTCCATTTTAAATATATATATATACAAATCGACATGGCACACGAATCTCGCACATCCCAGTGTGTTGAGTAGTTTCGGAATATATATATATATATATTGTAATATAGATAAATTGTCGGGTTTTACTTTTTGGAACAATTCATACCTACACGCTGCCGACGATAAAACACACACAAAAGAAAAAAGGTCAGGTTACAGGTAGCTGGAAACCTACTATCGCGGTCGGTCACGGGAATATCCGAATACACCATACAAAAAAGCATGTACATTTAAATTTAATATTAAAAAATTAATTTTGAACATTTTCATACTCACTCACCGTTTAAACCTTCTCTGGACTTCCACAAATAATTTAAGACCAAAATGAGCTAAATCGGTCCAGCCGTTCTCGAGTTTTAGCGAGACTTACAAGCAGCATTAGATTTGTATTATATAGATTACAATCTAAAACAGTGTGTATTTATCAGAGCATCAAGTGTTCAGTAAGAAATATTTAAAGTGTTCGATTTTAGAACTTTCGAAAGCGTGTTGTATAAAAAAAAAAAACAGTTTACCAAAACACAAATAGTTGTATGAAATTACAAACGAGCAACTCAACGGACCGCTGCGTATAGAGACATATAGTTATTTATAATAGTCTATATTATATATAGACACTATTATATTGGCATTTATATGTTGTCGTATATACGCAAACTAACAATTATTATTATTATTATTATTATATAATATACTAAAACGATACGATTAAATTCAATTTCGTATACAGGCACGCGCATGTCATGGCGCTGATTTTGTCAGCGTTTTGACGTGTGGTTTTTGCGTTTGATTAATTATTAGTCGTGATGAATCGTGATGTACCCTCTGAATTGTATATAATATAATATGCGTATACCGACCGGAAAACAGGATATACCTAACCTACCGATAGGTATATTATATATAATAATATACAATATTATGTATTATACGGCCATATACATATAATGTGAGCGTGTAACCGTTTTGAGAAACCATTAGTGGAGCGTACGACGAGCGGCTTTATCCGCGTAGAAAAGATTGACCCCTGTTGTAAACTGTCTAGGAAAGCATAATACATACGTAATAATATGTACAATAATAAAATGATTCATATTTGCAGCTGTATAAGAATATACAATATACAGCGCACATACTAGGGATTATTGTTCGGAATATTAAAATGGTTTAAAAATCGAAGCCAATAACTGCAGTGCCACGACGATTGTATATTATGAAGAAAAATCCATATCATGTCGGCTCTTGCGAATACTATAGAGATTTATATATTATTCCATCGAATAAAATATAATCTAAAGTACTGTGCATAACCACTATATTGATTTATTTATAATTAAACGTTTTCACGACGAAAACCGACGACGTTATTTACTCGCGCTATTATTTCAGAATAATAATAATTGTTAATATTATTCGCGTATTATATTATAATATGGATTTCACGTCACTGTTTTTGTTCTGTATTATTAATTTGTCGTGCAACTCAAATATAATAATATTATATTATATTATACGAAATACAAATACTAAATATAAATACGAAATTTGTGTTTAATCGTCAAAATGTTTGTTGTAATAATAATAATAATAACATGATAGTTGTAATAAATTGCAAACAAGACTATTATTTTTCGTTCGTATTGTTTATCAAATATAATATTATTATATTGCGACGTATTGTATTCACGTGTATATACATCCTATTTGTTATAATATTATATTATTATGTACATTTTAAAATAGATTAAAATCCACACGACAAACAAAAACCTAAGCAATAATATTATAAAATTAATACAACATCGTAAATGTATACTGTACGAAATCGATTTAAATGTTAACCTCTCGTATTGTATATAATAATATTATAATACAGTCGGACCGTGTACGTTTTTGTTTTGTTGGCAATATTCAAATCCACGTAAAAACGTTTTGAACTTTTAAATGACTTGTTTAATGCTTGCAGTACCTATATATATAGTAGTTATAGTATTATGTTTACGGTTTTTTTTTTCGGTTTTTCACTTGTTTATTCGTTACGTTTTCCTGCGTATTGAAATGCGCGTTTGTCGAAAACGGACGTGACTACATAATAATAATAATAATAATAATAATGTATAATATTCGGACGGACGGATAATGTACCGACGAAAAAACCGAACGAATTTAAATAAATCAAAAAACGGCAATAGACATATCCGACCTCTCGTCGCCCGCCCCCCCCCCCAATTTTCTCTCGACGGCCCTCTGACGGGGGGGGGGGAGGGGGCGAGTTGGAAACGAACGACCGCGACGTGGAAATGAAGTTTGAATAACCAAGTGCTGGCACAATAGAGAGAGGTGGTATACGGGTTTTGTACCAAAGGGCTATCGCGCAATATTAAATTTTAGATTTAAATTTCAAACCCGACATCTTATGTACTTTGAACACGTAGCATATTTTATCGTGAAACTTAATTTTTGTTTTTTTTTTTGTGTGTTCTAACTAAACAAAGAATGTTTTTCAGAGGTAATAACTGCTGCAGCCGCGCGGTCGACATAATTGTTTAAAACAATTTTGACAAAAATGACTTTTGATAAACCGGAAGAACATCGTCATCGTTATAATATATGCGTTTAATTTCACTCGCGCTCGGTGGAAGTTTAATTTAATCATTTTTAGATTGCATTACTTATGTGAAATTACGTCTTGGATCTTATTATGTTTTCATCGTCGAGATATTATCCTCTCGTCGAAAAACTTTTATCCTATTGTGTGTGCGGAGTTTGTAAAGGGACATATTTTTAAAACCTTTTCGCCATTGCAAATATATCCGCACACTGGCACACACACAGCACACATACTATTTAACTTACAGGTATAAAATTATATGGAAAAAAAACTTCATAACGTTTAGTTTTTGGAAAATCATTTCGTGTAATTATAATAAACAAAAAGGTTTGGACGGCGTTAAACAATTTTTCAATATTTGTACGTAAAAACTTTTGAATCGCTTAAGGATAAAAAAAAAAATAATCTATGATGTCATAATGAAATGTATATTATACACGAAAAAAATAAATTTCAAAGTATTAATGTAATAATTCCGCATTCATAAATAGCTCAAATAGTTTATCATGATAATTAGTATTATTATTAAGTTTTTTCTTATTTGTTTGATGCATGACGCGCGTGTTACGTGTAATTTAAGATCTTAAACCATCAAAATATAAACATAAAATAGTTAATTAAAATAATTTATATTTAAAATTTTAATATTGGTGTGATTTACCTCATTTCGGATAATATTTTAAGTATGATTTGTTTATTACTGGGATTAACATTATTTACATAGAACAAGGAAAGGTAATTATAAGTGCGGTAAACTGTATTTAATAATTGTATAAAACACATTTTTATTTTGATGACGTTTTTAAATTTTAAATTTACATAATAATATATTGTATATTTGTATGTAACATAAAACCCGAATACCAAACAATTTTTTTTTTAAATATTGTGGCGATACATGGCCCCTATTAATTTCAAACTCAAAATATTACGATCTGACTCGAATAAAATAATTTAAGTAAGGCATTTGTTGAGAGAATGTACACTGTTTTGTTTGTGACGCGAAATAAAAATTATAAAAATTAACACTAAACTCCTATACGTCATGTCATGAGTACAAAATGACATACATCACGAATACAAAAAATATAGATATATTAATACATATGTATATAAATAAAACAACTAAAACTGAATATCATCACGATCTTCATTATGGTAAACATAAAATTCATTTAGCATACTATTATTATTACGCTTTTTTCTATTTTTCCAAATTAAAATCATAAACCAAAGAACCTCTTACTTTCACCCCCTAATGAAATGTAATAGATTGTCAAATAATAAATATGTGATGAGATAAATATAATAAGCCAACTTAATAACATAATTCAATATTATACCATATTTTTTAACTAATTACAATAATCTATTTATTTTATCAAATTTTTCAGTGGCAAATTCTTTTTAGACTGTAATAAATAAGTGATTATTTGACGTTGTGTGAATTGCATGACAATATTTATAACATACATTCTTTTATTGTAGTAGTATTTGGTAGCTACGGCATAAATCCACCTATATTTTATGATTCGATCGCTTAAAGTAATTGTTGGTGACGAGGTATTTTAAAAGTGATGTTATTATTCGTTTATATAGTTATCCGTATTATACTTATTAATTTAAAGCCCTTGTGTTATTATAATATTATAATGCAAAGATTACTTTTCAACGTCATATACAGTTACGTTTTTCTAAGCTAAAACGCTTGTTGACGATTACTATAGAACTTCCTGTTGTTTCAAGATCCTCGCCAGAAAAACCATAATTTACCATTAAAAAAAAAAATTTAAAGACAGTTTTGCTCTCGATTATTTCCGTCCTAACGCGAAACGAATTGATATTATAAATCTAGAATATAATCAATACCTTACGAGGAGAAGAAAATTGTTTTGAAAAAAAAAAAAAACAACAAAATAAAAATAATAAACTTTCTCGGGCTTTTAATCGCTGTCGAGGAATAATCTTAATGTTCAGCGGCATCATCTATAATCCTTGTCGTAAAAACAGAATGAATTATTTAAAAATATTTTTTTTTTCACCGTCTAAAAATAATAACACTATCCAAGCTTGAAGCTTCTTCTTCTCTTCTCCCTCTCGGCGCGATACAATATATATATAAAGACGTGGCTTTAAACTGCTCGAACGACGAGGCTGCGGCGGCGGCGGGGGAAACGATGTAAAATGATAATAAAAATATTTTTAGTTATCAACTATATACTATATAATACGTATATATCGAAATGATTTATGATATCATATTACGAGAGCGGTTTTTTCGTTTTATTTTGAATACGGCGTCTCAACTTGTTCAGCCGGAAAGACAATATAGTTTTTTTTATATTTTTTTTGTCGACCAAAAGTTTTACTAGAAATATTTCCTTCCGGTTTTTTTTTTTTTTTTTTACTCCAAGGTCGGAAAACCGTATAGGAAATGACTTGTCTTATCACTCATATAGTCGGCGGCGGCGGCGGCTGCTATAATTACATCAAACGCGATATAGCGAGATCGATCTGGACCAATAACAACGTGGCTTGTGTACACAATCGCGATGGTATACGTTTTGTTTGTGCCGATAATGTAATTAAAGCGATTATAGATACGACGACGGCATTAGCTCTTTTATATCGTCATTGTGGTCGGTGTGCAGCCACATAAATACGAGCCAAATTCAATTCAATTATTTTGTGGCAATCCGATCGAATTTCAATATAATATTATGTTATTATATTATGTTGTACTTAGATTCATATCGCCCGCGAGGATGCAATACTCATTTATGTGACCGATAAGTATTTCGAGTTAGAAGAAAATCCTGTTTGACTATATCATATAATATTAAAACGGGTTTTTTTTGACACTCTAATTTTTGTGTTTTTAGCACGAGATAGGGTTTTTAGAGCACAATTATTACAATTCTTAAATTAACTCAAGACTTATAATAAATATACTTTATCGTGATATAAAGCGGACACATATAACAATAATCTGGACATGTTACTTTTGTCTAAAACTCTAAAATAACACAAGTCAATCAGTATTTGAATTTTTAGTCAATTAACAGTTTTTAATATATAAACATTGCAGTTTTATTCACTGTACATATTATGTATTATAATTTCCATTTAAAATAGGTCCCATTTTAATTTAAAAGATACATTGTATAATTACGTCGAAAAAATATGTTTAAGACCTAATAGTAGTCATATTTATGTAATCTACAGAATATTATACAAATAAATCAGTCGTAACACTGAAAAACAAAAAACTTCAACACAAATTATTCAACTTGAAATAATCGAAAATATTTAACTGCTAAAATGTAGTGCTTGTGTCAATTTTTGGGCTCTTAGCCACCAATATCATAATTAATCATAATAAACAGTATTGGATCCGAACTATAATATTTAAGGTTTTGGTTCAAAACATTTGGAAGTATTGAAACCTGCAGAAGTACAAACTCTTACATTATTTTCGTACCCATTTTAGAAACCGAAATGTCGAGAGTATATATAAAGGCATTTTTCGTGTTACTGAATTTGAACGTTCCGATTCGATCCAACTGTATTTTTTTTTTTTTTTGTTTACGAGAACTTGTCTTATGCAGCAGGCCGGGGGTGTGCCAAACTACAATATTTGTGAGTTTATTTTTTTGTTAAACCCGCGAGTATACGTCGAGATTTTAAAGAAGGAAAACGCAATAATAATATGTATCTACAATGTACGTATAGTTTAGTTACCTACCTACCTACGCGTATATACCGACTCGTAACAACTATAAGTCCGTATACGATACGGATGGGTAAGTTTCGCTGGTAAATCGCACGTCGTGTGTAACTTTCTCGAAAACTCGACATAATAATACATAATATAGAACCTCGACGACTAAGGATGATACACTCTATAATTTCTTCCTCGAAAATCTCTGCGATCGTTCTATATAGGATTGGGGCGCGTAAAACGGGTCAAACTCCGGCTAAATTGCTAATATTTCTAATATTTCTCACAGCCGGAGTTTTCTAATATTTCGAAAAACCACCTGAACCGTAAGAATCGCGTTCCAGTCGTCAAATTAACACACAGTGTCTCGATGACGACGAGTATATTTTAATATCATCGCGTACACGCCGCGGCCAGTAACCTTTGGTGTGTTTTTTCGCCTGACAAAACGGGTTTTTTTTGTCTGTCCAGCCGTTTTGTATGTACAACGACGAAAAGGGAGTGTGTCCCTCGTACAGACGTGTGTGTATATCTATATAGACGATAATCAGAGCAGTGTTTGTGCCAACAACCCGAGCGAGATGGATGACTTGGCTGGATGACTCCGGCTGTGAGAAATATTTTTAATATTTTTCTTATATTTCGAAACACCAAGGAACCGCAAGAATCTCGTTCCAGTCGTCAAATTAACACACGACCACGGCGTCTCGATAACGACGCGTATATTTTAATATCATAGCGTACACGCCGGTATACCGCGACAACTCTGGTGTGTTTTTTCGCCCGACAAAACGGGTTTTTTTTGTCTCCTCAGCCGTCTTGTATGTATAACGATGAAAAGGGAGTGTGTCTCTCGCACACACATACTGGCGTATATATATATATATACGATAATCATAGCTTGTGTGTGCCAACAACCCGAGCGAGACGGATGACTTTGCTCATTTACGGTTGACACGGCGGCGGCGGCGGCGGCGACGACGATGACAGCGACAGCCGCCGCCGCCGCGCCGCGCCGCTGCCAAACTGCGGAGGGTAATCGACGGAAATAGCGTCCCCGCCGCCGCCGCAAAACGCATTAGAGAGGTAAGGGGAAAATAAATAATAATAATAATAATAATAATATATGTACGAAGGTACCCCCCCCCCCCCATCAACCCGTCCGTCAGTCCGCGTAACACACATGCGCGATATAACTACGTCATTTTTCACCGGGCGACACGGGCGACGGCGGGTACCGTTTTTTATCCCACCCTCCCCCGACATCGCCCCCCCCTCCCCCCACCCCATTGCCAGACCTAATATTTGGCGACTCGTTCGGGAAAGGAGAGAGAAAAAAATGAAACGATCGTACGTAATATTTATATAATATTATATTATTATATATCATACGAAGGTGCGCATACGCGCCGCTCGACTTCCTTTCTCTCGTCGTTCGTTTTCTTTTTTTTTAATAATATATACATACCTATATAAATATATACCTTATATCGCATTATACTTTTCACAATAATATTACTACTATTATTATTATACACTCGCGGATATATATACCATTATGTATAATACAAGTCATATTTCCCGACCCGCGAGGAAACCCGTGTCAAACGACGCGGGCTTGATGTCTTTTCACCCCTAATCTTGCACCCCCTACTACCCAAGGGGTTGCGCCCACCGCAACCCCGTTGCATATTATTATTATTATTATTATACGTATAGGTACCCACGACGACGTCCAAAAATGATATTATTCGTCAGACGAATTATTGCGGGACGTCAATGTATGTGTGTGTGTGTGTGTGTGTTTGTAATATCATATTATTATCATTACGTGACAACTTGCATTTATAGTTGATAATAAAAAGTTTAAAAACATGTTCACTCATATATTATTATTATTATTATTATTATTATTATTGTTAAAATATCTGTCCAAAACGATTTTTGAGCAAGAACATATAATAAATTATTACTAAAACGTTGTGGATAGCGTTTGACATATCAACAATTTTTAGCCCCTATAAGTTATTGAAATTAGATATTTAAGATTATAATATTATATAGCCCATTTATTTTTTAATATTATTTTAATAGTTATTTATTTCAATATATTATAATAATTATATTATAACGACGAGTCTTTGCCGTCACTTGGACTGAAACGTCTAAGAGTATTTGTAGGGGGTGGCTTTGAGTTAACGTCTCGTTATTACGGAAAGAAGAACTAGAACTTTGCAGGGAGAAGAAAATACTTTAGTGATTTTAATAAAAATTAAGAAGAAAGA
The DNA here is from genome assembly GCA_022818045.1 of Neotoxoptera formosana. Lineage (NCBI taxonomy): Eukaryota > Metazoa > Arthropoda > Insecta > Hemiptera > Aphididae > Neotoxoptera > Neotoxoptera formosana. The sequence continues at coordinate 23,255,099 of CM040633.1, read as the reverse complement.
TGTTTGATATCGTATAAATATAATATAATATGTGGATGAAGTAGATCAAACTAGGTATCTAATTAAAATTTATGATATAAAATAGTTTTAGAGTATGTTTCATTTTCGACAGCAATATTTCAATATCTTTGATATTTATTATTACGGGTGGTTTTGCATATAGGGATCATGTGGTCTTATTTTTTAGCATAATACATATATAGAGGCTTAAAAAATTATAACTTATATTTACGAAAAATTGTTTTTGTTAATTCACTTTTGCGAGATCCGATTGCAGCACCGGTCTGCAATAATTATTTTAGATACCTAATATTCTATTCTATAATTAGAGCAAACACATATTTTATTTAAATCGAAAACCGTCGCGATGTGTAGGCGGATGATATATTAAGTGAATCGTCGTCGTTTCGTGGCGGTTTAATCGTATTCTTCTTCCGGTCGCGACGACGACGACGACGACGACGGCGGCGGTCTTACTGAATTATTATTATAATATCTCGCCGCCCCACTATAATGGATTATAAATCTCACCGGAGGTAATCGCGACCGTTATAATAAACCGTACTACGATAATATAATAATAATAATAATAATAATAATACGATACGTAATATTTTAATGAGCGGAGCACGGTCGATTTTTCTTTTCGTTCGGTTTGACGTTTATAAATACACGAATATTTGTTTGTTTTACGATAAGGGTAAAAAAAAAAGAAAAAAAACGCACTGCAAAGTGAACTCTGCAGCCGCACAGCGCAATAATTGGTTGTTTGCGTGTTTGTATCTGTTTTACACGAAAACAAGGAGAAAAAACCTATTTTATACCTAAATACCTATGTTGACTTTTAAAACTCCCTCGTTTGAAACCATATCGTTGCACGTGGTATTTGCGCAAGCATTAGGATTTTCCGCCGCCGCCGACCGCGATGATGATCCGACCGCCCCTTGTAGCTGGTGGTGTAACCGCCAAGAATATGTTGTTATTACAATATTATGGTTTTTTTTTTATATTGTGCCTACGAAAGTGATTTATGTATTTTATTAAGTGATTATTGTGACACGAAAGTCGACTTTATAATATTATTTTTGGTAGCTGTCCAAATTTCATGTGATCTATACAAAATCAATTATATATTAGTTGTAGTCTAGAATAGAAAATTGTTTTTGTGGGCCAAAATTTACTTCTAGGCCTCGGAGACGGTCTTCTATTAGAATCCTAGTGGTTGGTTTGAACAAAAAGACGTGCTGACGTACAAATGGAGGTGACTTGCTGGCGGTTGAGACTTTGTCGTGTTGCTAAACTCAAAACTAAACTCAAAACTGCTGTGTACATTCTTTCGACTATTTAAATATCTTACACTCTTGCCCATTAGGGCGTGGATTTAAATCCCCAAAAGTATTTTAAAATTACTTTTAAAAGAATGCATTATTTATACGACCTAAAAATTCTAAAAAAACCCCAAAAAAATGAATTTAAAAAAAAAACAAATATTATATATTAATGAAATAAATACATATTAAAATTAAGCATTAAAAAATATTTAACAGGACTAAAAGCTACACGCACCACCGATTTAATATTATCGCTCGATAAGAGAATACTCTGATAAAAGTTGTATGAAATTAAATCAGCTAATAGGTTGGTGTGACATATAGACAAATTTTAAATCTTCGTGTAAGAAATTCAAAAAAAAAAAAGATTTAAATGCATTGAAATTTGAAATCCGAGCTGTAGTAATTAAATAATAATATATTATGCAAAAAAAGATAATTTTGTTATTATATTATTATTTTACACGTATGATGAATTTTTATTCACTATAAAAACTTAAACTTAATGCCTATGTTTTATGCACTTGAAGTATACATTTTTTTCATCTAGCTCCCTCCTTTTTTAATTTCTAGATCCACGCCTGGTCGTCTAGCAGTCTAGTATATTATAGTATCACGGCAGTTGATATTTAAAAATAGAACGTTACCACTCTCCTTAGAAGACGCATAGATAACGAGTATTTTGTGTTACTATTTTTTTTTTGTATTTTTCTACAACTGTTTAATAATCTGCAGAGCCCGCGAACCCACGGAACAATAACATATTTTTGATAATTTGCTGCACTTTTATGCAATTCGTGATGTCTTATACAGCGTAGTTGCAGTATGATTTTTATTCGGCACTATGAATCGTGGAACCTGAGTCAATCTCCTCTTATAAAAAATAAGCAATACCTGTGTATACTGTTTTGTTGTTACATAATATTTATTGACGATTAAACAATTTGCGTTCCATGCAATAAATCAGTGCTGGCCAACTTTAATAGACCTGCGACCTCCGAGTTTTTCTAGATTGTCGCGATCGATCAAAAAAAAAAAGGTTGTCAATAAACAAAAAATATATTATATGTACAGGCGTGTTACACTTATTTTATTTACAATATAATTTATTGCCTTTTTCTAAATCTAATTTTTATATTCGTGAGATATACAAAGATACAAAAATTTACAAAAAAAAAAATATTTTATTTGTTTTCTGAAAAAAGTTCAAACATTTAAGAAAAGAGTGTCGCGATCGACTTGAATTCATCTCGCGATCGACCGGTTGGCCACCCCTACAATAAATTATTGCTGTAATGTCGCCAACGCACAAACCGCGAATATCTATGCTGTGGTCCTTGTACAGGTTTTTTCTATAATTTTTCGCTAGTTCTATATTTTCTTCGTCCTATCATTTTATCGTCTTATCATTTTCTTTTATCCGAACTCAAAGCTAAGGTCTTAAATCCCCGACGACCTCAGCTTTGAGTAGTTTGGTATAGTCATGTCATCACTTTGCATTACATGTAGCGGTAGGTACATTGCGATCATGTTATGTTAAACCAAAATTATGGTATATCATAATATCATTATAATATTATAACTTTACACTACTTTTTATTATTGATTTCTTTTTATAGTTTTAACAAAATAATTACACGCTTATAATATTATAAGAATAATATAATATAATATATTATTTGATGTAAAAAATAAAATAAAAACGCATTAAACGCGCGTATGGTAATAATATCGTACGATCGCCGAAATCGCAGACGACTATTATTTACTGCACACACATAAAGTCGTTTTAAGTCGAAACCAAACACTCCGAACGAATCCATTCCGTGTCATTAATCATGTTCGTAATATATTACTCCACAGCGGCCGTCTGCGCTGTATAATATATATATATTATAAACGTACATAAATTTGCACTTGATGAATAATCGTTATTTCGATATATCATATGATGTATAATGTGTGTACAGGGTGATTCGTTCGAAAACTAAAACTAAATACTCGTTAAAATGTCGATTTGGACGAATGGTGACATTTAAAAAAAAAAAAAAAATTGCTCGACAATTTACAAGAAATATGAGCGATTTCTATTTGAAAAATAAAAGTCGATATGGATAATTATTCCAAAATAAACTATGTAAACAATAATCGAACCTATTTTAAAATAATATTATATGATCCTCGCCGAGTAGATATATTTAAAAATTTCAAAAAACAAAAGTCAAAAGCCGAAGGAAAAAAATGGAGTCGAGCTAGCGCGGCGATATAATTGCTCTGTACGCCTATACGACTGAATTCAAATTTTATCAAATGACCCGTTGAAAATCTCGATTCGGGGGTGGGGAGGAGGGGTGGTCGAAATTAAATGTATACATTATATAATACGACTTGACGATGGCCAATGGCGGAGAGCATATTATTATTATTATTTTATCTAAATAGGTACCTACCGAAACGATACTTGAAACAATAATATATACATCGCGCGTAAATGGGACGAGCCTATACCGGAATCCGTTTATAGTTTGTGTGTGTAGACTATATTATAATTATTAAAGCGTGTTTGTTCGACTGATTGCTGTACATTTGAAAATGTTCGCACATACGCGTATTAATTATTTAAATACTGCTTTTCGATAGCAGGAAGTTAAAAAAAAAAAATATTGAACTGTATATATTATTATCATACGCCGTTCGCATTAAAATAAACATCGATTTGCTGATTTTATAATACGAGTGTCTTTGTGATGCACCGAACCCTCGAACTTAACACCAATGTACGTATGTTGACATGTTGATTGTTTTAACAGTCAATACTAGCTAGCTATCTCATAAAGAATTAATGTATTTTTTACAATTTTTTTTTTTTTGTTTTAATTTCTTAAATTTTTATTTTTTTTAATGACAGCATATACGTTTTTAATTGCATAATATGTTCCTAAGCAGAATATTTTTCGGAGAATTTCAATACAAAAAACATTGATTTAGATGAAGTATTAATGCAATGGTACAACGTTAATAACAATTTGAGAGAAAGATAATAATATTTTCCTTAAAAATAATCACCTTTTTTATAATATAATAATATCATAATATAGTCGGTATTTATTTTTGAATTTTGCGTGATTACGATATGTCTTACGATATAATATTTTTTTTTCTTCATAATATATAATTTACAATCTGTTACATAATAATATTGCAATAAGTAAGAGAGAAAAAACAGTCTTAAGAAGACTTCCGGTGAAGACACTTTGACACTTAGTCAGTTATTTATATACATTTTTTATAAGTTGACAATAGTATTATAAATACAATTTGGTCATTAGCTAAGCTAGTAGGTCCCGACACTACCGCCTTTTAAATCTTTTCCTAGGATTACCGGGTTTGACGATATAATAAATATTTAATATGATCAGACTGAGTTTTATGTACGATATATTTTATTCAAAGGCATAATAATATGAATAATAGTGATAATAATACACAATCTAAACCTTTTTTCACATAATATCTTCGAAACGCGTATGCTGCAGTTTTCCGTCGTATTCGGTCACTCGGTAGTTCAATTTAAAAATAGGTCATAATATTATATTGTCTTTATAACGCGCTAGAAACGATGGTCGGTGGGCAATGGCAGTGTAAAAACGTATATAATATATAGGTAGAGCTTGAGCATATGCATTTTGAAAATGATATTTAATTTTACGTTACCTACCGGCCACATGGAATTAAAAAGTTATACATTTTTTGTGCGGACCGGGTGTACGGCACGGCATTATTTTTACTGCAAAAAACTGTACTTAACCTAATATTATAATATTAAAAAGGCATTGTGTTAGGAATTTCTCCCGCTGTAACAGCTGTAGACAGTATAGTATTGAAATGGGATCACGATATTTGGTCGAATGATCGTCGTCCTTTAAATTTCCCAAAATCTACCTACTAGAGCTTTTTTTGACGAAAGACTTGAATTTGGTCAATTGACTAGATATGACGTCTGTGAAAAAAACAACCTCCAAACTTTAAAAATCTCGAGCAGCGTATTTTAAAGTTGTTTGATGTAACCACACATAAAAAAAAAAATTATAGTATTTTAATTACATTTTACTGAAAATTGTGCTAGAAAATAAAAAAGGCGTTTTTATTACTTCCGCATTAACGGGATTAAAATTGTTCGTTTTGATGAAATTCTTAATGGAATTTTTTTCCGGGGTAGATAATATTATAAAGCCTTAACGTTACAACAATAAAATATTGTCTACTACATGAATAATCGTCGCTTTATTAATATTTTTAGTACAATTCGTACATATCCGAGGTTGGCTTATTCGTGGCTCCTCACCGAATAAATAAAATATATAAAAATTGTAATAGACTAGAAGGCCGGCAGCCTAAAACAAAAAGATTATTGTTTTAAGATTAGAAAGACAAATTACGATAATATAAAGGACTAGATTATAAATTCATAACATGATGTTAAGAATCTCAAAAAGTAGCAGAAAGCGAAACGATGTCTAAATGTTAGAGCTGTTTGATTCTTAGACGCGGAGACACTACTCACGAAGAAAGATTAATAATAAATTATTATACTATGGCCCCACTCATCATAATAATATCACAGATTAAATAAAACAAATCACGAAAACAACAAAATATGTTTTATTTAATCTGCGATAATATTAACATCCTATATGCGACAGAATTATGTAGTTACTCGTTCCTATATAATATTATTATGTAGTTCATAGTGGACAGAATCTTTATATCGATGATAACAGTAATAAAAATTGTAAAATGTATTCCCTCAGAAATTGTTAACGTTATACAAATCTATATAGAGTTAAATAGGTATACCACCCACAACATCGCTTTAAGAACCATCCATAGTCTCAGGATTTTCTAGTCACTGACTACATATCGTTTTGCATATTTTATCGAAAAACAGACGCGTATGATATAAGGACGTATCAGTATTTGAGAAGTACATGTAATTGGGTGGCTTCTGAGTCCACCCATACGAAAAGATGATGAAAAAAGTTTTCCCTCAAAGTTCTGCTTACGTGTCCATCGATTTCCATAATATGAACGCTTCCGGGGAGACGTTACTATCGGGCTGATAGGGGAGGGCTTCTCCCCCAATCAACTGAAATTTGTCACTCGCTCAAAAAAAAAAAACGTTTGATCGCACAATTATTGTAAACCTTTTTTTGGACAAAGAATACAATTATTTTTCAAATGATAATAGAACGCAATTTGTTGAGATCATAATAAGGTAAAAAAAAAAAACCGTTAAGAATTTCAGGTATTGTAGTCTGTAGAATAATGTAAAGTTTTTCTATAGAGATGAAACACAATTTTTTTTGCGTTTCAATTGATAACAAAAAAAAAATAATTAAAAGATTAGCGACCACGTTTTTTTTTTCAATTATTTCATCCTATCGTGTTTTAATATAGCTCGGAAAACCATTTTATTCGCTGTTCACAAAAAGATTTACCAAAATCGTGTGATCAAAATGTCTGTATACCTATGCAATAATTATTATTGTGAGGGGCACAAATCGTGAGTAGTGTACATCTGTACATCGGTCCTGGCAAGTAGAACTTTGTAGGTTAAATATTGTTTTTTTCGCCGTGGTTTAATAGTGGATTCAGTAGCCCCAAATGCGTATTAGTATATTATTAGTGTTTTATTTAAGTCTTACCCACTAATGTGGTGAGTTACGAGTCACACGTCTTGCTCTGACTTACAAACTTCCGGTTTATACGTGTGACGTTTTGAACGAAATTTCAATTCAGTTCGCCTATCGCACATTATTAATTACCTCGTACAATAGTTTATTATATCGGTTATATTTAAAACGTACGTCGTGTCCTTTTTACACAACGCGTTCGTGCGCGTTCTCCTTAAAACAATTGTTTTAATTTGAATTATACAATAATATGAGCTCTGAAACTATACAACAGTTTAATCTCTGCAAAAAAAAATCGTTTAAGAATACTGATCGGAATTCTATTTCAGTTGGCTGAATGTAATCCATTTTTGGAAATAATGTGTTTATGTATTTGCATTATCATGTTTAACTAACAATAAATAATTACTTATAATAGGTAAAAAAATACAATAGCTTGACTGTCCTAGAATTCGAGTTTTCTCAACAATTATAGCAAGTAATTATTATTGTAAGTATTTTTAAGCACAATATTTGTGGTCATTCGTAACTCAGATAACTACTTTAAAACCAGGCCGTCTTGTGGTCAGAATTTTTTGTGCAAAATTTGTAAGTATTTTTGAGCACGGATTCAAAACTAATAAGTCTTCCGTATCATATTTATCTGTACAAAAGTAGTTAGAAATGCTTCATAGAGCTTTGTAAACTTAATTGAACAACATTTCTTATGGTTTCAAAAAAATGTCCCAACAAACAGTTGAAATCTCATCGAGAACTTGGCAGTGCAAAAGTTCAAATTAGCCACTGGTGGAAATAAAGTTCAACACATGTTTGAAAGTTTTTCCACAATCTCTAACAATTTCCCAACAAATTTGTTGGATGGGTTGGATCGATGTCTGCTAATCTTTCACTATCCATTTCATAACGATCTTTCAGTGAATATGGATACATATTTATAATAGATGACGAACATGTACAAGCATTTCTAAAAATTACACTTTTTTTGTGCTCTTATGATCAAGAATCAAAAACCCATTTAAAATAAATTTAGCAGCTAAAAAAAATCTACTTATAAAAATTGTTTTATACTTATAATTAAGGGAGGGCTGATCTTATTAATTTCGAATTTGCGCTTGAAAATATTTAAAATTTTTCGCTGTCAAAGTTTAAAAAGCACAGTTTATCTTTTTTTTCAAGAATAATTTAGAGACTTATATATGTTTTGATTATGTTTAAATACATTAACAAATCCGCACAACATTAATTATTAGGAATGATCGAAAACTATGATGTTACAAAACGGCGTCTATAGAAATCTTCTAGCCAAGGTTAAAAGTTGGAGTGTGAACGGCTGAACTTACAAATACTTACAAACGTGAATATTTTTAATGGCTGACTGAGAAAACTTGAATTAATAAATTTGAAATTGACGAGTTGCTATACCTTCATTACCTATATAGACAAATTATCTTGTTTTTTTTTAAGTAAAAAGTACCTGTCACTGCTGTAAATTAAATAATATATTGGAAATCAAACCCGTTTCGAACCACTTTTTTACACTCTTCGCATAGTAAAAAAATGTATTTCGATGCAAAGTGTAGTATCGGTACATGACTTTACACTGGTAGAATAGTGTTTATCGTCGGTACATCGATTTTTTACCACTCGTCTACGTAATAATGACGTGCTCTGCGTTTTTTATTCGCCGAAAAGTGATGCGAACGTATACGACGACGTTCATGATCATCGCAAATCGATCGAAACCTTCGTCTGCCTGCGCCGACTACACACATTTGACTGACACGAACACGACAACAATTAACAATACTAACTGCTGTTTGCAATATTATATGCAACGACAACGACTGAAAAACATATAACCATCGTTTTTTTTTTTTTTTTTTAAAGATTGTCGTGAAAGTGCGTGATGCTTACCCGTCCGCTCTTCAATAGACTTTTGCGGTGTGTTCGAGTCCACCTCGAGTTCGGGCCACCGCCGCCGCCGCCGTTTTCCTATTGCGGCCGAGTCACCTCTCCTATTCTATTATCGCTTTCGCGCCACACACATATATATATATATATATATATATATATTATCATACAAAATATATTATTATAAATACATTCTGCGTGTTGGTTTTTTTCGTTTTCCACACCGCCGCGAGACCTGCGGTGCCGATAATAACTATACACCACCGCGGCGGCCGCCGTCTCGGGTTTTGTTTTCTCTAGCGCTGCACAGGAAATTGCCACGGAATCCTGGGGCGATACCATCTCCTTCGATTTATACTCGCACTTTCCCGCGCTTTCCGCACTTTTCCACGCGGTTTGCTACACGTCGGCGGGCTGCAAAAGTAAGAGGTCGGTCGGGGCCCAGAGACGTCGGCCCGTGCGGGCGCTATCGCGACCAGATATACGGTTTCGCGTATGTCGTCAGCAACTACGGATTTCCTTGGTCTGTAAAAAAAAAAAATAGAAAAAAAAGTAAAAGTAATATATTATATATAATAAATACGGAAAAAAAAACGTCCACTTTACAGTGATTTATGGTCACACTCGTACACTCTCTCTCACACACACACACACACACGCACACACAAATATATATACATATTATCGGCGTGGAAACTTTTTTCCTCCTCCCCCACACGCCTTCCGCAATACTTATACGCGTATACATATATATAAACGTCCCGCGTATAATTTATTCAGACGGTCAAGAAGTTTTATTTATGTGAAAATTCCGGTCGGAACTCGCGACGGGAAGACGAGCGCGTAGTATTTCCAAACACTCGCAGGTCGAGTCCGCGCGATTATAATAATATACGCGCGAAAAGGCAACATTTTTACACTATTTCTATAATATATAATATAATACATTTCCCAGCACACGCTTTTCGAAACGAGTCGAATCATTAATTTATGGAGACAGATGCTCTAAACCTCTCCCTCGCCGCCGCCGACGCCGTTGCAACGGCTATGCTGCTGCTGCAGTCGCAAACAATAATAATGGATACTATCGGCTCTTTGTCGTTTCGTTGCCGCACCGCTGGCTTTGTTTCGAATCGCAGTCGATACTTTCCGACTCGCGCGAACGTCCGTTCGGAATTAAGAGACGAAAACAGTATACTTTATCGATTTTCGGTTGATATTTATTATTATTATTATTGTTCGTTTTGTTTTTATATAATATAATGCACATATATATATATATATATATGTATATATATGTACGGCAGACGGTAGCGCAGTTGTGACCTATAATAACACTCTTTTTCCTCCCTTTTCGCCGTTCCGGTCGAACACATTTTTCGCAACCGGCGAGTGTCGCCGAAACGTTGAAAGCAATATTTTTTTTTAGCCCCAATGGCAGTCTTCGCTTAAAGTTCATGGCATTTGGACATTTCATTTCGGTAAACGCACTACGCCGCCGTCAAGTCAAAACCGTTTACCACCATCGCATTATTAATATAAGTGCGGTGAAACCTCTATCCTAAATGGACACCACTAAAAAGTGGACACGTCCTTATTTTTAAGATGATTTAAAATATTAAAAACTAACTCTGACTCACCATATAGTACACAATGTATATACAATATTATTACTGAGTCAAACTTATGTTCGACTTCTGTTAAAAAATATTTTGATTTTCTGTACGTTTTTAAAATGTGCTCAAAGAAAAAGGTCGACAGCCCTGCCATACAGTATTGGTCGAGTGGAGTCAATGTTATACATTTGTTAAATTCGAATTCAATGATATTAAATTTAAAAACGATTCTGAGCGAAGACCACGGTCCGTCATAACTAAGTGTATTTTATGATAGTATTATTGCTATTAAAATAATTATTTTTACTATCAATAACACAGTAGGTTGGATTATTTTTTTCAGAAAACATTGCATTTGAAAAATTAATCGAGTGTATAAAAAATAATAATATACTTTAAAAGTTTCAAACACCCACGAAAAATATTTTTAAATTATAACAAAATATAATATAACACCGTTATTTTTCATCTAAATATTTTATTTTGTCCAAATTTGAACTTAAAAACTTAAAACGTCTATAGAAATCAACTATGCGAATAAGTATTTTGGATTTTTTGGTTACACTAGTTAATTGCTACTTACGAGAAACCTTGTTTTAAATTTCCAATCCTTAGGTATATAAACTGATCATTTTATACATTTTTATTTACAAAATAATTTGCAAACATTCGAGACGAAATTAGATATTTAAATGAAGACTATACAAATAATTGGGTTGAACTCAAATTAATTAATTTTTTTTATCTTCTTATAAAATAATAATTATGTAATAACAATTCGATGCCTTATCTAATGAATTGCAGCATGCTTCACTGTTTTTTTTATCTATTACTCCAAAATATTGTTTTTTGTAAGGTTCGTCATAATAATTATTGATAATTATCGTATAAAATATATCCTTTTATAATTTTACTAATAGTATTAACTCGTTAATATCGTAATTAAAAACCACCAATGTTGTAGATTTTCCATTAAACTAATAAATAATAATGTTTATTTTTAATTATTAAATTAATACTAAAAAAATAACACGTTGTAACAAAATGTTACATTTTTCTTCAGCCACAACCAATATAGGTATACTATTTTCCACGCTATTATTATTAAATTCCATGTTATGTATTAGGCTCTGAGCAATAATGATATTTATTTTTATTTTTGAGTGTATCTTTGTCTGACGACCTTTTTTTACCTTTTAGATTAGAAAAAATTCTTTAACCTTAAACTTTGAGGGTGGGTTCTGGTAGAAAATTGTACCTGGGGGTTGCTGGTCATAAGTAGAAAACTTCCGATTTTTCCAATAAAATGGGAAAATAGAAATACATTTTTACGCAACACCATCCTGACAAAATTGTTTTTTTTTTTTAAGGAATAACCGCAGAGATTTGATTTTTTCAAGAAATATTTATTTTTAGCATTTTCTAGATATGAAATTGTTTTTAGCTATTTTCAACTATTGGACATTTTTTGTTTTAAGCAATATAATTTTTGTGTTTAAAAATGAAAAATATTCTAAATCGTATACAAGGTTATTCATTAATAGTTCTAATTGCAACTTAAAAATACTGAAACAATTTTTTTTAGTTTTCTACATTTAAAATTCAAATTTTAACAATTACAACATATTTTAACGAAAAATAACCATTTTTACGAAAGATTTCCGTCGTAATAAATACTCTATACGACGCATTTACGAATAAATATCGTTGGATATCATTTCTCTTTAAAAGTAATCAAAAGATTGTGCATTTTTTTTAAAAAAAATTTAATTTACTTGATATAATATATTTTTATGCTATTTGTTATTTAATACTAGCAATATATAATAATTATTATAAAGTAAATCAAATATTAAAAAAATAAAATTTTAAAATTTAAATTGTGTGTAAATATTTATTAAAAATAATTTCTATAGGTACCTAGGTATACCTATTTTGTTTCCAGCACGCCAGTAAAAGTATTAAATTTTGTTTTTGTAAAGACATAGTATCATGTACTTTTTATCGGATAACTCTTTCAATAAAAAATAAGTATTGAATCATTCGCCCGACGATGCAGAAAGCATTACGATTAACTCAAAACGTGAATTTCCTCTTAAGACCCGACATTTTTCTTCGATGAATTAAATTTAATATTATTTCAAAGCGTCCTTTTATTTCCCAGAAGTATACTAATTATTATCAATAGTATTTCGATATAAAATCAACACAGTAGTAAACACATTCTTATTAATGGTAATAGTAATTGTAGAACGAAAACAATTTTTTATAATATTAATAATATATTATATATATTAAACGCTCATATAGTTGTTTGCGCTTTATTTTTTTTTTTGCAGTTCGATTATAATAATATCTACAGGTAGGCGTATAGTTCAATAAAACATAATAGTAATAATATTATAATTGGCTAAAAAGTTACACTTGCATTTCCATCTACGCATACATATACGCACTTTCAATATTTGCATTTCCCATATCATACTCTATGCTATGTGAACGTTCGGGCGGCGCATAATAAATAATAATAATTACATTATCGGGTTAGTATATTATATCGTTAAATATTAATTAAACACTCGTGTGTTTTAAAAGCCTTTTCTGAAGTTCGATCAGTGTAATATTATATTATATTATTACACGTATATTTCGGTACAGCGGCTGCGACTGACTATACTAATCGATTTGACGGACGTCAATCATTATTTAAGGGCGAAACGTTACGTCGTATTATGTTACGTCGTATTATGAGCTCATTGAAATCGGTCTCGATCAATTTGACAGTTCGATCGTGTCTGCGCGTCTTGTTTTGTTGGCGGCGGTTTTTGGGTGTATCACTGTTTTCATTTCGTAGAAAACGTCTTAATCCGACACGTTTTTTTACCAAAAGTTTTAAGAGTCTCGCAGTCTATAATATTGATTGCGGTTGCCATTTTACGAGTTCTATATTACCTTTTATCCATCTTATATTATTAGTCAATAATAATAATTGTAAAACTAAATTTGAATTAATTTTTTTTTTTTTTGTACATTTATTATACGTGTGCGCAAAAATAGCGTGTTTATAATATTCATCGCGTTCTAGAAACCATCAACAATTAAAAACTATATTGAGTGATAAAATATTAAAAAACTAATATTGTAACATTAGTTTACAATATTATTATTGTATACTGCACCTCGGCAAATCTCAACAATGTATTTAAAAGAGATGCGCTGCAGTTCATTTCATTCGTTTAGTAAATTATATTTACGAACGAGTTCGTTGTAAAAAAAATAATAACAATCGGGTTTTATTGTCTGTTATAAAAGCAACAAATAATACGAATATTATGGCATGTCATACGTCGCCCTATATCCATTGACCAGCATTAATTTTGTTTCGATTTCGAAGAACAATTTTAATGCTCCATAACGACGTAATATAATATTATTCGGAAGACTGCAGGTGATGCACAACAAACGCGAATATGATGCATTCGGATGAATCACTCGACCGTCAAAGAAAATTATTTTGTGATAAATGACGATTTGATTTGAATATTATTTCAATTATCAGAAAATCGACGACGGTATATAGTAGTGAGTTCGTTCCAGACAGACTACACAACTGTAACCTAGCTGGATATTGCAATTGAATAATAATAATTGAATCTAGATGCATAATCTACAACGCAAAAGTTTTGAGTGGTTGCAGTGGGTACACGATTGTGTGTGCGTCTCAAGTAATGATATTTGAGACATGCTACAATCACAAATACCTATAATTATATAATTGCCCAAATAAAATGTATATTAATATAACTACTCTGATATGATAATATAATAATAATATTTATTTATTGAGCAAACAAAACAAACAGAATAATAGTAATAAACAAATCATCAGATCTAGTTTGCAAGCTCGTCCAAATAAGCATAGATATGCTTGTAAACGGATGAGCTGGGTTCATGTTATGAGTAGGTATTATAAAAGTATACAAGAAAAGTTAAACATTTAGAGTACTTAAATTATCTTAAAAAGTGGACATTTACGGCCAGGATAAAATAATGTTAATATGTTTATCTTATGCTTATTAAAATTATCAAAATTAGTAAAATTTATCTTATATTTACAATTTACGAAGTAACAGAATTCCTTTAATCATTGGATTCTGTCTTCCAAAATTAGTATGATTACGTGGTACAATTGAATTACAGTTGTTTTTTATTCTAGTATTATAACAATGTAAAGGCTGAAATGGACCTATGTTTACTTTAAATATATACAATAAAATCCCCCTTTCGTAGACTTGAAAAATAATTCTAACTCTCAAATCTGAGTAAATTGAACAAATTGGATGGTACCTACATTTTTGGTTTTAAAAGTGAAGTTTTAATCATTAAATTAATAGTAGATAAAACATTAATATGTGTGGAGTATGTACATCCCCTATGTTGAATTATTTTGTTTCGCACGGTTTCCAAAGTCCTGTTGGCCACGAGTTATTTACTAATAAAAAAAAAAAAAAACGTTTATCGATCGGAAAAAGTCCGTAATCTCAACACCGACCAGTCGAGGGTCGAATAGTGTGCCGTCGTATACACAAAGAGGTATATTATATGCATAATATATAACACCAACTCACACTAACTCTTGAGGCCATCGCATCTCTACTCGACGGCGTCTATGAATTATTTATCGCGTCTTTCACCCTCTCTCCGTCCCATATACCGCGACCGCTACCACTACCGCGGGTGTGGTATACAATGCTGGGGGGGGGGGGTCGGTCCCACCGGAGCCCCGACCGTCGGCTGAGCAAGGTGCGCTGCTGTTACATTCATATATAATAATAATACTACAACGACGGTTGTCACTATTACCGACACGAAAAGCCTCGGCGGAGTAATTATTATTATGCGGCCCTATCTGTCAGTATAGTACCTATGTATAATAATATATTACATATGTGTATTATACAGGGTGATTCTTTTGAAGGCAAACATTCATTTTTTCGAAAAAGGTTTAAGCTTTCGGAAGTAGTTTTTTTTGGTGTATTGTATACCATTGGAAGTCATCAAAATGTAAAAAAAACGATCCTAAAATCAATACATTTATGTACCTAGTCATAGATATTTCAGCTAATCCATTATGTTTCGAGGGTAATGTGTACGCGATGTTAAAATATGCTCAATATCTAGGCCATCAACAATTTTTTTTGATTTAGAAAAATTAAATTATCTGTTTTCAAAGTCGAAGTGAATACAAAAATCAAGACGGGTAAAAATCAACTCAAATATACACAATCTGGCGAACAATACTATTACGAACGTAATGTACGATTTCGGAAGAACAATGCGCATTAGATGTCGCACGCCAATTATTAATGATAATTTAAGCAAACGGTAGCTTTGTAAGACAATATAATATTGTCTCTTACATCACGCATCTTTCGGTGTGATGAGCTTTCAAAAATATTCAACTCGACGATATCTATAGCCGACTTGACCTCTATTAATTCGGCTCTTAAATCATATTATACTAAAAACGCACAGCACGTGCGTGCGTCTGTCGGCGCAGTGAACCATATTTGAGGGTATTTTCGAGTGAAAGACGACTTGTTGCACGAGTAAGGTTTCTCGCCCGTCGTCGTCCGTCGATGTACCTCGTCGTCATCGGACACACGATATCGAGTAAACGATTTATCGTACACATTACAGGGGTACCGAGGTTTAACGCCTACGCGTGTCACCGTGTTTCCCGGTTACAGGTGTCAATGATATTGGAGTAAGGGATCGGAAGAATTAATAAGACATATCGTGACCCTGTCTGAGGTATCGCTGAGTTACTGCAGTCAATATAAAATAACAACAATGTTCAATGGTAGTTCATATAGTTATTAACTATATTATTGGCAAAGTTCACAACAGAGGGACGGGCATACGATGTACCGATAATATTAGAAAAAACCCTGCTTCGTCTAAATTATACTAGGTACAGAGTATATAGCTCATATTATATTATAGTGTTCTGGTTACATTCAATTTTAGGTAGGTATTTCTATTTATGTTTGAACATTTTATTATTATTTTATATCATATTCAAACGCATAACAATAATTAAAACTATTTTTATTATTTATTTTATTTTTAATATTATTTTATGTATTTATATTTTTGTATACATATATATTGTACTGAACATAGGCACTTGAGTAGTTTGGCATTCTTAATTTACTATAGGGCTTACACTTTATGACGTGTTCTAATTGATAATTTGTTAACCTTCTTGATGTGCACATAATATTAATACAATCGTTTTCTTAAATATCTTAAACCTCCGATATGTTATAATATTTGGAATACTTATACAATTAACAATCAGTTGAAATAACTTTTCAATCACCTATAGAAAATATAATATCTTTATGTGATTTTTGCAAAAAATAGAATATGCACAATATGCTTTCTTATTTGCATTTTAAAAACTTACACCGCAAAAATAGTTGTTTAAAACAAATTTATCAAGTCTTTGGTTTTATTTGTTTTATAACGTTCGATTGTGCATTTTTATTTTTGCATTTTAATATAAGAGAAAACTATTGAAATTCTGATCATCCTATATATATTTTATATAATATTGTAAAATATATTCTATATAATATATTCCATGTTAAAAACCTTAAGCTACCCTGCGTCATCTGCGCACCTCACTGTCACGCTGGCTACTTCACCAATTGGCCCTTTCGTTCTAGTACCTAATTACTTATTATATTACCATCGTTCATTTTTTTTTTTTTTTGTTGTTCTTATTTTAATTTGATAAATTCGATCGGTTTTTTTTTCTTTAACACTCTTTTTCTATTAATTTACGCTTTTTCGTCTCCCGTGCAATAATACCATGTATACAACAAGATGTGCGTTGTAATACGCCGTATAACCGTCAACCGTAAATTATATTAAAATATTATAAGTAGACAGAGAATTTATTTTCATTTTTCAAAAATCGTCGCGTCAATCCGACCGTACATAATATAATAGGTAATAGCTGGTATTTGTCTCGTGTAATATTTTCGTGGCGGAGGCGTATAACAAACGAAAAAATCGTGTTCATAATATAACTGTAGACGACATGCGCATGTAATTGACAGTCTAGAAAAAGTACAATCGTTTCGATTGATCATATAATAATATAATATGTATATAATATACCGCCTGCGTCGTCGTCGTCGTTCTAATCGAATTTCGTATATTATTAACTGCGATTGTCTCGTTTCCGATGATAATTATTATCGTTCTACCGGCGGCGGCGGCGTACTGGCCCGCTATAATTGACGAGTCTATTATGCGTCCTACAAGTTTCGCACAAGTCTAATTTCCGAACGACGTGCGTTATTATAATAATGTATTCCGCCGAGTTTCGTCACAACGAGATTTAACCGTCGTCGCGGGCGCAAATAGGGTAACATTATTAATTTGGGTGCGTTAGAACCCTTATGTACATTTCGACGGGGCCTTAGGGTGTGGATTCCCCTTCCCCTTTTATTGAGCAAATCAATCAGTTCAATACAACATATTAATCTTACTTGATCTCACCGTCGAGATTTCTTCTCGTACTTAACATAATATAATTATGTGACGAATTTGTAAATCGATTTTGTCGAGTGATTGTCGAAGCCCGCAATTGTCTTGCTATATTCACGCGGTCCAAAAGGATCGTTCACTCTGTTTTTTTTTGCACTGAAGGCCTTACTCTAGTTACCTACGTGTAAAATAATTATTTTTTGGGTCAATTGTCTCATCTATAAATTTTATTTGTGGGTTTAGGATTAGTGGTTGATGTATGCAAAAAAAATTGCACAAATCTAGAGATACTTTGTGGAGAAGCCATACAAATGAATTATTTTAATAAAAATTGGAGGGGGGTATGTGGGGTATAGGTTAAACGTACATGTTGCTGTCCCATTCTTAACACGTTCACTGTCCAATGACCCATGTGTGGTTCATGGTTTATTTATTGATTAATCCTTTTTGAAATTGATAAACAGTACGCTCCAGTCCAGTTAGATAAGAATATTTTAAATAAAATTTAAAAACCAACAACAACAATTAAAAACCTATTACAACTATGTATCATAAAAAAGCTTATCATCTCACCAGTCTAACTATGTTATTATGAATTTCATAGTTTTTAGTCCATCAAATAAATCTACAGGGAAATAAATGTATGAAATGAACCACATAATATGCGAATCATGGACTGTTCAAATAGGTTTAAGGTGGACCACATACGGGTCAAAGGAGGCTGATCACGTTAGATTTAATTTAACACACGGACAGTGAACGTGTTAAAAATAGTTCACGCCACCGCTGATTGTATTAAATCCAAAACCGTTGTATAGAAGACGTATTTCAAGTACAAAATATAGAACGGGGAAATAACAGTAATAGCGGTACCTTAGCCACTAGTTTTTTACACGCGTGCTGATCTACCTAGATACAATAGAACACGTATTTTTCAAAAACACAAAAATCGACTCGTAGAAGATATTTCACAGTAACAATAAAATAAATTACACAATATGTCTCGCCGTTCGCAGCCTTGACCCACTAAAATAATATAACGTATACGGACCATTTTATTATTATTATTATTATTGTCATTTGCTGTACACGCGACAGTCATAAGCTCGTAATATATTTAATATATAATAATATTATAGTGTCGGAAGATCCGCTGATGCCGCGTGCGTCGTAGTACTTCCGGCCGAGCTCGTCAGTCATCGCTCGGGGCTCAGGGCGGGGGGGGGATTGTCTTTCATTGAATTTATGCCAGCAGAGAGCTTAACCGCGCGTGTGTGAGCGTGTGTGCGTGTGTGTGCTCGTGTAGTGCGTGACCCGTCAGACGAGCGGTCTACCACGTTTAATTCGGCTTAATTGACATTCCGTTGGATTCCCGAGGCGTGTTGGCGGCGTTTACGTTGGTGGAGTCGGTGTGAAAGGGGGAGGGGGCAAAGGAAAAGGGACAACTACAGTGCGCGGTGTTCACTCGCCTCTCGAACACACACACGCGAACATTTGCCAAAAACGGCGGCCGATGAGATTATTCTTTACGTGCGGCTGTCGGCGGCGAGTAATGCGTTTTCCGCGTATATAATAATATTATATAATATAATATATATGGTTTTATATAATCGCGTGTAACTCAATTAACGAGCGCGCGGACCGACAGAATATAATATTATATTTCATAAAACGAATTTCGGGTTCCGGTCGGCGGTCGGTCATCGGTATCGCTCCGGAAATCCAAAGGGGTAAAAGTTGAAGGTGAAAAAAAATTAATTCTACCGACTCGGCGGCTGCAGTATGGGTGGTTGTGGCGGTGTCCTTATAATATTATTATGACGTATAATATCGCGGTTTAATAATCGTAAGCCGGGCGCAACCGAAAAGTCTCTCCGGCTATAACAATAATAATATATAAATATTATTATATCCGAGAAAATATATTTTTATTTTTTTTCAATCGGGTGTACATCAAAAGATCAAGATTTCTCGCATTAAATATTTTGTTTTAATTGTCCCGATCCCGGCGGCGGGAAGTTTTCACAGTTGCTGGCAGCTGCAGCAGACTGCTGCTCGCAACTATATATATATAGTTATAATACGCGTTCGGACGATGATGATGATGACGACGTCTGTTGTTCATTAATTGCATTGTTCCAAGACGGAAGCGGCATAACTCGATATTATTATAATATTCTTTATAACGCGAAATTACTTACTATATTTACCGACGATAATTGGACCGTGCACCGACGAGTTCACCGGAGTATACGAAAAAGTATATATAGCTAGTATACGTTTGATGAAAAAATTTAACTTTAAAATTATTGCTTACGCTCGTGGAAAACTAGATGACACGGAAAAAAAATGCTCATTGAATCATTGAGCGTCTATAATAATATAAAATATTAATACTGCAAACAGTTTTCAGTTTATTTTTAAAAATGTTATCTTAAAAGTAACTAATTTTTTTTTTCTCTTTCCAGCGTTATGATAATGACACAAAAACAGCAGACGACCGGCAAACGACGTTAAGTTTAAAAACGAACATGACGTATTGGCTGGTGTTCATGCTGTCCATCTGGCCGGTTGCGGTCTCGTCAGGTAGTAATGATGATGATTAATATTATTTTTGTCATCCGTTTAATGCGGGGAAAAAAACTTACAAAAAAAAATGCTAAGAATAAAAATTTAGTAGTGCATTTAAATGTCTGTATGTATAAAAGAAAATTAGCTATCATTTAGTTAAACATTAACGGTGGGTGATTTCGAATACGTCCATACTATCATTGAGCAGAATAAAAATATAAAATTTTAAACTAAATGATAAAGTTTTTATAATATAGTCTTAATAGTTATAATCATATTTGACTAGAGTGAGTCACTATTAAGTCAATGCGTAAAGAACCGAATCGCATATGAGTTGGATCCTATTTAAATCGATCAATTATAATAAATATACATATAACTCCCAACAAAATATATCACTCTTTATCTCATTTTTAAAATAGTTTATCCTATCGATATAAACCGACTCTTTAAATATTATATTTTAACGCTGCGGGTATTTTATATTAACTATAACTGAAAATAATGATAAAAAGGTAACGTCGGGTGTAAACATAATAATAATATTATGATGCGTACACTTTCGTTCATTAGAAGGGTTGTAAGTTTCGAAACACCAGTAAAATATGCAAAAAAATGTATTAAATTAACATCGCAGACGCGTTTAAAATGTAAAAATGTCACCGTGTTAATGGTGGCATTAACGACAGTGTTAATAAATAAATTTTCGATGAAACACTTTCGTGCGAATTTATATAATATGAACTGCTTACTGAACTATATTATGTACAGTTGTGCTTCGGTGTATACTTAACGTCAGGTAACGTTTATAACTATAAAAATAATGTATTATAAAACGAAAAAGCTTATTTTATATAGCGGTCGTTTATTATGTCACAGAGGTAAAATTAAAAAAATTAATAAATTGTAATACCCTGCAAAATTGTTGGTAATTTTGGCTAACGCCGCTAGGTACCTATTTAAACTAAAATTATAACATTATAATCTATGGTATTACAACGATATTATTCTGAACCTAGTTTTTAGAATATATTTTAGAGCTAAATGGTTACCTCACACGTATTTAATAAATAATATTAGTTTTTTGATTAATATTCTTTTTTAAATTTAATTAATATCATTATCTCAATATCATAAACGAATTGCAATTAATTAACTAGTTATTGTATTTAGTAATTTGTAATTAGAACGCAAGCAAACTCGTGATAACATGTAAATAATATGTAATATGCCGAAACATTTTAATTGTTTTAAATAAAAAAAAAAAATGTTCTTATTAATCCCCTTGAAATATTGAACTACTAGTTATTGTTTGATTTGATTTGATTTGGTAAAATATTTCTGTATAATTTTTTGGACAATTTTAAGTAATTAAAATATTATTTCCACTGAGTTTGTGCAATATATAAATAACGTATTAAATTTAATTACGAACATATTTTTACAGTATTTCATCCCAGAAAGAGTATTTATACCTTTCTAGTAGTTATCAAAATAATTTCTATTTTTTAAATACTTTTTAATGAATTTTCTTCTAAATATTTTATTACCACGTAATATATTATATATATATATATATATATATATGTAGGCATTGTTTATAGTATTATATTTAATACGGATTTTTTGTTTAATAATCTCATCGAATGTTTTGTTGCAAAATGTCAAGCTACATACCAATGTTTTTCGATGTTATACTCATATAGTTTTCAACTTTAATATTTATACATTTGATTTAGTGAACATATGTTTATTTTTATTCCGTTTCATCTTAATGTTTTCTTAACTTAAATGATTTGATAATCAGTATATCATTATATTTAACTTAACATAAACAAATAAATTTAACGACATGTCTGGTTGCTTGATTACATGTTTACACAGGGGTTCTTTTACCATGCACCACTCATTATTATAATCTATTAATGTTTTTAAAAATATTTGTTTTATACAATCGTTAGTAATAAAAATAAAATGTCTAAAAAAAATATATTTTTACTATTGTTAATTGCGTTATCATGTTTTTAAGTTTTTACTTTTTTGTACGATATAACATACATTTTTAACTTCATCTTTCGGCGCAGAATATAATTTATGCAGAGTACTAATTTAATTCTGATTTCGGACGAGTAGGTTACAAGTTACAGCTGATATTTTAAGTATTGACGAGCGGAGTTGAGTGGTACAAAACCAAGTACGTCTTTAAGTGTATTATGTGAAAAGTACGAGGTACCTTGTCCCAAGTTTTTCTTAAGCACAGTTACAAGAGACCCAAAAATACATAATATAGGTACTATCTAGTCACAATATTCTTACACGCTATGAATTCAATTTACAATAACGTTTTGGCGTTTATTATTATAATACATAAAATAGAAACCAATTGGATTATTCAACGTTTATTTGTGATAAACATAACAGTATTCACATTATATAATTTATATGCGTATAAATGTATATTGTATATTAAACAAAACTTTCTATCCTCCGCAATGATCCGAAGACTGCACTGTAGACGGACGGCAGTGACCGCAACAAGACAACTGCACTACGCACAGCATAACATCCGCCTGAATAATCTCTTTGTGCGGGACCAAAAAGACTTGCGGCGTTTAGATTTCATTGTTATCTCCGAGACCTCCAGGTCTTCTGCGTCAGGTTCCGCTGTGTCCTGCGCGATTCCAATACTCTCAACTGGTACCGAAACGTACGTTTCGGTCGTTGTCTCACTTGGAACTATATTATTTGCCGTCCCTTCTGTCGGAGTGGCCGAGGCAAACGGCTCACAAATACTAGTTTCTCCATAATGTTCCATAAAATTTAAATTTGGCATGGAAACACATTTTCTCGGCATTGGACTGCCGGTGAAATCCAAGTCCGTCGAGGCAAAATGGGAAAAGATCTTTTCTTTTCTTTCGATTCCAACACTATCAAGTGGTACCTCTACACTAGGTTCGGTCATCGTCTCGGTCGGACCTATATTATTTGCCGTCCCTTCTGGCGGAATGGCCGAGGCAAACGACTCACAGATATTATTTGCTCCATAATATTCCATGAAATTTAAATTGGGCATGGAAACACATTTTCTCGGCATTGGACTGCCGGTGAAATCCAAGTCCGTCGAGGCAAAATGGGCAAAGATCTCTTTTCTACCGAAATCATGTAACTTTAAATTGGGCATTGAAAAACATTTTCTGTTCGGCGGCAGATATCCCCCACTACAGCTGCAGACCCGTAGTCCGAAGGCCACGGTCAAATCCTCTTGATTGATCAAAACAGAAGACATATTATAGGCGGAAAGCTACACGAAAATTATTTAACTGTAAATACTTTTGTTTATAATATAGATAATTCACCTATGGCGTTTTAATGATAACTGTCAAATTCTTTCGGATGTTTACGCCCGAGTATTGGAACTAAGCAACGCGTAAAGTATATATCATTTCAACCAGGTACTTTAATTAATTGTAACATTTTATTATAACATAAATCATGGGAAAAAATATTACTCGGTTTCTCTCATTAGTAATTTATGTACAGTATAATCGAAATATCTAAAAAATATAGAAACACTGTTTTTTTATAGATGTTTTTATTTTAAATTTGGAAGGAATAGCCGATATCTTAACAAAAAATAACAGTTTTAATTATTTTGTCGTAATTAAAAAAATATTACTGACGGGTAACTTTTAAAGTATACTATGATATTTTATCGAACAATGACATTTTCAAATGCATTTTTTTGAAAAAAAATAATTCAACCTACTGTATAACCTACTAATGGTGAAATCAATTACTAATTAATATCAATAATAATATCCAAACATTTATTTAGTCATATTATATAGGCTGACAAAGGCCCCAACATTAAAATTATATCCTTTGACTCCCGGGCCCCAAATTTTCGGGGTCCAGCATAATATAGGTACTTGCGTCGAATTAAAATTTAACTGTTCAACCAGCCGAAATCAATTATTAATATTTGAAACTACATTGTACATAATTATTACCTAAATTAAATACTATACCCGGGTAAAACTATTTAATTCTGTGACATTTATGTATAGTCGAACACATTCACCTATTGGATTTTTAAGATTTTTAAGTTTTTAGTTCCACATTTTTATTTTTTTAAATTCGATATCGTAAGCTAATATTTATTTCCGAAAACCAAACAAATATCATTGCTATGGGCAACCGTCTAGTTAAGTGTTTGAAACAAATAATTATTATAACGCGTTCAGTCCACTGCCACAGCAATTTAACTGATAGCATAAGTAGATTATTATTTATTATACTCTCTGTAATTTTCTATAAGCTTTGCAAATTGTATACGTCCACGTTCGATGGAGAACGTAACAGAAAAAGCTTTTTCGCCGGAAGACGACATCCGCGAGTCGTCACAAACTGCACCCGTCGAATCACTTCTGTCGGCCGCCTCCGCTGACTGGAAGAAACCACCGACATCAGCGATTAGCCCGTCCGAAATGCTGGCAAATTCTACATACCACGGAGACGCTTCCGTCATCGGACCTTTGGATAGAAAAGAAGCGATCGACGTCTTGTCCAGGAATGACCAGCCAGAATCTCCACTGTCCGCCACCGACGACGAAACACTAAAGGTACCGACGAGACGTGTTGCTAGTATGGACACCACCCCCTTAGAGAATTGCGCCGGGAAAGAGTTCCGGAAGTACATGGCGATGATGAACGCCGCATTGTCGGAAGTCGACTCACCACCGCTGTCTGTGCCATCGGCAGACCATGTCGTAAAGTCAGCCGGTGAGATTCACCGTCTGTCTGCGGATCCCGCTGTAACCCACTGTACCCCCTGTGACGACGATACCATCCGAACACCGTACGCCATCCCCGTAGAAAATTGCTCCGGAAAAGAGTTCCGGAAGTGCATGGCTGTGGTGAACGCCAAGATGTCGAAAGTCCACTCACCGCCGCTGTCCATACCATATGATCCACCGTCTAAACCACCAGCTCCGCAGTCTGTACCATCGGCACACCGTGTCGTCGCGGCCTATGTCGTAAAGTCGGCCGATGACGTTCACCGTTTGTCTGCGGATCCCACGGTAACACGCTGCAGCCGCGGTGATGATGATACCAGTTCGGTAACTGTGATACCTCAACGCCGAAGGACACTGTGGAGCCGGACGAAGCGATTCGTCCGGAGCAAGTTGTGCTTTGGCGCATGAGATTTTGTTACCTTTGTGAGATGTACGCAGTCCAATTACGACTTTAAATGTTATTAGTTTAAATAAATAAACACGTATATTGTTGTTTAATTGGTTTCATTTGGTTGCTGGTACATATTATAATATAATCTTATTATTAACGCGTCGATGCGTTTCGTAAGGAGTAATTAAAGTTATGTTATTGTTAAGTTAATAATATTATTATTGATAGAGAGTTGTAATAAATTGTATACTATATTATACATATTCGATAAAAACAATTTACTTTACAGTAATAATATGAAGAACAATTATATTACGATTTTAATAGGTACTGTCCGAATAAGGGCTGTAAAGAGCAGATCATTTGGGTTTTTGGCAGTTTATTATATAAAAAGTGGGCCCATGGCATGTTGTAGGTATGTACGGATTTTGGGGACAATGTGTCGTTATAATTAATAAATAAGACGTGCCTGTTATGCTAAGCCTAGCTTCGTAAAATAGAATATACGATCAAAAAACTAAAAAATATCTTGATTTATAATTTATTGATTATTACACCTTCCTATATTATGTTTATGTTTATTTGTAATTCATGTCGGGGCCCGGTGAGGAACATTTTTTAAGGGGTTTTGTGAAAATTTAACAGTATCAAAAGAGTATCCAGTATCCTGACCTGAGTTACAGCCCCCCCCCCCCCAAAAAAAAAAACAAAATGTCAAACACTATTTGCACATAGGCCCGTATAGGAATTTAATCACTTGTTTAAGTAGGTAACTCCCCTATATTAGGTAAGTACTCTAATATATTATATATTATAATAAAAAAAAGTCTCTGTAAAAGCACAACCCTACCTTGAATATATATATATATTTTTTTTTTTTGTCAGTATTGATATTGTTTGAATATATTGTAGATATACAATGTATAAAAAATATTTTACTATAATTTATTTAAATTAAATAAATACAATCACTTAATATTTTGAGTAAATGTACAGTTGATCGTTAGTAATAGCTTATTAAATATAGAATATAATATACAGTATCGAATATTAAATGTTTATAGCTGTGTAAATAATTTAAATATCTTTGTAAATAACTGATTATCTATAGACTCTAATAAGTAATAATATATTTAATATATTATAATAAACTCGCTATAAAAGTACAAATAAAGTCTATTACTATTCAATTATACTAAAAATCAATGAAATCAATGAAATAAAATATATACACTCAACAACTAATATAGGTTATATATTGTTTTTAAATGTAGAATTCAATATATATAGTATGGAAAACTAAATGTTAATAGCTGTGTAAACAATTTAAATAGTTTTGCAAATGAAAACTAATCATCTATTTAATTTAATCATCATGAAATTTACTCAAATTGTGTGCAAAATGAATTTAATTAAATCAAAAATATTTTTATGTATATTACAATTATCAAATAGTACTATTTATTATAATTCACTTTTAATAACCAATAAATACTAATACCTCACCTGCATAGCAATTTAACCATCTTGTCCAATTAACTCATCTAATATATATTTTATAATCAACTGTCTGTAAAGGTACAACAAATGTAGGTACGTACTGTGTAAAAATCAATGAAATCAAACATACACTCAACAACCAATAAGGCTATTATTTATGTCACTTTGTATTTTGCATATAATAAATGAATAGTATACTACTCATAGTAGACCTCGAATATATTATAGACATTAATTTATTTAAATCATCACTTGGTGTCCGTGTGTGCATGTGGGAGAGAGAGAAATATGACAAATATGAATTTACAAAATACGAATGTAAATATATACTAATTTGTAATTATGTATATACTATAAATTATAATATTATATACTAATTATATCGTATTAATAACTCTAAAAGCGTTTATTATTATAATACATAAAATAGAAACCAATTGGATTATTCAACGTTTATTTGTGATAAACATAACAGTATTCACATTATATAATTTATATGCGTATAAATGTATATTGTATATTAAACAAAACTTTCTATCCTCCGCAATGATCCGAAGACTGCACTGTAGACGGACGGCAGTGACCGCAACAAGACAACTGCACTACGCACAGCATAACATCCGCCTGAATAATCTCTTTGTGCGGGACCAAAAAGACTTGCGGCGTTTAGATTTCATTGTTATCTCCGAGACCTCCAGGTCTTCTGCGTCAGGTTCCGCTGTGTCCTGCGCGATTCCAATACTCTCAACTGGTACCGAAACGTACGTTTCGGTCGTTGTCTCACTTGGAACCATATTATTTGCCGTCCCTTCTGTCGGAGTGGCCGAGGCAAACGGCTCACAAATACTAGTTTCTCCATAATGTTCCATAAAATTTAAATTTGGCATGGAAACACATTTTCTCGGCATTGGACTGCCGGTGAAATCCAAGTCCGTCGAGGCAAAATGGGAAAAGATCTTTTCTTTTCTTTCGATTCCAACACTATCAAGTGGTACCTCTACACTAGGTTCGGTCATCGTCTCGGTCGGACCTATATTATTTGCCGTCCCTTCTGGCGGAATGGCCGAGGCAAACGACTCACAGATATTATTTGCTCCATAATATTCCATGAAATTTAAATTGGGCATGGAAACACATTTTCTCGGCATTGGACTGCCGGTGAAATCCAAGTCCGTCGAGGCAAAATGGGCAAAGATCTCTTTTCTACCGAAATCATGTAACTTTAAATTGGGCATTGAAAAACATTTTCTGTTCGGCGGCAGATATCCCCCACAACAGCTGCAGACCCGTAGTCCGAAGGCCACGGTCAAATCCTCTTGATTGATCAAAACAGAAGACATATTATAGGCGGAAAGCTACACGAAAATTATTTAACTGTAAATACTTTTGTTTATAATATAGATAATTCACCTATGGCGTTTTAATGATAACTGTCAAATTCTTTCGGATGTTTACGCTATTTATAGCCAATTCCCGAGTATCGGAACTAAGCAACGAATAAGGGATATTTTATTTCAACCAGATACTTTAATCAATTGTAAAATTTTATTATAACATGCGTCATGGAAAAAATATTACAAGGTTTCTCTTATTAGTAGTTCATAATATACAGTATAATCAAAATATCTCAAAAATATAGACACACCGTTCTTTTATAGATGTTTTTATTTTTTAATTTACAAGGAATAGATTTTAACAAAGAATATCAGTTTAAATTATTTTGTAGTAATTATAAAATATTATTCACTCGCACTTGAAACTTTTAAAGTATACCATTATATTTTATCGAACAACGACATTTTCAAATCTATTTTTTTAGGAAAAAAATAATTCAACTTCTGTATAACCTACTAATGGTAAAATTAATTACTATTTTTATATCAATTATAATATCTGAAAATATATTTAGTCATATATAGGCTGACAAACGGCGGTCTTCGCTTAGAATCGTTTTTATCTTAAATATACTCGTTAATACGAAAAAAGAAGAAACAACATAGGTATATTTTTATTGTGTTCAATCAAAATTATTTTAATGCTTGATGCATGCATATTTAAAAAAAACAATTTAACAATAATATTTTAATAATTTCATACAAATCACAAAAATAATATGCATATTAAAATATCATAAAACTTACAAAAAATATGCGTAGGTATATATAATGAAAAAAAAGGTCCGCAATTGGATGTCGCTATCTGCTGTATAGTAGGTTATAAGTTTGGTCACTGTTATGGATGGTGTTAAATTTTAATTCAATGATATAATTTCATTGTATACGAAAAACGATTCTGAGTGGAGATGGAGAAACCTAACCTGAACGGAGATTTACTATTTTCACAACTTATGAAGAATCTTGTATTAAATGTTCAAAAATTTGACCCAACGAATTATAGTACCAGTTTTGCTCCTTATCTGAAGTTGTATAATTCATCAATACAAAAAACAAATTTGACATCGCGATGTTTTGACACAAAAACTATAACTACCTATTTGGCTCCTAACATAATAAATAAAAATGTATGTTTAATTCCTATAGTTGAAATTAGAATTTAATAGATATTGATTGCATCGTATTTTTAGGTTCCATATTAATTCATAATTGAAAAACATAATTATACTGTTCATGTTTACATATTATTATTATTTTTGAAGTCAGTGCAAATAAAAGGTACTACTTTAAGAATACAATATTATTGCTAAACATATGCGTTTTAAGAATAAAGCTTTTCGCGTTTGGACGTATTTCTTTTTTTGATCTGTAAGCAGAGATGGACATTTATGTTTACTAAATTGCTACTATTTTCTGCAGGACTTTCTTTCTTTAATCAAGCATATGCATTATGTTAAATTAAAATATTTGCATTATGAAGGTTAGTTAGTAAAGCTCTAAAGTCTAAATGGTCTTAAATATGAAATGTTCTCTTAAATTAAAACTTTCCATTTAAGATAAACTTTTCAAGTCATTAATTATTTATATAAAATGTACAATTTAAGATCAACATTTATACTTTTTCAAAAATATTACTATTTTCATGTACTATGTTTCATAAAATATGTAACGTAACAAGACCTTAAAAGTAATTTGGATTATAATTAATTACCCGTAGCCACAATTAATGATAGAAAAAATAAATATATACACTTATATAAAATCACAAATTACTGAACATTTCTCGCGGACATTTATTTTAAAAATTAGTAGGTACCTATATTATTTATTTTATTTTATTACAAACTAAAAACATATGAGAGCCAATGTTTACAACAATATACAATACATTAAACATTATTGAATACCAATAAATATTGTAACTTTATTTTACGCATCGTTTAACTTATAGGAATGAATATCATAATATAATAATATATAATATTATATTATAGACAAGTACACTTATTTGTAGTTCTTACCATGCAATACCTTATAAATTATAATATACGACAAGCGTTGAAACTCTAAACATTTATAATGAGGACAATTATTATTAAATAATGTTAACGCTCTTAAACCTTATTTTTCGAGAATCTAAACATCATAGGATAACGGAAATTAAGGGAATATTTTCACTCTGGTCGTGGACAAATTAGATAGAACACTTTCAGTAAATTCGCCCGAGTCATACGCTTATTATATCGTAAATATAATAAACATATAACAAAGAGTTAAGAATTTGTCAGTGCGGAGACATAAATGATATTAGGAGGTGACATTTTATGAGATTACGAAATTGAATTTATCTTAGCATTCCTCTTGCGTTTCATATTATAATACTTAGAAGTTTAAGTTATTAAATTTTACGTTTCGCCGAAATCGCGGCCCACTCGAAAAAAAACCTCTCTTCGCTACATTTTATACAGACGTATCTAAAATATATAATTTCTATGAGATTTTGTTCATATTGTTTATAGAGACGTATATCGGGCATTGAAATTATACGATATCCACTCCGATGTAAAAAAAAAATGACACGCTATTTAGTTGGTCGTTTAAAACAAATTTAAATCAAACAAACGAATGAGTCTATTTTCTTAATTTTCTACTGGTTTATAAAAATATAACTATTATTATAGATCTTTGGATAATTAAGAAAATGACTTAAATTTATTAATTGGCCGAGAAACCAGCTATATCGCATATTATACATATTATACTAAAAATGCAATGAGAAAATAACTACCTATTTAATATATTATTGGAACCTCTGGTCGCAAATATTGTGCGTTTTTCTTAAATTTGTAAGTTTGAGTATTTTTTTCCTCCGATGGCTATCGGGGATTGACGTCTAAAATCACAGTCAACACGTTCCGATGGAAAATTAACTGCTCATACTCTATGTCTACTTTAAAATTTGAATGTTACAAGAGCGCTGCTCGGTATTTCGCATTGACCACTATCCATATAAATTGTCAATTAATTTTAAATCAGGGATTCAAGAACCCGGGATCCTCGTCCACGGTCAAAGTTGGTCAACACCTGGCAGTAACATCTGTAGCTTTTGTTCTTTTGCAGTACGCGGTGCATTTACAGTAACAATAGTTTATAACGATACTTAGGGGACCCGGGGTGAATGACCGTTTTTACTGACTTAAAACCCTTTGCAGTGTTTACTAATCATATAATTTAATTTCCGTCGTAATTTATGGTTTTGAGTAATAATAATAATAATAATAATAATAATAATAATAATAATACATTTCAGTTTCAACAAACATAATATCGTGTAATACCTATAGGTAGGAATACGAATTTAAAAAAAAAAATGATAAGCAATTATCACGAACCTTCAATTTATCGTTTGTCAATTTTTTTATCATCAACTATTATTGAGTTACGTATATCGACGTGCCTGATTGTATTTTTAGCTTACATACAACATATTTTAGATTTATTAGAAATAATACATTTTAATAATTATTGTATTCTCCGCCGGTATAATCTCATCTAATTCGGTGTAATAATTTATATAATACTTAATAATATTTTTATTTTAGAACAATAATTTGTTAAAATCGCATAATCGTAAGCAGTCATATTATATGATATCAAAATCTAAGTTTACAGAATATTTTTTAAATATTGTTAAACACATGCATAAATGCATTATGTTTTTTAAAAATTTGTACTCGCAGGACGTGACATCCGTGTGTATTGTCTCCGCTTGTCTTACACGCTCTTACGCGTATGTTATTTTGGTCGATTGACGTTTGGGAAATAATCGAAAAACATTTTCGTTATTTTTAATTTTAGTGTAATTCAGTCTATACTCCATAGTTAACCGTTTATCTATAGAAACATAATCGTCTCGTCGGTTTTTCAACTTTATAAGAACTTGTAATAATTATAATTTGTTTATAGGTACTTATTTCTCAAAATTTTTTTTGACTGTGTTTACCAATATAGAGGAACACAATTTATTAAAGTTTCTGTCGTAAATAAGTCTGATAGCGGCAAATTGTCAACAAAAAGTACATTGAAACTATACAAAAACTCTATTGATGAACATAAGTTTGGTGTTAAACGTTTGTAAAACGACTAAGAAGGAGACAAAAATTACGGGTATAACACGCGGTGTCGTGTCCTCTGAATGTAATCTAACAATATTTAATGTGTTGATATATTATTTTGTTTTAACGATATTTGTTAGTGATAATAAAGTGTTTTATTGTTTTGGAAAATTAATATTAATTTATGACTTTTATTTTTAGTCGAAAGTTATTATTTTTATCTGTGAATATTTAAATATAATAATAATATATTATTGATATTTTGCTATGGGAATTGAATTTACAATAAGCAGTCTGTAATATAATGCTGTTTAATGTTTGGGAAAAGAGAACGTTAACATGGAAATGAACAATGAGATAAGAGACGATTTCACTACCTTTCCCGCCACCCTATTTACTAAAAAGTTGGTATCGCAGTTACACTACGGAGATTGTAACAAATATTTCATTATATTAAAATGCATTCATCTGGACATCCCGAAATTAAAATTAAAATATACATTTTAACTTTTAAACATAACAGCGCAGTAAAATACAAAACTTATACATTTAAAACTTTAATTCAATTAAAGTGAAATATTAAAAATGTTATCTGGTGTTCTATTATATTAGCTTTGTTACGAGTATTAAAAAAAACTATCACGAAATCAGAATAAATAAACAGATATCCGAAAAATGGTCAAGGTCTTTTTTTTTATTAGGGGGCTTGATTATTATTTTGTTCTCATTTTTTTTTTAGATTTTGATGTATTTTCAAAACACATTGATCAATTATTATTTGAATATATATTATGTATGTTTTCAATTGTATTATAAGTATTGATTTTCCAATCCATAATAAAATTGATACTACTGTTTTGATAACACCAAAAAAAAATAAAATCAAAGCACACATATTTTTTTTTCTTGTTTCAATCGAATATACCTTTAAAGAAGAAAAAATAACAAATTAAATAAATAAATATTTCGTTTTTATATTTACTTAATCAACAAATATCAATAAAATAATTAAATTACCTAATTTGTATACAACTCGTAATATTAATCATTTTTTTTTCATTCATAACTCCACCATTCAGTTACTTGAAAATTAATTCTTTATACGAATGTACTTGTATAGATATGTAGGTACTCGCAATATTA
This sequence comes from Neotoxoptera formosana, assembly GCA_022818045.1. Classification (NCBI taxonomy): domain Eukaryota; kingdom Metazoa; phylum Arthropoda; class Insecta; order Hemiptera; family Aphididae; genus Neotoxoptera; species Neotoxoptera formosana. The sequence continues at coordinate 23,221,075 of CM040633.1, read as the reverse complement.
CAATGCAGATCATTTAAATGTTAAATTTAATATAATATAATTTGTGAAAATGTCTAAATCTTAGTTTGTATTAAATAATCCACTACATTTTTTTTTTATTCGTTTGGACACAAATCTGCCTCATCTCTTTTCAAACGGGGCAAAGTATAATGCTATATAATGCCTTTTTTTTATTCTTATTTCATTATATAACCGTCGACTAACGGTCATTACACGGTTATTAGTTTATTACCAACTAGTAACCATATACTTTTTCTCGAACCCCAAACGTTCTCAAAGAAATCTTACTTAATGCAATCGATTATATTGCCTAATATGCTACATAATATAATGTTCGTAATTTCATCTGTTATAAATAGTTATAATCAAGTGTCTATAAATGTTTTTCTCCAATAGAATTCAATATAATAGCCATTTTCTCTATTTCGGTCCCGTCGATTATGTTAATTACGAGAGTGTCAATCCTCGTCATAATTGAATTAGTAATAGTGGCATTTGTAACTCGAATTTGTTTTGAAAGTCAAGATATTGATAAAGTTTCTTGTTACTATAAATTACTAGTATTTTTTTTTTTTTGTACTATTTAGTGTACAAACCGAGTTCGAGTTGTAATCATAAATATTTTGGATAAAAAAAACTCGTTTTAACAGTACCAAAAATAATATATAATAAGATGATCATAAATCATACTTATAACAATTAATACCTAATGAGATAATGTTCGTTATTTAAATTAAATTATTGATCGACAGCAATTTATACTTGTTCTTAAAATTAAAACATAAAATTGAAACTTTTACTTTTATCTCAATATTTTATATTGAATAGATATTTCATCATATAATAATATTATATATTATATTAAAACGTTAAACATCCTAATAAAAAACAAAACGATTGTTTTACTTTAGCTCATTTATAATTTTAAAAACAATGATTTAACAAATTACGAGCTCTTTTTACTTTCCAAGCTGAGAGAAATTAGAAATTAATTTTTTTATTTTATTTCTATTTCAATTGAGATTTACTGTATTAAAAGTGCATCGATTTTTATTATCGCTTGACTAGATAACAATTATTTATTCAAACAATAGTTATAATATGTTAACCTTGTTAGAATATAACTATCGAGCTATTATAGTTTTAGTTTTAAGTAGACGAAGAAGACACACAAATAGTAAGTTTGACGGTCTTAATATAGTTCACGATAAAGTTGTACTCTCTTGTTGTCTTTGGCAAGTTTGCATGCCAATTAATTTCATCGGAGCACCGCGCGTATAGCCCTTAATTTATTTAAATGACAAGGACTTTGGGTGGTATTACCTTTTTAAGGGTTTTCAGGTTTTTTTATACGACCGCGAATAGTTTTATGTATCTATCCATATACAGGGTGATTCAAAATTTATGTTACAGCCATTTTATCATATAAATATTCAAATTAGTGAAAAATATATGGTACAAAAGTTTTTTGATTTAGAAACAATTCTATTACGATTTCATATTTTTATAATTGTTTACAATATTTTAGGGGGGTTTTGGGGGGTCAACTTTAGAAATTCAAATGGAAACCTATGATTTTTTTGCAAACATAATGTGAAGACATTTTTTAAATACATTTTAGTGCATGAATACACTAATTAATGCAAAACTCTATGCTTGAGAGCTATTCAAAATTTTTAGAAATTGCATTTTAAATTCTTAACTACATGACGCTCGCCGACAGGTAGCAAAATAAATGGCGTTGTCACGTCTTATCGCCATCATACGATTCGCATCTCTTCCGCGAACCCGTATCAGAATAAAATTAATCATAATTATTTATTATTTAATATTTATATGATAAATTGGTTGTAATATACATTTTGAATCACCCTGTATATATAGGTATACCTTCTACCTATACAAGTTTATATCGCTTCCCTATCCATATCGCCGTACTTAATTATTATGAGCATCGTATATGTATTATAAGACTCGTATAATAATATTATTATTATTATTATATACGCTCCATACCGTTTTGTGTTTATATCCGATGCCCTCTCGGGACGATGCCAAAAGTCGTATTTTATGCAAATAATAATAGTAATAATATTCGTATAAGTCATATAATATTATATTCCTTTGCGTCGTATACTATATAGGTAGGTACGTAAACTGATTCATATATTTTCTTGTTATATTTCGTATTCCGCTAATATAGACAGCACGCCGAGCTTAATGGTCCCGCGCGAAACAGTTTTTTTTTTTATCGACTCGGAGAGAGTTCGTTCGACAAATTTCGAACGGCGTTCGCGGGCCGCCGCTTCGATAAGCGCAAATAAGCAAATAAAAGACGCGCGTCTTCTCCGTTTCGCTCGCGTTTATTTATTATTAGATTTTTATGTGACCCCCATTTAAATCTTCCACTCAATGGAATTTCATTTTCCACAAAACGAAAGCTGCAGTGGTACCTGCACACCTAGGTAGTAGGTATATACCGGCTAGGTATAATACTGTCTTAGAGCACACACACACACACACATTACGCCAGCAGCCCGCAGCCGTGGGGCGGCGGTATTGAGACGCGCATTAATTCGACTAAAGTGCAGTTAAATGTAAAGCTTATTCTCGCTAAACATAATATTATACCTAAAACTCTACGTAAAAGCATATACGTACGTATATATAGTATACGGTGCAACTACGGTTCGAGCAATTTGTTTTGCGATATAACAAATTCACTCTTGAATAAATCTACACTGCGCTCCCGCCGCCTCGTTGTTTAGAAATGGCACTTTGAGGTCAAAATAAACGCACATACGTAGGGGTTGATAGCAATGTTCGAAAAAAAATAAATAAGGAAGGTATAACAAATAATATATTATTTAACATTTACAGCACTGTATAATAAACTGTATAATATAATATAGGTTAAATGTGTTCTCGTTTTAACGAAAATAAACTCTGAACATTAATAGTTGACTAAAACGAGTGTACTGTTTAATAACGTCACTTTTCGAGTAGATATATATATATTTTATAACCGGAAAACAGTTAAGCACTTTTTAAAAAATACGGTTTAACAGTTAAATTGCGTAATATGTACTTATCTTAAAGAAAAAAAAATATGTACGCGTCAGGTACTCGAATTTTTTTTAAAACTTTTTAATCCATATATAAAAGCGCATATCTACCGTAAATTTATGTTAAAGCATAATTATTTTATATGTATTCTTTACCTACAATAATTATTATGAAATATTATGTTCTATTATTAATTGAACTACGTAGGCACTAGGAAACATTTTATTTGTAGAAACGAGAAAGTGTACTGCAATAATTTTCAAATTAAAGTATTCAATAATATGCAGTTAGGTAATTTTACCAAACAAGAAATTTCATACAAAACAAAATATAATATAATAAAAACATTAACTCGGACATTTTTTTGCCTACTTAAAGCGTTTTTTGAAAGCGTTTATAAGTCGACTGATCACAATGACATTCCCACAAAAACGTTACTCATCTAAAATTTGAATAGTTACAGTGGTTTCGATCAATCCTATAATTGTTTTGTAGTACAAAGTTAACATAATGCCTATAATTACACCTACCTAAAAGTAGTGTTTTTACTTAAAATTGTTGTTGTTTACGCGATATATTGTTTTCTGGTGATTTTTTTCAATTTGATCTCATAATATAAACACGTCGGATGATGTCCGGGACAATGACCGACGATGACGAAAGTATAATAATATATAGGCGATAACAAAATATAAGATTACCGTCGAGTAGGTATGTATTATAATATCAGGGTTTTAGATTTGAAATATTGAAAAATATTTTTTTCTATATATGCAGTAGGAATGCAGATGATAATACTATATTAGTATTTATTAGTTATTACTCACATCTTATTTTGTAAAAGAAACCTAAATACCTTAAATACCTGGTAGGTAGTAAATTAAGGATTGCTGTATTATTTATCATATTATCTGTATTTTTTCGGAGATGAATAATATTCTTTTGAATTTTTTGAGTAAAAAAAGTTAAATACATAATAGAGAAATTGTATTGTAATGTGAACTAATATAATGATAATAAATAATAATTCACAAATGCATCTATTGGTAATTAAATGATTATTGATTAGTGATTAAGGTCTAGCCGGTCTAGGCCATCTTCAAAAAGCCATGGCGACACTATTGCACTATTCACTATAATAAACAATTTGTGTATTCATACAATAGACATGGGTCGTCATTTCAATCATGTTCTTCTCTCACTCCAAATAGGTATACGAATGTAACTTGAAAAAACTGTTTTTCTATTTTTTTTTTTTTTTTGTATATTCTTATTTTTTGTGTGAATGAAATGATTCAAGAAACTAATTTTCGTGAAATTTTAAAACCCTAATTATAATACGAGACCAGTCGCGCATATCCAAGTGCGATGAATTTAAATATTATTATTATTTTATCGCGCACCTACGCGTAATAGTCCACGGGGTTATATAGAGCTGTATTTCATACGTGTTTGTAGTGTACGTCGTCATCGCCGTCGCCGCGAGGTCGGTCGGTCGCGAGGGGTGCACAGCAGGCCGAACGAACGACGTGATTACGACCGGAAGTCGTGGCTGCGGGAAAATCGCGATCGGCCAGCTCTCTCTCGCGCAGCTCTGTATCCGAAAATCTGATCGTCCTTCCACTCCCGCACTACAGCCTCCGCCGCCGCCGCCGCCTCCGTAAGGCATCGGTGGACCCCACGTGGTGGTGGCTGCGATGGGGCGAGAAAAACCCGCTGCCGCCGCCGCCGTTAATCGGCTTAAATGAAACGTATTAATCGTTTTAACGCGCGGCCGCTCGAGCGTTCTAACCGAATTAATATTTAATTTCTACCCCCCAAAAAGGTTTTTACGAGCGGGGAGGGGCTGTCGGCAAACACACACACACACACATACACGTGTATTATAATGTATAGAAGTGGTGGGCTTAAGAGTAGCGATGTGCGAGAGTCGTGCGAGGCAGCGGCGGCAGCAGCGATGGGTGTCTACGGAGGCGACTACAGCGGTGGCGGCGGTGATGACGACGACTGGAGAGCGCGCGCGCGTATCGATCACCTCTCTCTCTCTGTGTCTCTAGCAAACACCCAAACAAGCGCTGACGGGCGGTCGGCGGTCGGTCGGTCGGACAAACCGCTAAAACGTGAACTCAGCAGCGGCGGAAAAGTTGAAAAACGACGGTCGGCCACTCCTAAATCGCATGCGACTGTTATTAAATTATGCCGACCGAGGTCAGGAAACGCGTACGTGTGGCGGGGAGAAGGGCAGGAGACGTAATCACACGAGAGATTACCGACTGAAAATACCAAAATGTCATCAGCTGAACAAAACAAAAATCCGTTTCTATCCAGCTGAGACGTCGTCGTCGTTAGGAGTTCTGATCAGTGGCGTACACAAGGGGGAGGACGTGGGGGGCAGATCCCTTCCCATTGGCTTATTTTTGGTTTTTGCTTACATTATGTAGGATGTGCTATAATTTAATATTTTGTCATATTATGATCTATAGAGCTATTGAATTTTGACAATTTTGTCAATACTGAATACCATTATAATTTTATTTTCGTTTATTTATGGCAAAAGTAATGTTCAATTGGTCGGAAATCGAAATGGTCGATGAAGACTATGATTATATTTTATTATAGCTTATCTTATTATTTATATAGATAATACTATATAATAATATATGTACGCTCGACTAAATTATTGCACTTTGCACATATTATTATGGAGTACAAATAATGCACGTCAAATTGAAAACGATTTAATTATAACATCGACGGTATGATTGATGAGAATTTTGAATAAATTCAAATGATATTCATTGTTCCTTATTGTTAAATAATTTACGACCTAAGTAAAAAGTTTCGAGAGGGTTTGGGATTTTCCAATTTTCCCCTCCCATTTAGCTATGTCGTTTTTTTTTATGACCCTCCTTTCAGCAATCATGTCTACGCCGCTGGTTCTGATATAGAGGTGCAAACTGTTTATCGTTTTACATTTAAGTTTTCTTTTTTTTGATGCGCTATAGTATGATTAAGTAACTTAGTCGTATACAATTTACTATTTAACTATAGGTATATGTATCTACTCCTGGCGAATAACGCTATACTGTGTAACTATTTATAATACGATACACACAAATATTATTATAGACGACGAACGTGTAATGCGTTAAATGTTTTGTTAAAATAATTTAGATGATAAAATGGAGCTCGTGAAGATAAATTAAATTCGGTCTGTTAAAAATATTTTTAGTGAACTGCTGTTTTTGTAAAAATCATTAACGCACCACCGGGGTACTCGCATTCTGAATAGGTACGTCTATCCTCTGCAGCATTGGTAATATTAGGAATTATATAAATTAATGATTATTATGGGTTTTATCCCGGTATCTATAAATAGTATAGATGATACTGTGGGCACTAAAAGTATGTCTTTTTTAATATTATGAAGTCTAACAGGGTAATAATAATAATACTTTTTATAAACACAAATAAAACGGTTATTTAAACGCTTCTCTCTTCCATGCTTAAGGTATAGATTTACGTAATACTATTTTATTTAATATAATGAACTCATTAAAAACGTCATTTGGTGCATGTCACGACTATCGCACCTAGGACCTTACAAACCTATAATATAATATACTTATATCATTAAAATATGTAAACACGATGAACGAAGCGACGATAATCCGTAAGAAAACATCATATATGTACACATAAATCATTTTTAAAGCTTGTTATATTTTACTATAATGCTTATAAGTTATAACAAGTCTTAACTTGGTTCTTATAAATTTATCTAGGTGCACTGTGTACATGCATTTTAATAAATATTAAATTATAAATAACAATTGGTTGAGCGTACTTAAGAAATCACTTTGTAATCTGTATGCGTATTACGGAGGTCATAGACGTGTGTATGATGGTACAAAGTGTTTCAAGGTGGTTGGGAAGGGTATGGTTCACTAAGGAAATTGCACTGGGCGGCACATTTTACATTCTCATATTTGCATTTATAATTTTTCGTAACAAATATTGTAATTTTGCTAGAAAACTTAATTTATTTTCTCGTTATTATTATGCACCGATCATATTGTAGCGACAAATTGAAAAGCAACGTGACCTGATTTTTTGAGTGCTATGCTATAATCATATTCCTTGATAATAAAAAATGTTTATTTTATGTTGTTAAATTTGTTTTTCCTATTTAATTAAACTATACGTTTTTTTTTGCTTTTACAGACCATCTAGGCCCATTGCAGTTAGTACTAAATTCTTCCACTCTTCGTTGTCATACGCATAATCTAAGTGTTCATTTCACTAGGGTCTCAATAGTTTATTAAATCACATTTAATTGCATCTAACCACTATTGAATCAAGTGACCACGTGGTCTTTTCCTATTTATGATGTTTACAAGTAATGTCTTAATTATACTATTTTCGGATCTCCAAACTTGGCCTGCTCACTCCAGTCTTGTACTTCTTACAAATTGGCCTATACTATTTCATTTCTCGGACAATCGTTTCAGATGTTCGTTTGTTCTTCCAAATTTTGAGTATCGACGGGGTAGTTGTATACAGATCCATAAATCTTCTTTAAAACTGTCCTCTCAAACATTTTTCATCTCTTCTCATCGCTTGCTGTCGTAGTCCAGATATTTACACACATGCGACACAATACTGGTCTAAGATACGTAGAATATAGATTTTCTTTGGTTTTACTTGACATTTGTTTTGACTTAAGCAGGTGTGACATTACAAAGTAGCATCCACCGGATGCAGCTTTCAATCGGAACTTAATTTCGATATACATGCAGTATCTGTTATTTATATTGACCCCAAGGTAGTTGAAATGATATTCCATTAACTCCCAAATCTGACTCGTCCTCATAATTTAGTATGTTACTAGTCATATACGTACATATACGATATGCTCAATGTTTTCTTCGTTTACCGACAATCTCACATAATAATTTCCTACTTTTGTTAAACTTGACACACTATTTGTAATATCCTGTTTCGTATCGCTCATGATTATTAAATATGCTAATAGAGTATGATTTTCGTTTACTTCAAATCTCCATTGGTCGTCACATTCTCCTCATTACACTTCCCTATGTTAAATTTAAAATAACAGATGATAGTATTTATATTATTATCATAAGCTTGTCTGAAATCCATGGACACTAAATGTATATCTTTATTATATTCATAATGCTTGCTTAGAATTTGTCCTACTATGAATATATTGTGATCTGTCGTCGACTTCTTCTCCTGAAGTCACATTTATAGTCCTCAGTTACGCGTTCCGAAATCCCTTATATTTTCTTTAGGAGGAAGAAAGATAATACCTTGTACCGCACATCCAAGAGGATATACCTTCATAGTTTTCTAAATGTTTTGGGTTATTCTTATTAAACTATAAACTATATATTATTATTATTATTATTTTTGATATATTTACTGTCGAAAATGTGCATTTACTATTGTCCTACCGATTACTTCAACATACACAATAAATGAACGAAAATATTCTTTACACTTTTATTATTCACTGCCGTCTAATGGTTATCGAATCACTCGATCACCACACTGACCCCTCTTTGGTCTTAACATCTCCCTTATGTATAAAATCATCTTATAAGTAATATTTTTATTACATTTAACCTAGTTACTATAATATCTTTACTGACTATGCGAAAAGTTATACAAATTGTTACATAATATTGTTATCTTAACCTAGTTTGACTGAATGATTTATTGGTTTCGATACTTAGCCTATTAGCTATTGTATGTTTTGATTTTGAAATTTATACTCAATATTATGTAATTGTTGTCCTAACCTAGTTTCTAAATAATAACATTTCTTATTGCTACACATTATATTTTGTTAAAGCTCAATATAACACCATGTAGGGTGGAAACAAAATAAAATTAACACAGAAGCGCGTAAATCCTGAATACGTGTCTACTTTCTTACTCACATAATAATATAGAGTATAATATATTTTCATCCCTCCGCTGCGATCACGGAAATCGGTGATAAAATAACAGTATCCTCTGATAGCATGCCAGTGGTCGTCGATTATGACTAGAAAGTGAAAAAAAAAACGGTGCACTCGGCAATTTATTTCGTGCGCGTAAAAATATGACGGATTTTTAAACGTATCACACGCTCGCGATACGGGGATTTTTTTTTTATATTTAACGATGACTCATCGTCTAATAATTCCCGCTTTACACTGGTTCATCATTAGAGCTCATCCATCTCTCTCTCTATCTCCCTCAAGGGCCGTAGTCGTCCGGGGCACCGCTGGCCTACAGTTTTTTGCACTTTTACGCAGCTCTCTCGACCCTCCCCCCTCAAATAAAACCCTCCCCTCCCCCTCCTTCACTCGTCGCTACCAAACGACCGCTTTCTACACACAAACACACACACACACACACACACACACGCGCGCGCGCGCGCACGCGTAGACTTTTCTCGCAGAAAAAAAAAGAGGGGGAAGAGGGGTGCCATCCATAAAAGCCAAAAACAATAGCCCCACGTGGACGTACAGCCCTTCGATTTGTCGGGACGATTTGTCGACAACTAGAGAGGGGGCGACGGCCGAGCTTACACCACGCACGCACACCCCTCGGACGAAAAATACCGGTCAAAAAGCTAGTATCAATGGCTCTCCGCCCGTTATACGCGAGGTTAATGTTACTGCAGCAGTATATATTTCGTTATTATATATATATATGTATACACATCCTCCCCTCGCGGGTCTAATGAGATTACCTGGGCGCGGCAAACTTTGATATAATTTCCTGTACATATATATTGTGTGCGCGTGTGTATACATACATACACCTATACGTACTACAGGTATATATAAAGCGTATAATATATAAACCTAATTAAACGATATATGCGCGCACGTGCCTATATATATTATAGTGGTATACGCGCTCACGAGCATCATCATCATCGACGAAGACGAATTAGATGGGCATTTTCGTTCGTTAAAACGTCTTGCCACGGTTAATTGAATTTCCCTGTACAGACTATATGCGTAGCGAGGCGGCGGAGGCGCTATCCGATTCCCAGAATCCTCTGCCGCCGCCGTGGTCCAAAGTCGGCCCGGCGCACTTATCCCCTCGAGGGAGGATTATACTATTATTATTATTATTATTCGTTAACAACGGTTTCCGGTTACACACCGTAGGTATTCGCCGCGAGTATTAATTATACAATTATTATTATATATTATAAATGTATGATAGTGTTGTGCGGTATATTATCGCGTCGTGCACTCGCCGCCACATAATAATACAACGTATTATATTATTGCGTATTCGTTGTGATAATAATTGTTGTAACATATTATATTATCAGCATCTCGTCTTGTACACGCAGTTTCTTTCGAACACCGCGAGCTCGACGAGGTAATGATATGTGCGGTTCAGACGACGATACCGCGGTAAGTGCTCGGCGCTTACGTATGACATAAAACGAAGGTAGGCGGGACTCACCCGTTCCCGGGTCGTCTGACACTCGTGGAAAACAAGATTATTATTATTGTCGTCGCAGGAACAATATACATATTATTATACGACGTCCGTGCGCGATCGTGTCACGTCCGTGTGTCGTCTTCCTGCAGTAGGTAGGTAGACGTTTATATGACGTGACCGCCGCCGCCGGACGAGGGACTCGGATGTGACACACGACTACCTATACGATATATTTATATACATATATATAAATCGTACAAAATATTATATTAATATGTACAAGAGGGTGTTCGATGTCATCGCGAACGTTATTATATCTGTCTTCGATATATAATACGCACTGTCCGCCGCCGCCGATCAGCAGGTGTGTGCGCGTGAGTGGTAAGTACGTAATTCGTTTTGGTGTCCGATTTCACGCGAGCGATATTATTATTATATACTGATGTGGACTTTTCCGTCGAAAATTATAAACGTCAACAGACAGACTAACTGATATGTGGTCCGAAATTAAGAGCGCCCGATCTAGACGACACTCGAAAGCGTGACGTGGAAGCTGTTACATTTATGTATCGATTCCTATAAATAATACATATATTCTGTGCGAGTGCGTTTCTTCCGGGGACGTCAATAATATAATAATTTAATATTATACCGTGTTATTGGTCAGGATTTCGTCTCACGGTAATAAATATTCTCATACCTACTTATATCGCTTATACATTATTATTTTGAAACTATAATAATACAAAACGAAGAAATATATTTCAACAAATGGAAACGCAGTTATAGTATATATATATATAATAATCTAACATGTTTTTATAGTCCACTACTCCAACGATCTAAACTGAAAAACTACAAATCAATAATGAAACTGTTATTATTATCTATCGAATACATTTAAACTAAAAATCACTATTATGAATATACAATAGTGAATAGATACAGTAGAAAATTAGATTTCTGGAAAAAATAAAGTTGTAAAATATTCATAATTTAGCTTAGACTAGGCCTAGCAAAATTATTTTTGAAAAAACTCCGAAAAATAAGAATGATATGATTATTATACTTATAAATATGTTTTCTGGTAGGTAAGGGTAGTTAGACTATGCAACTTAACCTACAGTTCCATATAAAAAATAACTATAAATTATATTATTTTTGATTATTATTTTTTACAACGTTTCACTGTTATAAATATCGTTGTCTATTTTGCATATTTATAAACGAAAACCGCTGTGTATCATAAAATGTTGATCATCCACAGTACGCTGCAGTGTTGCGTATTATTATAATAAATATTATAATATACGATAATGATATGTTCATATCGTATATAGGATGTTCTGAGCGCGACGAACGTCTCGGGAAAGACCAACCAGATGAAACTTAATTTAATATTATAATAATATCGTTGTGCGTTTCAGTAGACGATTTTTTTTTTAAAATTTATTATATTGAGCTACCGCTCACCCGAATAAGTACTAGGTACCTACGCGATATTGTTATTATTTTGCTTTGTCAAGAGTTCATTTTGTCTAGAACAAAATAAAAACCGTTTTTTTTTTTTAGTTGTTTTTTCACTCAATTTTACTTTTTTTTTTCTACTTACCTACCTTAGTTGCTCAGCATTATGTCTTATTTTTATAAAACACAAAATTAGATCGACTTCAATCACCAATAGCAAATTTAGTATAACGTATAGTAAGATATATATTATATAGGAATACTTAAGTTCGTATATATATTTACATGAAATACAGACCAAGACCTCAGAAAGATTAACGACGACAAAGTAAAAAGGGACAAGCCTTTTATTTCTTTTGTTCTTTTGTCTATTTTAACGACCACATACAATTTTTTGGGAGACCTTTTTAAATATTATAATTACCCATCATCAAAATATGTATTTATAATTATTTTTCTTTAAAGAATATTCGGTCATGTCTGTATATGTATTATATGAAATTTGCAGATTTCATCTATATTGTGGGTACCTACCTATACTTATACAGCTATTATTTTTACACCTAATCCACAAAAAAATGCCACTTAAAAATAAAAAATAATTAATTATAATATATTAAAAATAATATTATTTAAGCTAAATAATAATTTGTCCTGTACTTTTATTGTTTATTTTACTCGGCATATTTTTCATTGATATTTACCGTAAATTCCACGTGAAATTCCGTGTAAATAATAATTTAATCACAATTAAAATTACAGCGAGAGCATATAATATTATATTTTTATTCGAGATGTCCTTAAATATATAAAAAAAAAAGTTTATTGAAGCTCTGCACTTATCAACGCCATCCATTTCCCAGTAAACCTTGATTAAAGTCCGTTTTGTGGTGTGCGTTATAGTATATATAATATCATACACCGCGGGTTTTATTCAGCATTAACAATGACGGACTGGTGCAGAGTAGTAGCGTATAGTAATCCTTGTACAAACACTATTACATTTTTGGTAAATGTGTTTATGTGCGAGCGGTAACCTAATCTCCGCGATTCCAAACCTAGGTTTTGGTACTATAGGTTAGGGCGCGGTACCTATATAATATATCTTTATAATGTCGTAAGGCAGCTGCGAGCTTTCTAACGTGTCACATAATGTACACGATATTATTGCACTTTCAAAATTAACATTTAAAAATGTTTAAATTATCACAGCGTATATTATTATATTACACATTTTATCCCCTTAAATATAGTATAGTCGGTGTATAAAATAATTTATCGTTAAAGTTTTGGGACATTATAAATATATAATATATATATATATTATTATACATATTTTCATGTACACAAAAAGTCGTTAGAAAAAAAAAATAATAATTACTTTTTGCAATTAATAATAAGATAACAAAATTATCATAATTCAGTACAATTTTGTAAATAATATTTAGCAACTTATTATTTATTATTTTTTTGGGAACGTCATTAATTTATGGATTTCATTAAGAACGCTTTGAAGTTGGATTTATTTTTTATTTTTTTATTTATTAAATTAACGAATGACGAAATAAAAATAATAAATACATAAATAAACTGTTACGTTTTAATATTATAATATTATTGTTTATTATAATGTATAAAGTATGCACTATCCAAAGTTGGCGTTATTCCAAAAATGAGAACATTAATTAATTCGAAAACAATAAATTTAAATGAATATCAATAAACACGTTGTTTTATGGTTGTATACCTTACTAATTAGTTTAAACTTTATCTAACAATTTTAAACTGAAAATAATGTTCCATTATCCACGACTCTTTTATCGTAACATAATATATAATTTAATTGTATTTATAATATAATATTATATTTGTAACTCTATTTAAATTATCTAAAAACCTATTAATGTAAATAACAATTTTTTTTTTTGTTTACTTGTTAGTAATTTAATATTATTATAATTTACATCATACAAAACAGAACATCTAAATATAAACAATATTTGTTTTCTTATCTTTACTTCCGTACAAGGCTTATATCGTACTATATGTTATGCAATCATATAATATATTTAAAATTAACTTATGACTTCATGTTTTTTGTATGTCTCGAAAGTCAATCGGTTCTCATAAATTATATAAACCTAATGCGATGTTTATTCAACTCTAAAAATGAAATATAGTAATATTATAAGAAAATTAAAACATTGAAAATAGCGTTTTAAAAAATTATTCTTATATTTATAGGTCAATAAATGTTTCATCAAACAATTTATTCTTGAATAATTTAAATGATTAACAATGACGTCTATTGTTGTATTTTTTGCGAACAATAAGTACAAAAAAGTGGAGAACACGAAATCATAGCTTGAAGAACTATTAGCAATAGTACTTCAATACATTATTGCTAACATCCCAGAATATATTATAAAAAGAGTATCGTATGACAGATACAAAGGATATCGGCTGAAGATTGGCATAAAAAAAAGGCGAATAAGTGTAAACAATATAATGATAAGTGCTTTAACGATATAAGTTCAAAAATTTGTTAGGAGTAAAATTAAGTCGTTAAGCAGTAGTATAGTATTATTTTACATAATTAAATAATGTATAAAATTATTGTGAAATTGAGAAAAAATTCAGAAGCCTTCAGTTTAAATATTTTACTATTTATATAAATATTTAAACATCGATATAAACTATTTTAGGAGTATTTAAAATATAGCGATGAGGCTATGCATTCTTTTTAAAATAACTTTAAGAGTAAATACAAAAGATTTAAGACATATTTGATAAAAACAATAATTTATTTTTTAGCCACATAATATAAATGCAGAACAGCTCTGGTATAATATATGTTTGAAGCTTACCTCTTATATCTTTTACATTGCGTCCAACCATTGATCCGATGACGTTAGTTTATTACACATAACATTTTCAATACATATAATTCCCTTTAAGAATTCGAAACTAAAAGAAAGTACCCATTTAGTTAAAAGTACATCAAAACTGAAACGAAAACGTCAATAGAGCAAGAATATAATATATTTTGTTAAAAATAAGTATCTTTCTAAATAATATTATCGTTTATATTTTATACGCTTATAATACGTTTTATATACGTCTAAGACGTAAACTACATTTACAAATATGAAAAATATCCCATCGACGTGGGTTGTATATTTATTTTTCGAAAGCGCCGCAATGTTTAGAAATCAGTGATAAACTGCCCACTTTCTGGAGTAGCAGTAGTCAAACCGTAAAAGGTTTATGCTCTTTCCCGCGGAGCTTATGATCAATCAGGTTGACGAGGGAATATACAACCCTCTTTAATGAAATTCGGCCGAGATACCGATTTATCCGACGAGAACCCCGCACATTCGTGCAGACAAAATCAACCCCCTACGACGTCGAATAATGAGATATTATACACAGCCCCTTGCGCACCCTTTTCTCGAGATCACTTCTCCTCCTTTGGACGCGAAAAATATCGTCTCCGATGCCTAAAACGTACTTAAACAATCCAAATTTTAACGCGTGTGCCCTGCTGCAATCGTACACAACTCAAACGAATATTTATAATTACATCTCGCGGTCGTGTCTTATTAAATTAATTATAATTTTTACGGTCGTTGTCGTAACGAACGCGGAATGCCAATCGGGTTTAACGGATAAATGTATTTATTTTTTTTTAACCTAACGCCGCCCACTCTTTTTGCTGTCAAGACTACGGAACGTGACCCGCGCAGCATCGAAAGGGTCTGTCGGTCTGTCAGTCAAAAGGAGAATACGATCGAAAGGAGTTTTTCCATTAGTTTTATTGAATTGAATTACTTATCTGATACAGTCGCGAACGAGGATGAGAGGTATGCCAAAAATATCCAGAAACCCGAAAATAATACATATATATATACGATATTACATAAGAGTACCTATATAATACAGATTAAGTTTCAATTTATTGTGTGTATGATATATACCTATATACGTATATGTTATATATATATATTCTGCGGCGGAGATTGTGCGGTGGCAAGAAGTATTTTTTAGCAATGCCGCCGGACAACTCACGTGCTCTTGACAGTTTTCTCCAGATAAGAGCGACCGTTCGACGACATTAGCAACTCCATTTAGACGGCGGGGTGGGTTTTCCTATTATTTATTTTATTTTTTTTAACTATTTCGCGCGCACTTCTAATATCGGAGGGCACGTACTCGCTGATGCAAAAACTTCCGACAGACCGTCGTAGTCGTCGTCGTTTATCGCAGTACCACCTGCACCCTATAACCTCCCTGCAGCTACGTACCCCCAAAACGGATCCGGAAATAATTTCCTCGGGAAAGTGACATCGGAGGAGATAATTTTTGGGGGATTTGGCGGCGGCGACGAGGGCAGTGAAGAAGGGGTTGTGCGTGCGCCGCCTCGCCGCCGTGATACCGATCCGCTGCGGTGTCGACCCGAAGCTACCATTACGTTAATTAAAAACGAAAAAAAAAAACAGAAACCTCTTTTACATAATATTATTATCATAATAATACGAGACTATCTGTAATTGAATATCTGTGCCACGTTTTTTTTTTCCAGAGGGTTGCAAGTTCCCGACCAGATGGGAGGGCGTGTGGTTCCAGTCCGGTATCCGGCAGTCGATCGTCGTGCAGGCCAACCGGTTCAGCATCAAAGGCAAGTGCGTGGACTCGGACGGCGACAAGTTTCTGCTGTCGGACGAGTAAGTCGAGAAACTTTTTTTTAATCACACTACTACACTTCATATTAAAGATTATTTTATAATCATTATATAATATTATATATATATATATAGTGTATATATAGATACATAGTGTGGCTGCGGTTGTTATTATTATCGTTTTATTGTACGACACGGCAATGATGTAACTTTTACCATTTATTACCATTATTATACCGTATATAGTATAATGTATAATGTTTGCGTTGTTACTATTGTTAACACACATGAAATCTGTTGTACTCTGTCAGAAATAAACCATCGTTCGAGTGTGGGTAATAGTATAAATTATTTAGGTCGCAGATTCTAGAAATGAAAGAAATATTATCAATCATGAATATTGTATTTATTATTGCATTGCTTGACGTGATACAAAATACACACGACTGGCATCCTATATACACACTTTCACGACTGGTCACATGATTTCGGTGTCTATATTCTTTATGAATTCAAAATAAACGATACAGCGTCTTTTAAATTCCTCAGCCAAATTACATATTATACTAAATAATAGAACAATATTACACAATATTGTTTTTTGGGCGTATCTCGTCTTGATGTAGGTATACAATTAAATTAAAAATTAAAAATTAAGAAAAACATTTTTAGAAATAAACATTTCGTGGTACCCAATTTAGAAATGCACAGCGAAGAATACGGACAATTCCTGATTTATTTAACAGATATAATAATCATGTAAAAGCGTTTGTAATAAATACGACTCTGTGTATGTAAAATATACACTGGTAATATACCTCATAATTTATTATTGTGCTTAACTTCTCAATATTAGCTGTTTTTAATTTCCTACAACTGTCCACTACTATATACAGATTTCATTGTATTTATCTTTGACAAAATTAAATTAAAACGTAGGTATAGGTTAACATATAATATGCGAACAATAGCAACGCTGCATAGCTTTTCAATATTATATAGAGACCTGCAAAATTTTCGAAAATATATTTTATCATAATATTATGCTCAGTGGTGATTAGTATATTTTTATATTTTGTATTCATACATACGTGAATGATTTTTGTATTAATTTTGTGCGCTCATATGAAAACGGCTTTCACACTCAAATACACGTATGACGTACGAGAAACGTCAGCTACAATGTTATATTATGCAGACCAGACGAAACATTTGCGCTAAATATTGTTGTAAGCTCGACGTTTATTATAATATAAGTGACAACGTTATTTTTTTTAATAGAACGCATTTATTAAAACAACAGGTATTGCAACACATCTGTAAAATAGGTAACATGACGTGTGGAATTCGGTGTTGTACTGAAATAATATTTCTCTGGTAATACATGTATGGTTTTGAAATTTCATGAAATTTTTTTTTTTAATTTATCATTTACACAAAAAATAAAAATACACTACAAATTATAAAAAAAAGAAATAGAAAAAAAGTTTTTTCAAGTTACACACCGATTACGGCGAGGGAAGAACATGTTTAAAACTATGTCTATTGTGTACGAATACACAAATTGTTTATTATAGTGACTATAGTGCAATAGTGTCACCGTGGCTTTCTGAAGATGGCCTAGACCGGCTAGACCTAATCAGTTATCACTAATCTATAATTTATATATTCACCGATAGATTTGTGAATTATTATTAACTAATTTATTATCATTATATTAATTCACATAACAATACATTTTCGCTATTTTGTACTTTTCTTTTTTTTTCTCAAAACGTTCAAAATAATATTATTTATCTGCAAAAAAATACAGATATTAAATAATACTATAATACTTAATTTACTACCATGTACCTATTTTAGGTCTTTAGATTTCTTTTACAAAATAAGATAGTATGAGTAATGACTAATAGATAATAATTAATAAATACTAATATAATAATATCATCTACGTTTCTACTGCATATGTAAAAAAAAAATTATTTTCAATATTTCACGAGGAGTGAAATTTTCAATTTTGAAATATTTCAAATTTAAAACCCTAAATATATGGCAACTTACTTACATATTATCATGATCATACAGTTATGTCAAAAATTATATTAATTAAATTTCTCTGTTCAAACCATCGCTAGATATGTATACGTAGTATTTTTTTAAGCAATATTCTTTTTATTTTTATGACTAGGTACGTATCGTTGAGCGCACAATGTAACAAAAAAAATGTACGTCAAAACCAGCTGCAGCAGGGACCGAATATAACATATATATTTTGTATTGCAACCGATATTTCATTTCGTTTGGTATATTGAAAAGTAGGTAAGTAGTTACTGTATAAAAACGCGAGATTTCTTTCGGTGAAATAAAATATACAAAATATATCTATAATTGGTATTTGTTTTAAAATTTCAATGTGGCACGTAAAGAAAATAACCGTTTTTTTTGGAGACTGCGATTCCCGTTTTATCAATCACTATAGTGTAAATTAAAATATATATTCTAAAATGGCACAAAAATAAATTATGCATAAACTATACTCACGAAACAAATACGTATCTATTTTATTTTATTGTCTCGAAAGCATTTTGAAACGAGTTTACTTTATATTATATCGCCAAATAACTGATTAAGTACTTTTTATTATAACTAAGGCGCGTTCATGGTTCGCCGTGTCGTATTATATTCGATTATATTCGATATTATTTCGTTTCTTATAATATTATTATTCATTATTCAATAATATTCAGGTAATGCGCGTTATCGCTGCAAGTCGAATAATATTATTATATTCGATTGTGCACGACACATGGCGAATATTCTGAACCCGAGATACGCCATACCACCGTGACGTGAAGTCTTACAAAGTCATAAACCTACAACATAATACATATTATTTATATTGGTAGCTTTAAAAATAATAATAAAAATACATATAATATAATATAAAGGTAGGTTATTTTATGTTCAACAGTTCCGATTTTGTGTTATTAGCTTTAATATTAAGCAGAGTTCGTACGACATTGTGTAAAGTCGAATATATTGTAAATATATTAAATTGTATATATTGGTAACGCGTGTTACCAACTCTTTTTTACCTACCTACGTATTAAAATATATACGAAACACGACTCAACATGGTATGTGGTATAAACCCGGATTTAGAGTGGATATTGTGGATTATTGACCTATTATCGTACTCAAACGTAGAAACGCACTACCTATCTGTTTTTACATTGTTTTATTATTAAGCCCGCAAGATTATATTATTATTCGAGCGTTTTTAAATGTTGATATTTTATAGTTAAGTACTCATATCTCGTATTAAATTGAAAAACCTATGTAAAAAAACACATATAATAATATTCTTAGCTTTAATTTTGATGGTGAATAATATATGTATCAATTCACAAATAAAACTACCGGCACAGAATTAGAACTGCTAAACATTTATTCGCCTATGTCGCGGTCGTAGCACAATATAAGTCGGACACAACACGTTTACACGTCGTGTGCAGGACAATGTACCAATAATACAATTTTTTCAGCTATAAAATACTACAAAAATAAAACGAATGAAAATAAAAATTGAAAGCTTATACAATAAAGATAACGATAAAACCAGATTTCAAATAATTTTCTACTTACAAAACTATCCATCTTTAAAAAAATATAAAAAAAAAAATCAAAATTATCCAGACACGTAATAATAATGATATTGTAGTATTTTAATAAAGTATAACCGTTTTTGGTTTAGTTAAATATGTGACACAAGTGTAATAAAATATCCGATTAAATTATTGTAAGAAAATATAAAAACAAAAGGTTAGAAGTTTTGATTAGATTATTATTATTATTTTTATTGAATAAAGCCTCGACAATTAACGTTATTGGCTTATATTATTTACAATATTAAAATATTACGTTTTATACATTATACGGAATTTTGAAATAAAATTACAGCATAATTAACTTAAGTATGTAAAAAAGGTAAAAAACATGATATAGAGATCACACAACATAAGAAGAAAGAAAAAACAAGATTAGATTATTGTTAAAACTAAAAACGCAATTAATATTTAATATGCGTTATCATATTAAATTGTTCGTAGTCTCGCCGTTATAATATCATATTCGAGTTAAAATCTGTTCAGTGAATCAGGTCATCATTATTTTAATCTTTCCGAAAGGTTTTCCTCGAAAACTGTAGTTGATGAATGTCTTCTGTATAATAATATGGCAAAATTCTTCTAGTCATAATATTATTGTAATATTATACAATCGTCGTGATAATCATTCTGTTAACAACTACTGTAATTCTGTCGATCAATCATCTCGTGACTACTCGGAAAAAATAAATCATCAAACAACTGCATAAAACAGTGAGTATATGGACAAATCTACGAAAAGAGATTATACTTTGTTCCGAAACAGCGATCAATACCGCAACCGTCGTATACTTTTATTAACATACTACGCAAGGTAAAATAAAGAATAAAATGACGGCACTTTGCTGTGGCCGTTTGAGTTCATAGTGTTTGTATGAATTTTTTGTTTTTTTTTAAAAATAAAATTGCAATTTGATTATACCCAACGACGGTGGTGGTGGTGCCGTGATTTTTATCTAGACCGCATAGCGTAGTCTTACATCCTTAATTTAACTTTTCTTACGATTTATACGAAACACTAAAATGTGAATATAAATTATTACAAGCGTCTCTCTCTCTCTCGTTCTTATCAATCTGTATTTAAAACGCCAGTCAAATCTGTAATTTATTATTAACTATATTTGAATGGTTTAACAATAATATAGTATTACAAACGCGTTTGACATTTTCTCTTTTGCATTGAAAACTGAACATTTGGAACATAGTTATTATAACTACAGATATTTCATTATTTTTAAGTTATTGGTTTTTTATGAGTTTTATGAGTTTTTTAACTCTACCTAATCTAATTATTATGTAATCTATTTATTTATATTTATTTTAGAAAAAAAATTTTAAATCGATGTCACAAAAATGAAAATTAGAGCATACAAGAATATAATTTTTAATTTTATTTTGGATGCATTATTATTTAGATTTTTAAGGATATTACTTCCTATTCTTGTTTAACCATCTAATATATTATATTTTAAGACAATCGACCGCAATTTATTTAAAATTTGAAATTTACCCAAACTTAAATCGTTCACACCCGATGAAATTTTTTTATAAACACCAAGGTAATTGTTCTAAAATGTAATTAAAAGTAAAGCGTCTACGTAGAGTAGAACGAATAAGACATAATCGTTATACAAAACGATATTTTAAACTCAAATATTATATTTAATATTGAGTTTCACAAAACAAATATTATCTTAATGTTTAGTATAACAGTATTAATATAATATACTTAAATAGGCCTCTAAATTATTGGAAGGTATGCAAATTAATTAAATAAGTTCGTAATGTGTATAATATTATATCAGCTATCCCTTCAATAAATACAGTTTAGGTACCTACTCGTATGATAATAATGTTTTATATTTTTAATCTTTTACTAGGTACAACATGATATTATGTATAGTACCTATATTAGGGTTAGGTATCATCCCGTTGTACTCGTGTTAACTATAATATTATAGCTGTGATCGTTAGAGTAAAAATATAATGTACATTATTATTAGTCTGAACTTACTCCGGAGTAAACACCGAGGACGATTTTCTCTAAATCAATGAAATTATAGAGCGTACTGTGCCAATATATTAAGGATTTAGTGTGAAACGGTCTCATTAAATATTTGTACAAAGTTTCTTGAAGCACCCCTTTTGAAAACCTCCAAGTACACATAGTCCCATATATTAATATAATGTTACATTATCGGTAAATGTCATCGAAGGCGATAAAGTTTTCTTTATCTATTGACTTGTAAAGGGTATTCAAAGAACACGCGGTGCGCGCCTTTTGCACCAGACGAGATGACGATATTGTGTGCGTACGTAAGTGCCACGGGCGCACGCGGTGTCAACTTTTTTGAACTCGTCGAGTTGTTGTTGTCGTAACGATATATCCAAACTCGGTAACCGAAAGAGAAAAATAAAAGACGGCGAATATGATGTTCGACAGATATTATGTCCCGTCGATAACTTTCCCGCGGCTGTTATTTTATGTCGTTCGCCGGTTCGACGGTACGGCGAAGCTAATATTACTTCTGACTCGAACTTATCGCGACATTATCATATGACGATAGGTATATAATTAGGGTTTGAAATATTTCAAAATTGTAAAATTTCACTACTCGTGAAACATTAAAATATATTTTAATCTTACATAATATGCAGTATAATATGATATTACTATATTGTATTATTTAGTATTTATTATAATTATTATTTATTACTCATATTTGGGTAAAAGAAACCTAAACCTTTACCTGGTAGTAAATTAAGTATTATTGCATTGTTTCATATCTGTATTTTTTTGGAGATGAATGATATTATTCTGAACGTTTTGAGAAAAAAAAAGAAAAAATACATAATCGAGAAATTGTATTGTATTGCAATAAGAATTAACATGATGATAATAAATTAATAAATAATAATTCACGAATATATTGGTTATTTTATATGATTATTGATTAGGTCTATCCGGTCTAGGCCATCTTCGGAAAGCCATTGACACTATTGCACTAGTCACTATGATAAACAATTTGTGTATCAATACAATAGACATATATAGGTAATTTTAAACGCCACGTTCTTCTCTCACTCTAGTTATACGGGTCTTACTTGAAAAAAACTTTTTTTCTATTTTTTTTTCATGTAAATGAAATATTTTTTTATGATAGTTTAATGAAATATTTCAAGAAAAGAAATTTCAAAACCATACATGTATTACCAGAGAAATATTATTTCAGTACAACGCCGAATTCCACACATGTTACCTATTTTACAGGTCTGTTGCAATACCTGTTGTTTTAATACATTCGTTCTATTTAAAAAAATAACGTTGTCACTTATATTATAATAAACGTCAAGCTTACCATAATATTTAGCGCAAATGTTTCGTCTGGTCTGCATAATATAACATTGTAGCTGACGTTTCTCGTACGTCATACGTGTATTTGAGTGTGAAAGCCGTTTTCATATGAGCGCACACAACTAATACAAAAATCATTGTAAATCATATAAAAATATTTCATGAAATACAACCTGAAAACTTTCATAAAATATTTCAAGAAAAAAAATGTCATAATATTTTAAAACCCTATGCATATGTAAAAAAAATTTTTTTCAATATTTCACTAGGAGTGAAATTTTCAATTTTAAAATATTTCAAATGTAAAACCTTATGTATAATGATGGATATTATAATATTGGACAATAGTAAGTTATATGTTTGCAGACTGTTTGTAGAAAAGATAGTATAACTATCACTGAGATCCAAACATTCGGTTAGTAATTCAAATACCGATTTTAAATCGTCACGACTTGAGACTTTTAGCAAACATTCTCATTTGGGTGATAAAGACGTTTAATACACATAACAATAATAATTACGAACAAACATTTCAAAGTTGTTTTATATATATAGCATGGACGTTTTAATGCGAAATAATAATAAACGAAATTTATAATACGCGGTAATATATTTTAATCCAAAAATCCAATAATATCTATACCAACAATAATACACAATATTTTAACCCAATTTGTAGAGTTTTTTTAGAGTTAAATCGGCGGGGATATTAAGCCCCACGAAATATACAATATTATACTACGCTCGGTCGCCTTATTGAAAAAAATAATAATAATATACATACTTAGGTGGATTGACGCCAAAAGGATTTTATGTTCATCGGAGCATTACGTTGTTTATGGAGAAGTCAATAGTGTTATAAGATGAATCGGGTTGAGAGCCGTACACGGCGTGTCGAGTATGGAAAACGATAATCGTAAAACGGATCGTCTCGTCCCGTCCCGTCGTTATTTTTCAGCCCTTAAACACACACACCACCGACACGTATATAAACGTATATCTGTACAATATAATATATTTGCCTCGTCTAATAATAATAGTGGGTAATAAAATATATACATATAATATGGGCATCACGGCTCGGATTTATAATATGTATTTAAAATTTTTAAAAAATACGTAAGTAAATATAGGTGCAATAAAAACGTTAAAATATGGAGGTAAATCGAAAAAAAATCTGAATCGTTCGTGCGTTCAAAATACTCAATTCGTGTAAACGCAGTATTCGTTATTATTATTAAAAAATAAAAAATATATTATATCTACCGAGATAGATCAGCTCGAGTCATTCCCGAGTTCCCGACAAATTGCAACCTACATAACAATATTTATTAGCCTGGTGTAAAAACAATAATATTTTATATTTTATAGTATATAATATTATGTGAATTTACGATCGTTGGCTGTGTACTCGTTTAGTCGTATTAAATATATTATATTATATATTATTATGAATGCGAGTTAAAATCACCGCAAATAATCATTTGAAATATAATATGAGAGTCGTGTTGACATCGATAAGTATTCACATAAAAACACTGTTTAATTTGATATTTTCGTATACACAGAGAGATATTGAAATATTATAGAAAAACGTGTAATATGTACTTTTAACGAAATATTATGGAAATCTATACGTTTGTATATTATAGTTTATTCAAAATCTTTTTGAACGTATTTAGCACTATGGTTGAATTTTCATACTAAAAACATTTGCATTTACATAATAACATTATAAATCCAAACCCAGTATAGCCCTGTTATAGATTTTATAATAAACTGCAGGATAATATGTAACTGAAAGAATTGACAATCATTATACAATTATTAATATAATTATATATGTTTTATATTTTTTCGTGAATTTTAATCAATATTTTGAATTTTTTTTTATATTTTAAGCATAATAATCACACATAATATGAGGAAAACTTTGTTTTCAAAATATACTATTATAAGGACAAAAAATTACCGTCAGTTATTTCTGTTACATACGGTTGTAATTATACAACACACACTTATAATTTATAATATGCACACATACCCATAATATAAAGTATACTCATGGTGATTCGAAATGTATGCTACGACCACTTTATTGACTCAAAATAGAGAACAATTTACGGTATGGAAGTTTTCTGATTTAGAAACATCTAAAATGATTTGTACATTTTATAATTGTTTACAATACTTTAAGGGTTGTTTTGGGAGGTCAACTTTAGAAACGTATAAACACTTTACATATTACTCAAGCATGGTGTCTTGCATTAATTAATGCGTTGTTCAAGCGTGTATTAAAAAAATGTCTTCATAATATTATGTTTGCAAAAAAGCACACTATGCAACCTATTAGGTTCCCATTTGAGTTTCTAAAGTCGACCCCCCCCCCCCTAATATATTGTAAACAATTATGAAATGTACAAATCAATTTAGATGTTTCTAAATCAAAAAACTACTTTCGTATTCTAACATAATATGTTTCTGTATTTTGAATATTTATGTGATATAAGAAGGCTATAACATATACATTTCGAATCATCCTTTATAAAACAATATGTATTTTATATTATATATATATATCACGTGACAGGCGGGTAGAAGTAGGTATTATAGGTCGCCCTCTACGTCGTCGCTCTTTCACTCGAAAAAAACGCGCATTTCGCTTTAACAATCCCTTCTGTAGTCGATTCCGATACATTTGTCCCGGCGTACACGTGCGTTAATGATTTTAAGAACATTCCGCCGCCGTCGCCGTGGGCGTTTGCTCGAAACTCATTTAAAAATCGCTATGAGTGCATTTTTCTAAATACTTATTCCTAGGTAGGTATGTATGTATATAAAGCCGATCTAAATAGAATTTCGGATAAGCTTTCCGGCTGCCGGCGGACGTTACTTGTGTTTTGTATTCCTTATGACAATCCGTATTTACAACAAATCCGTATAACAATATTATTATTGATGATTCGCGTTTGAGGAAAATATCCAGTGCGCTGTTTCGCTGATATTTTAATAATTCCTATATTATATTATTTTATAACAAAATAGTATTTCATGATTTCGGCGAGAAAACGCCGAGATAATACTGCCGCGGTAAACGAGATACGACGCGTGAACAGAGTAAATTCTCTGTCGACGTCGTCTTCGTCGATCGGACTACGCTATCACGATCGCCCAGAATTATTACACACAAAGTAATATACGCGTTTTCCTTCGATTTCCGCCATGCGCATTGCACCACATCCTAGCTAGGACGACTATAATATAAAGTACATATTACATATTATATAGATAGTCGTTTTGTTATTATTTATTGTTATCATTATTATTATTATTAGTAGTAGTAGGTAGTAGTAGTAGTAGTATTGTGCGCGATTATAGTTTGCGATACGGCCCCACGACAACAATAACGCTATATATTATTATTATACCGCAATACTATTCGTTTGTATTTATTGTGTTTTTCGCAGGAAAAAGCCGTGCTACCGGTGCGTGGTCATTCACGAGAAACATCACAACGTCCTGCAGTACAAAGAAAGTAAGTCGAGATATTATTATATTGACATATGTGTATTGTACGCGGAGGGGCTGCAGGTGGACAGAGGGTTTAGGTTGTCCCGGGAAAACATTCGCTGCCAAGAAAAATCTGACCGTTCGGTCCCTTAGGTATATATATAATATGTATAAACCGTACAGATATATATGTTTAGGCGCACAGCTATACAGGTATCGCGTGCTTATTATACACGCGAAACAATCGATGGAGATGATGCTTATCGGACCGTAAAACCAGACAAGCGATTCAATTTGTATTTGTGCGCGTACGCGATCTCCGTACGGCCGAAGGGATCTCGACGGGAAGAGAAGGAGTGAAGGAGAGTAGGGCTAAAAGTATATATAATATCTGGCGTGGGCGTTTGTGCGGGAAACGGGAAAAAATTTCGAGGACGAAAGGATTATAAAGCACAGAACGTATATAATACCGCGGTCGTGGTCGCAAAACGGTTTAGGTAGGTAAATATAATTTCGTTAAACAGTTTTCCTATACACTTAATTCACAATATTATATTGTAGTATAAGAAGTAATCACTTTTTCAGTGTGCCGAACCAGTAATAATTATTGGTTAGCCAACTATAAAAAAAAAAAATTTACTTCTTGAATAATAATAAAAAAAAAATTGTAACTTCTAATTATTAATTTTAACCGCGGTTAAACATTTTTAAGCGTTTAGTGGGAAAAAATCCAATTTATTACAATGGTCGCCGATATATAAGCGGTTCTTAACCTTTTGTAAAACATGGAAAACCAATGAAAGATTTTTAGAAACCCCGGACCCCCTTCCAATTTTCTGTCGAATAGGTACCTTTTTTTTACAAAACATTTCATGTTACCATAACCAAAATTATAATATTTATTTTATATTACAAATTACAAGAATAGATATAACAAAACATATACACATTTAAAATTATTTTTATTAAACTAAATTCTTTATAAAATTGTTATAATATGAATTATTTTATTTTTAAATTAACCGAACATCGTGTTAGGGCTGCGGCGGACCCTCGGAGGACCGTGGACCACAGGTTAAGGTTAGGTTAGGTTAGGTTAAAACCGCTGGCCTATATTATAGGTAGTTATAAGGAATTTGAAAATTAACCTGACAAGACGCCAAAAAATAAAATACAAAATAAACTATACATACATGGGGCAGGGATCTGTTTGCGCACTGTCCGGTGGTTATTCTCTAATTATAGTAAACCGACGGCTTGGGTTCAATAGTTATAACACGAGTACACAATATTATAGTTATTACGGCCTCATTGGACGATCGACGACGATTTTTTTTACAGCCTTTTGCAACGAAATGGGCACGCTGAAGACCATCTGCCCGCTGATCACCGGCGACGCTCTCCTGTACTCCATGTTCAGAGAGTCGGGAAACCCCATGCAGTGCCCGTTCAAGCCGCCGTACACGTTCACGTATAACCGCGGTCACGGTGACTGCAAGAATCCCGTTTCCACGGTAGAGGCTTGTACCCAGGACTCGAGGCTGTTGATCCGGTACCAGGCGTGTCCGGACGTCGAAGGGTCGGAGAGCGCGCGTGAGTATATTATTATATTTTATATAATATAAAAAACATTTACCGGCCACACAATGTGCCATATTCTATAATTAAAACAAGTGGTCAATTTTGCTGAACGACGATCGAAGAAATCATCCTCGTCGATAGTGCAGGATTTAATATTGTTTGCGCAATAGGTTGTTGCGGTCTATACCAGTGTTTCTTAACCTTTTTTTTTACGACGACACCCTTATTTAGACCCATACAAATGGCGACACATAATTAATGGATTTTTCAAAAAAGAACAATTATAAATACTTATATTTAAATCATTATATTAACCATTACCTTTTTATTACAATTTAAATGAACACATTTTTGGACGAAAAACATTGCGGTAATACGTGATACACCATACACTGGTGTGTCGCGATACACTGGTCTATACGGTGGTCATTATCGTAGACAGAAAAATATTTCTCTCTGAATATTTTTTTTTATTTCATTGATCTTTATCGAGCCAAAGAAATATTATAGTAGGTACCTACAACCAAATGTTAAATTAAATAATAACTTTGTATCGTATAAAACACACATCCGATAAAATAACCATCCTATCGCGATCTCGATACGACGATAGAACTGCAATATGTGACATTCGCGTACAAGAGAATCTCTGTAGTTGCTGCTCTATCAATTTTATTTATTCTAAATTAATAATTTATATTATAATTAAATGATTGTATAAAAAAACTTATAGGGCAATAGATCGGTACACTCAGTATAGCACTCTTTTCAAAAATAATGACCAAACATATTAAATGTATAATAACTCTCACACGGATCAATTCGTTACCTCTACTAGTCTATACGTTCATTATCTCATCGTACTCTTGAATAGTTTACGAGTAATGTAAACAACTAGACATCGCCATTGCCACTATAAAGCATTAATAAATGTTCGTCTATTGACATAATATTTGCTTTTACAATGTACCTAGAATACCTACAACTATCAGTTAATGTCAATCGAACACTTATCGAGATCGAAACAATATAATAATATCCTTAATGCCATCTATTGTACAGAATTAGACGTATTACTACATATTATATTAAACTGTTTACAATAAAATATCTATCTCCTTTGAGCGCAATGCTTGTGACGGCTTTAAAGAGTTACATTACATAATAAGACGAAAAAAATAGGTACTAAAATAATACACCTTGAGTTCAATAAAATAACATAGTACAACAGGACAAAGTAATACAATAAAAATGCCATAAGTTACAATCAAAATCTTGTAACACGCCGTTCTTTACTTTATATTTAAATCAATGTCTTTTTAAAATATTAGTGAAAATAACCATTTGTTAATTTTTGTAATTCTAAGATTCCCAACTGAGGAAAATATGAGTTTTTTATATCAAATGTCATTGAATTATAATAGTTTGGACCTAAATAATCGATACATTTTTTACCAAAAGCTTTTTTTAACATTAAATGCTTCCCCTTTTTTCTTATATTTTTCACATAAAAAAATGATTAATAATTGTTTATTATACATAAAATATTATAATTTATTACTTATCCGACTAGACATAATACTGTACACATCTTCAACTTCATTCGTAACACACTCATAGCTCGTAGTTACTTTATTAATATATTTAGTAATTTATTAGTTATATATTGATAATCTACCTAGAAAAGCGTTATATTTTGATCGTATATTTATATACTATACTACAGTAAGTTTTATTATTATTACTATTATTATATTCTCTCCCTCTCTCTGTCCGTCTCTGTCTTTCGAGTTTTCAGACTGTTCGCATATTTTACCATCATGTCGCCGCACCGACCGCGTTTTGTGGCGAGTTCAGTTTTTGAAACCGCACGCGAAAAACACGACATGAGAAGCGTTTTAAACTCGCCGCCGCCGCTTCAGGACGCGCGTGCCTGCAAAAACTTTGGTTTCCCCGGTATAATTATTATTATTATTGTTTCCACCGAAATTACCCGAAACCACGCTTGATCGACGACGAAAAACCTCAAAAACGTTAATATTATACGCGTTCAGAATTTCAGATATCAATCACCAAATGACCACTGTACCCGATTTCGGATTCGTAGCGACTTCCCCGCGCAAATGCGTGATACGCAGCAATCCACTTTTAGTATCGACTTCCTTTACTCTCCTACATTCTACTATGGCAATATATTCAAACTAAATTTAAGTACATGATTACTATATTAAGGTCTTGATCAGAGATTCGACTGACCAAATTACTACACTTATAATTTAAATAATAATATACCCTGAGTCTATTATATTATTATGTAAAGGAATAATAATATTTGAAACGCCAAAAAATATACTTTACTACCGAGACGTGGTTGTTTTAATAATTTCCGTAGATTTTCGTGATTTTTTTTATAATACATTCGAAAAATGTATTCTAATCACAATAAAATAAATAACACATAATTCGTATATTATTAATTTTAATAATTTATCAAAAATAATTTTCTCTATTAAATGTAAGCATAATTATTATAAAATATCAAAAATTATGTTTTATGTAATTATGTATCACCGAATAAAAATGTATTTTTAATAAAGTTGTTGGTTGAATGTTTACTGTAACTATAAAATATAAAAAATAATACAGATAATAATTTTAGTAAAAATGTATGCGGACTTAATATAAGCGTGTCCAGTGGTCTCGAACCACTTGGCTTTTTTTACAATAGTTAGCTTATAATTATAATTGAAAATCCAATACATATACTAATGCGTATGATTGTATGATTAGTCGAAGAAGTCGAATGCATCGCCGGTTGGAAAGAGGGATCGTACCGGTTCCTCGTGGGCAGGGTTCACCACAGCAACGGTATACCAATGTCAACAGAAGACCGGTTCAAGTGTTTCATATACGAGCGAACGACCTCTCAGAGACAACTGAAAGGTCCTGGTGGTTCTGGAGACGTCGAGTACAGAGTAGCACAGTCCGGGGACGCCACTTGCAGCGGACTTTTCAGTCCCCTCGAAGGGTCTAGGACCATGATATTGAAAAAAGGTACGCCCTGATCTGAACTCGGAATGTTAATGTTTTAAGTATAAATTAGTCGGTGGTCGATAATCATAAAATTCAACTGACCTCGTGAAATATTGTTTTTACTCTAATATATTGACAAAATACATCGACAGACGGGGACACGAAAATACACGATGTCAAAATAATATACAACTTGGTATTGATTAATAAAATTGTAACATAACTTTTTATTAATATTCGATATAATTTAAATATCAAATCAATTATATACATTATTAATTACTAAGAATAAAACCAAAATAGTAGTACATACATTTTTATGATAATCATCGTAACAAAAAAAAATTGTTGGCATTTAATATTAATTTTACCGATCCCATATTATAAGCTTTGGAGAAACCACTTGCTTTCAAAACAAAGTTCGTTAAAATTGGAAAAAAGTTTAAAAAAACGAGTCGATTCAAATAAAAATCTAACTAATTAAATTAGTAATTATTTTTCTATTGGCCATTTTGAAACTCGGATAAATGAAAGAGCTCATGGTTGGTCTGGCGTTGCAATATTATAGTAATACGATAACGGTGGATTACCTAACCCTGCGTGTTCGGTACCAGAAATGGATTTATTTATTATTTTTTTTGCGCAGAGACC
Source organism: Neotoxoptera formosana (assembly GCA_022818045.1). Lineage (NCBI taxonomy): Eukaryota > Metazoa > Arthropoda > Insecta > Hemiptera > Aphididae > Neotoxoptera > Neotoxoptera formosana. Next base: position 23,188,586 of record CM040633.1, on the reverse strand, counting down.
TTTGAGACGAAGTGCAGCTTCCCTTTGTGGCTGACCGAAAACCAGAGGTGGCGGACATTGGACCACGGCAAAACGTTCACGTTTCTCCATCACCACAACAACAACACGCTGAAGCTGGTGTCCAGCTCGTTAGACCGCGTGTTCGCCGCGCAAACCATACAAGCCTCGCACCAGTTCTTTTACAACCAGCCGCTGGTGGCGTCTCTGCCCGTTCACGAGATGAAATTCTCCTGTCAGCAAGAAATGGAAGAGATACCGCACCGGTTCAGAGTGATGGCGCACTACGTTACCGGATGGTAACAACAATACAATACAATAATAATATAATATATTAGGGATGAGAAATATAGATACATTATGATCGGTGCAACCGAGTTGGGTCCGAGTACTAGAATCTAATCGCAGGTACTACACTAGTTGGGTCAGGGATTGTTTTAAGTAAGTAACAAAGTATTTTAAGTAAATATACCTACAACCCAGACGAAAAATATTAAAAATTAGCATAACCCGCTATTAATGAGAATCACAAATTCCTGCATAGTACCTGAATGTTATTGCCAATTATTATTACTGAAAACTCTAATAACTTATATATTAAAGAAACTAAAAAAAATAAACTGTAAAAATCATTAAAAAAAAAATTAGGGATCCAACTAGGATGCATATGATTTGAATATTTTTTCTGCGTCTGCTTTGTGGAGCTAAATTTGAAGCTACAAAATATCCGTCTTATAAACTTATATGAGCTAACACGTTTTTTATTTTCATTTATATTTTACTCATTTAGAAAAAAATCATATCAATATTAATTGTTTTCAGTTTCTCGGCAGTACCTGTTGCTTAAGAAATATAGTTGCATTTCTATAAATATTGATATAGACATTTTTTGTTTTAAAATGTCTCTGTTTGATTAGTGTTTTTCTCGCATGTACCTACTATAAGTTCAAACCATAGAGTAATACTATAGTATGGTTCAAACGCACAAAATGTTTGGCGAGCTATATAACTTCTCATCACTAATAATAATAATTTATAATATTATCGTGTCGTGCGATTCGTACGTTTCTCACGTTCAACCGGTACATTACGTCGTCGTTTTATTTTGTTTCTCCCGTACGCGCGCGCAGCCAGAGCGGATACATCTGTTTGGACTTCCACCGGAGGGCGCACGACTTGGCAGAACTTCAAATGGGTAAGTCACCGCCGCCCTCGCGGTCACACGTGGGTCAGCACAATAAGGGGGCGACGATGACGATGATAATAATAATAATATGGTATTTGTTTTTTTTTTCCTCCCGCCAAATCAGGTCAGCCGAGCAGGAGACCGGAAGACGCGTGCAACTCGCCCAACTTTGATGCGCACGCTACGGATTCAATTACGCTAGTGGGTAAGTCTCTCGTCGTTGATTGCGAAAATATTTCAAGTGTTTGCGCCGACAGAGAGAGAAAGACCGAGTGCAATTTCACGTTAACCTTCTAGAACAAATACTGATAGACTGCGGGGAATGCGCGCCGGTGTTTACAAATAATATACAGTACGCGCGATGAATATCAACCGTGTAGCGAGCGCGTATAGTTCAAAATCTAGTTAACCGGCGACTGTTTTTTTTTTTTTTTTTTTGTTTTTCCTATTCTATTATTTTACTTTGTGTTACGAGATTTTAGAAAAAAAAAACTGTTCCGGCTATCATATTATACACTATTTATATAATATATTATTATATTTTATTAAATCGAATCTCCGGGTCTGTTTGTTGAATTGAGTTTCAGCACCGCCGCGGCGTCTTTACTGCGTTGTAATAATTCGCTATTGTGATGACATAAAAAAAAAAAAAATTGACGTCACATTTTCTATAGAGTATAGTAATTTTTTTCACAAACAACAGTTTGTTTTCTTCTAAATTTTTTCTGATTTGACGTGTCAGAACGTTATTTATTTACCAGATTCTGATAAAATGAATTCGCTACAAATTGAATCGGACATGATATTGAACTAAAACAAAAATAATAACATCGTAAACTTGATTTTACGTCGAGTTTTTTCATCCAACTAAGTATATAATATAATAAAATCAGTAGGTTATAAATAACATCGCAATCGTTATTTTTTTCGACTGTGCGGGATTATATTATATTTTGGATAAATACGTAGTCAAATTATTTTTATCATACGATATCGTGTAAATCTCAAATTTCCAGACTCATATAATTATACTAGCTGAATTACCCGGCTTCGCCCGTGCGTAGTTTTTGCTTTCTCGAAATGAAATAATTGTTAAATCAACACACATTGTTGTGTTTTAAAGAAGAAAATAATTTATTTTACTTAATGCTATCAAGTGCTAAATAATAATAGTAGCTGTAAATTATAAATAAAACAAAAAAAAAAAATATATTTACAGATGATTCTATACTCAATTTCTCAATTCTAATATGGCTTACTAACTCTTAACTAATAAAAATGTTATATTTTAGTTTGTAGTTTAAAACTTCTTATTCCTACGTCATAAATATAGCGGTTGCAGTCGTGCTATGAATTATGATACGTACGACCGTCAATAGTTAACTGACGTAGTGTCGTGTCGAAACAATTATTCATCTCCATCCGCCGATAAGATACACTCACAAAAAAAAAGGTCAGAGTCAAGGCAGACGGAAATCCTCGGACCGCGCCGTACCGTATTTCCCGTTATCGGCCGCCTATTGTTATTATTATATGAATATAGATATACAAATTACACGTAAAAATTTATTTTTGCCAATTTCAACCCTTTAAAATCAAAAAAAATTCAATTTTGAAAATCGGGCGACGCGGTGACACTCAGGAAGGTATTTGGAACAACTCTGTGAAAAAAAATTGGAAAAAAGTTAAATAGCGTCGTCACAAAATTGGTACATAAAAAAGGACTGTTCTTTTATATATATAAGGATTATAAACCGTTATTTTGCTATCTTAACATTATATTATTAGCTATTTTTAGGGATTTTCAAAAAACCTACATCTACGTTTATTTAGGAATGTACTTTTTTTTCATTACATTTTGTTCTTGTATGAAAACTGCGTAACTGTATATTACGTTTTCTTTATAGCTTCCAAGTCAGACTTTCGAAATTGCCCGTATAAAGGAATTTACTCGATAAAAAAAGTCAGTAAAAGTATTTCGTGGAACGATGTGTCTTCAATTTTACCGAGTAAAACAAATCTAAATGTAAGTACAATATAAACAGACAATATTATGCTTTACTCTATTGATCAACGTTTCCAAAAGAGAGAAATTGGGAAATTCGATTTAAATGAGTAAATATTTCCTGAAAAACAAAATTCTCCTTTTTTTTGTTATCTATATATTTTATTTTCTAGTATTAATTTAATATTTTTCAAACGAGTACATAATCACGATATTTTTAGAATAAATATCCACAATACCGTCGATTGTCGAATACGGAATTGTACTCGGAAAACCGACACAACAGTAGATATTATAATTATTAATACAGATTATACTGATACACTTCTATTTTCTACTTTACTGGGCACCCTTTTTTGTTGTGGTTTATTTTTTCTAACTTAAGTATTTTTTTTTTTATGTTGAAAACGCTAGTGCAATCATAATTCAACACGCTTGGCTTTAGTTTTAAAGCTATAGCAATTTCAAGTTAGTCCGTATACTTTGTAGGTCATAATATAGCTTAATTTATTGCTAAAAATTGTTTTAATTTAAAATAACGTTTTGTTTCTGTCTATTTTTTTTTTTAATTGTGACTTTTTACACTTATAAATTATTTTAAGCGTGAATGAATTTTTTTAATTTCTGAGAAGTCCTTTTTTTAATTTTCTAAAAAAACGTGTTTTTCCGGAATTTTATCATTTTAAAATTCTCTAATTTTCTCATATTTTTTGCGGACTTTGGTCGATATAAAACAGTCGTTTCCCCGAATCATCCCACAGCATCACTTTGATCACTAATATTTATCGCGCACGCCTGTATTTATAGTTACCGGTGGACTTGTTGACTTCCGACAATCATCCGTCTGCCGTGCTGACCACGACATCGCCGCCGTCGCCCAAACGTCACTCGTCCGAACACTACGAAAAATCGTCGGACGACTGGAGCGTGACGTACAAGAAGTTGCAGCCCGACCTGCCGAGTCTGGTGAGATCGCGGAAGAACATCAGCAAGGAATTCGAACGGCAATCGGAGTACGACGACGACGACGAGGTGATATTGCGCAGGGTCAAGAGGAGGGGCCGACGGATTTTGAGCAGCAAAACGGTCGCCGACGAAGACGTCAAGTTGAACTTGACGTCGATCGTGTTCTCCTGCGGATCGGCCGACTCGCTAGAACTGGTGGCAGAATTTCCTCGATCGACACACATACGATCGGGTACGTAATAATTGATTAAATTACCGTCCGAGTTCTCGCGGGTGGAGTTAAAACGTAATCGTAGGAATTTGTTGTTGCGTTATTCGTGGTTCTCGGTGTTTGTCTTTCGTGTTTGTTTGACTATAGCATAATATATGAGTACCTACAACACTTAACACGATGTCATTTAGAGTTTTAAAATTTCATGGAATTTATTTTCTTAAAATATTTCATCCACACAAAAACTAAAAATATACCAACAATTATAAAAAAAAAATAGAAAAAAAGTTTTTTCAAGATACACCCGTATAATTAGGGTGAGAGAAGAACGTGTTTAAAATTACCCATGTCTATTTTGTGTATGAATACACAAATTGCTTATTAAAGTGAGTATAGTGATTAGTGTAAAGTGTCCATGGCTTTCTGAAGATGGCCTGGACCGGTTAGACCTAATCATTAATCAATAATCATAATCAGGGTTCGGGACTTATAGCACTTAAAAACACAATAATAAGCGCTAAAATATGCACTTAAAAACCCTATAATATGAATAAAAAATCTAAAAATATGCATTTAATATATTTATTATTATTTCTTATTTTGTTAATAATTATTAATTACAATTAGTGTTACGTAAATAATTTAAAAAAAAAATCAACTGATTGTTAATTTGTTTCTTGAGTTTCCGAGGTTTTCTAATTTTATTTGTCAACTATAAAATGATTGGAAAATAAAAAATTAAATTTTTCAATTAAATCAATAAATTAATGATTTTACATTTATGTGTCTTACCTTCATTGTTACATTGAATTATTAAATATAATATGTTGCGATACGGGCAATACGGGCCATCATATTTTCTAATCATGAAAATTATAAGGATTTGTGAGTTGTATACACCAAATAAGTACATAAAATTGCATTACTTGTAAGATCGATCGAAATTTGTAAGTTGAAATTTTGAATAATTTTCCAAAATATGCCAAATAAGTACAATAACGTAAAAATAAGCACTTTCGTGCAAAATCTATGAAATATGCAAAGATATGCACTTTCAAATTTTAGATTTGGTATCACAGCATTGAGCAATGAATCTATTTCGCACTCTGCTAAATTTTTTCAATAAATAAAAAAAGTATGCAAATGCTATAAGTCCCGAACCCTGATCATAATTATTATACTTACCAATACATTTGTGAATTATTATTATTTATTAATTTATTATTATTATATTATTTCGCATTACAATACAATTTCTCTATTATGTATTCTTCTATTTTTTCTCAAAACGTTCAAAATAATATTATTTATCTGCAAAAAAATACAGATATGAAATAATACAATAATAATTAATTTACTACCATGTACCTACTTTAGGTCTTTAGGTTTCTTTTACAAAATAAGATAATATTCGTAATAACTAATAAATAATAATTAATTAATACTAATTTAGTAACACCATCTAGGTACAATCCTACTGCATATGTAAAAAAAATTATTTTCAATATTTCAAAAGGAGTGAAATTTTAAATTTTGAAATATTTCAAATTTAAAACCCTAGATTAAATAAGAATAGATTTTTAGTTGTTTTCGTGATTTCGGCGGAAAACGATCCAATTTATTAATAAATACAAATAGGTAAACCAACATTTTCATCATTCCTACGACCAATTAAAAATATATCTATTATTAATTTATTGTCATTCAGTGAGTATGAAGACACAAACAACCCTAAAAAGTATTTTTTAGACACAACCTAATTATGTAAAATCAATTAATGTATATAGGTAATATTAGATAATAAATTACAAAAAAACAATTTTTTTTTTTTTGTGAACGATAACAATACTATATTTGGTTACCATAATAATTTGCTGTTCAAATGTTTTAAAAACCGATCAACGATTTCTGCTTTATTTTCAAATCGTTAAGGTCGGTGTCGGTTTGATAACTTTAGTTCCGGAATGTTTATAGTTGTTATGGTGCATAACTATTTGCTATTCGAACGTATAAGAAGTGTGGCATTTGAACAAACGTTTTCAACCGAACTCAATCTATACTGAATAATAATGATCGATATTAAAAAAAAAAAAATGCATAAAAATAGATTTTCTTCTGCGTATTTTTCCACGCTGTTTAATCGAAAATCCAGGAAATGTCGAAAAAATAATATTGTTTGTCGATGATGATTTTACAATCTACAGAGTGTTTTTACGACCAAAAGATATAGTTCCACCCACAATAATATTAAAACCGTCTCCGATCACTGATCTAAACTCACCACGGTCTGTACAATTTATAAGACCAAGACAATTTCGACGATAAAACTGACAGGGGTACGAGTTTTATATGTATATATAACTACTCTATAAAAATCAAATCATATTTTGAAAACGATTGATTATAATATATTATAACTACGACTTTGTGAAATTGACGTGTACACGTCAAGTACGATCGTACGTCAATATTCAGTGCGAGTCGGTTTAATGCATAGTTAATGTATCGTAATAATATTATTATATTAAAATATCAAACATAATATTTAAAAAATCGATTTATTCGCAACTCTTTATTGAAAAAAATAAATACGAACAAACTTCAAAAAATTGAAATAATAATTATTTATTATATTATATCACATTTCTATCATTTATAATATTAATTAATGTTTACTCTTTTACATTAATGCTTCAAAAACGTTATTATACTTTTAATTTTAAATACTCGCGCATAATATTATCTTTTATAAACGTGTTGACACCCCCCAATAATATATTCCTTATTATTATTTCAACGTCCGATTGTTCTGGTTTAAAACTAATAATTGTTTTAATTTATTTCACTGTATATATTTTATAATATCGATAATGCAATCGATTGTGATGTGTGCGATAAATTGATTGTGTTCCAGAATAATTGAATTATCGTGACGTAGGTACAGGAAATTACACTATATAGAAACTAGGTCAACTATACGTTAACGTACTTATACAGTCATCACGTCGTTTAATTCGAACATGAATTATTTATTAATATTTTGTTGTTTTCCGCTAGTTTTCGTCTTAACTCAAATTAATCTGTACAGCTACATATGTGCTATGTTGCACCAAAATTGTAGCGAATGAATAACATACGACTCGTTGATAATTTAATATTGAAACACAATACTTTTGATTTAATTATCTTGTGATTTGTTGTCTTTATGGAACGGTTAAATTATTTTTTCTATTAAAACACTTTCGGGTTGATTAAATGTTTTTAATAGCCGAAAATCGTTACGTTCCGACGACGTAATGAACGTGTTTGCTCGGACCATAAAAATATTTTCTTTAAATCAGTTTTATAGTTTATAAACATAACACATAAAACTCGTTTATAGATAAACCTATTTATTATTATAAAATATCTGAGTGCGTTGATAGACATTATAATATTATCAACACGTAATATAACAACACGTATTATCAACACAGCGACGCAATAAAATTATATGAAATAATTTCGCCAATTAACTTCTCCAAGATAACTTCTTCATGTTATTTATCGATTCGGTTTTGTGTTATACTAGATTTCAATTATATTTCGAAATACTAAAGAAATAGCTTTTTAAATTCGCAAAACGTCGATTTTAATCAGTATAACTTTTCGAGACGTGGCTTATAGATACGTTTTCTTTAAAACATTTCAAATGCAAGATTGAAAATCAATAATATTTAATAATATAATAATATACTACTATACTATCATCCTCGTCTTCGTAAGACATTATTAAATTTATTTGAGCAAGTTGATATAGTTACACGCCAAACGTCTTTATAACTAACAAACATTTTATTATTTTTAATATCGTTTCGTCCATTATTTGTTTATTTTATGTGCACCACTATTGCGTTTTATAGTTTCCATGTTGTTAATTTTATTTTTGACGAGGTCACGAGTGAAATTTTATTAATGCTTTCATCTTGTGTCTTTGTAATTATTATTACTACAAGAATATTATACACTTGATAAAACGCATTCATTATTATTAGCTTTCGATAACAGTAGGTATAGAATGTTTAAAAATGTTTAAATATAAATTGTGAAATTAATAATATGCGTTTAGCTTCATTTTTTTAAAAAAGGTTCAATTTTTGATACATTTAAATAATAATATGTTCAGATTATAAATAAAAACGTAATACTATTATTTACTAAATAAAACTTATAATCTAGTCAACATAATAAAAGTTAATAATAGTCTAAGTACATAGATAAATTATCAATAAATAAACAAAATTATCGTTTTTCTATCAAAAAGAAAAACAATTGAAGTACTAATAAGTATTTAAATCATTGTAATATTTAATATAGTAATTTAAAAAAATAACATCATGTTTAATTCCCATAACTCTATGTACCCAATACCTATATATACATATATATAATTTATATATATATGTGTGAATAGATTTAAATAAATATAATATATTAAATTAAACGAATTTAGTTTGCTTAAAAAGTAACGGTTGTATGAATTTTGTTCATACGATAAATGCAAACATTTTTGTCGCTCTTGGTCCATTATATCTAAAACAAATAATTTAAAAAAAAAAAACCCTTGTCCGTAGTTCTATTTACATTCACAAAACATATTATGACATAACTTTTAGAATCAAACAAAAGATAATACAACTTAAAACAATAAACATGTTAACACTATTTTTGTAAGTTTTTTATTTAGCCGGATACTGTCTCTGTATACTATATAATAATATAAGTGCATAATATTATGTTACAAAAACAAGCCGGAACAAAACGAACCGTATTGTTCACCAACAATGTTGCTTTTATTTGTCATGTCAAGATTTTTTTTCGGGACTCCCCAAACGAAGTTTATGGTTTTGATGGTTTTAATTGCTGAACGAAAATCGTATAAAACTTTTCCAAATTAACACTATAATACCACAGAAATCTTATACACGAAATCGTAAATGCATATACTATTAACTACAATTAAGGTTTTAAATTTGAAATATTTCATGTGAAATATTGAAAAATTAAAAATGTTATTACTCGTGAAATATTGAAAAATATTTTTTTTTACATGTGCAGTAGGCGAATGTAGAAGATTTTGTAAAAGAAACCCAATGATCTAAAGTACCTGATAGTAATTAATTAAGTATTATTGTATTATTTCATACCTGAATTCGTTGAGATCTATTAGTCATTACTCATACTATCTTATTTTGTAAAAGAAACCTAAAGACCTAAAGTAGGTACATGGTGGTAAATTAAGTATTACAATCGTATTATTTCATATCTGTATTCTTTTGCAGATGAATAATATTATTTTTAACGTTTTGAGAAATAAAAGAAAAATACATGATATAGAAATTGTTTTGTAATTTCAATTAATATAATGATAATAAATTCACAAATGTATTGGTAAGTATATGATTATTGATTATATAGTGATTACTGACTATGTCTAGCCGGTTTAAACCATCTTCAGAAAGCTATGGGCACTATTTCACAAGTCAATATAATGAATAATTTGTGTATTCGTACAATAGAAATAGGTAATTTTAAACATGTTCTTCTCTCACCCTAATTATACGAGTGTAACTTGAAAAAACTTTTTTTCTAGTTTTTTTTTTTTTTATAGTTGTTGGAATATTTTTTTTTTTATGTGTATGAAATATTTCATTAAAGTCTCATGAAATATTTCAAGAAAATAAATTCCATTGAAATTTTGAAACTTTTTTATATACAATGCATTTAGTCAAGCTATTTATTTTTGGGCAAACACGCACGGCGTCACATATAGCCTTATAGATTATCGTAGAATTATTTTTGACTCCAAGGCTTATCTCCAATGATGTATGCAATTTTCGTCAACTTTTGATCACATTTTTTACGTAAAAATGTTTTTTTCTACCGTACTGTACGGGAATACATTTCCGGTTCATAAATATAAATTATGAATATTAATTAATTATAATACACTGGCAACATTTGTAGGTAATATAATATCGTGACAATTAAAATAAAAAATGTTTTGAACCATTGCAGTGTTTTTTAAAAACCGTGTTTTTGTAAAGTGGATTTCTTTTAAATTTGATTAGGTATAGTTAAGAATTATTTTAAAAATTTAAATCAATAACCGTAGTTATAATAAATTGTTTGTTTGACGTGTTATGCTTTGAAAACTTTTCGAACAAACTTCCAAACAGTTTTAGCTAGATTGGTCTAGTTATTATTTTACATAATATTATGTTTTATAATAATATATAGCATTATTAGTGCACTATAAGTAGTAAAGTATATAGTTTAATAATTTTATCATATACCAAAGTGTCCCATTCGTAGCTGATAATAATAATATTGTACAGCTGCTTTTGTACATTATTGGCCATTAACACTCGGCATTGGCGTTATAATAATAATAATATGTCGTTGTGGTGGCCACCGCCGAAAACACAATACGCTCAGCTCACTAATTAAATTATCTAAACGCGTAACGTATACATTAAATGAATATTCGTATCCACTACGACGTATTTATGTCTTATATTTTTTATATTCGACAAAACGGGTTAGGTATTATAACATAACATAACATATTTAATTTTGTTCGGGTTTAATCTAAACATAATAATTAATTTCACGTTAAAATATTGACGTGTAAGACATATAAATAATATTGTTTTAATGCGAACATTAAAATATACGATTTTATTTCGGATAGAGGACAGTGATGTATCAATTTTGCCTACACAGTGCCCCGTGTTACTTTTTGTATAAAATAAAAATATAATCCAATACTGCGTTATTTTATTGCACGAACGCAGAATACATAATATTATGTCAGTTGGTTTAAAATTTATTTGCCGAAAAATAGTTAGGTATTATGTTTTATTATAATACGCTAATTTAGTTTTTTTTTTTTTATGGCCTACGGGAAATAAAAACAATTATTTTGCATGGAAACTACAATTTCGTTTGTTAACGGAATATTAAAAAGTGCTACGCAACAACATTCATTTCCAGATTTTGCTCGAATAATAAAAAATTATTGTTTTTAATTTAGTTTAGATTAACTGCGTGTTGTTTTCAAACAAACAAACAAACAACATTAACAGGATTATTGTTTTCATACGCACTATTATATATTATATTAAACTAATTCGTAATTCGTTTAAAACGTCAAACGCTTTCAAATTAATTGCTTTCGATGGATTTTTATTTGGATTCGTCTGCCCGATTTATACGGTTTTTTTCAATTTCAAACATCGAGTTTCCGAAAACGTAATGAATTAAATCCGGCGGGTTTGGGCTATTTACCGGACAGGTCGGTTGGGCGCTTAGAGTACTTTTAGTTGAAAAACGTTAACGTCATTTTTTGGCACACGACACTGGAAACTTTTCTTCGCGACCGCGCGTCACATACACTACATATACCTTCACCGCGGAGTGCGGGAAAACCGTATGAACAACACGAATTTCCCGAACACGCTATACGCATATATATATACGCGTTCTACGACAACAATAATAATGTACTGCTGCGCGGTTTGGAAAAGTAAGAGCGGCGGCGCGTTCAACCCGATTTTCGGAATGCTCCGTTAAGTCCGCACACAAACCGATACACTGAACGGTTTATTTCCACGAAATGTTTTCTAGTAGTATTATTATTATTATATTATCATCCCCTTTCTGCAGTGGCGGCCACGGGGTCGACCGTCGTCGTTGCGTGAAACCCGCCTATATAGTTTCGGCGCGTCGGCCGACGGAGAAAGACCGATCGGGCTAAATGCGAGTGGGGTCGTCGGCGGTACCCCTCCCCGGAGCGAGGCGCATACCGGAAGTCCGTTTGAAATTTCCGGTAAGTGACCCCGTGGTTTGCGAGGACGGCGAGCGGGGGGGGGTGCACTGAGGGGTTAAACGGAGAGTTAACGGAAAACTTGGTCGTGACGTCGTCGGAATTGCGTACGAACCGTGTGACACGAGTTGATCCGGGTCCGAGCGGGGGGAAACTATTACTGCTGCGAGTGTGTGTATGTAGGTCCTTTGCGCACACGCTCGGCGAACGCGATCAATTCGACCGAAAAACCGCCAAAATAATAACGCTGTTCGTTTTCCATCGTATATTATATTCAAATTATATTTATATATTTCGTTCGTTCGTTCGCTTGCCCGCCCGCCGTCGTCGATTTAACGCTCAGATTGTTGTTTGACGGTCGAACGACGACGACGTCCACGACGAACATGCGCGAGTCTGTATAATATAATAATATGTTCTCGTATGTAAAAATGTCGAAAAATTCACTTTTTTCCGTTCCGCCGTTTTCGTAATCTACTCGAAACGTGTGTGAAACGAGCGTAAAGTTTTTTGGGAAGAAGATGGATTAAATTCGTGTGCAAGCACTGTTAAAGTTATTCTTTTTTCGCAATAATAAACCCCAAAAACGTATTAGATAAATTCGCGCATGAATATCGCGTCAGTCACCGCGGGCTGACGTTTCGTTCGGTGAAAATATAACGAGATACAAACCTAAAATCGTAACGAATGTGTGGATAAGGACGAGTACCAATAATTATATTATTATAAACGCTCATAATCCTGGAAATATTCATTTTTTTTTTTACCAGAAAAATAACAATACTATTAACCTACAAGGAACGAAAACCGTTTAAATACACTTATAATAAAAAATTAAATATATCAAAATAACGATACGTATTGAAAAATAAAATGGCATATCGCATTTTCATTTTAAATATCGATAAAATCTTTTTTTACCGGTCATAATATGTGATATAATAAAAAGTTATTGGTCTTAAACTAAGTACAAAATATATTTTATATTAGTTAACAGTCGTTGTTACTCATCATCGCTATGTAACTATATAATAATCATTAAGTATAATTATTTATAATAATAATTAGGCAACTGTTTTATTTGACGTTAATGTATTTTGTATATTTGAAAGTTCAGTGTTTTCAGTGTGGATATTGATTAACGAGAGAAAATAAAAATGTTCTTATAAAAACGAAATATTAAATCAATTTTAGGAATTGTATATCGAACTATCTGTCGGCTGTCGTGATCATAAATGTGATCTGTTAGGGGAAAGTTTTCAGCACGTCGACTAATAAAGAACAATGCTTGCTGCCTCTTGACCGTCGAAATGTTAATAAGATTTTATCAATGACGTATTTTCAGATTTAAAATAAAATCCCACACCCCTCGGGGTAAACAAATTGACTTTAACTGCAAAGAGTGCGTTGAATTTGCCATAAAAAAAAAATGTTAGTCCTTACGAGTGACTCAATATTCATAAAACAACTGTAGTTTATAATATACTCGTATAATATATCATATGTTTTTAAATCAAATATGTGTAATTACTAATTAATTTGTCTAGCGAACCGCGTTACAATAATATTCAATATTATAATAATGAAACGAATTCAAACACCAATTAAATTATTTTGAGTTGTAATAAAATATATAATATATTTATTTATATTTATAATATTGTATTCTACACTCAAACAACACTTTTCTGCAATAATTATTGTGAATGTTTAATTATTATTTCTTTAGGGCATTACGCGCACCTCACCAGACACAACATAACCAAAATTAATTAACTGACGTTATTGTCAATAAAATATGTAATATGGACTATGAAAAGTTACTTTATTATTATTATTATAATATATACACGTCACGCGTTTTTGTAAATTTATTATAATATCGTTATTCGCCACATGCGCTACTGTTTTATTCGTTATTCTTTTTTTGTTTTATCCGACGACGTCTATCTCTATAATATAAACGTATCGATAATTCAATAATAATATTTCAGTTCGTATAAATATATATTTTAGTATAATATGTGCATATCGCGATTGATTCAATAATTCGCGGCAAAACGTATAAATCATCGTTTTCGGAATATTACCGCAGCACGCGCGCGCGTTCTATGGCTAGTGTTTCCGTCGGTTTCCCGAAGATTTCACTCTCGCCGTATAACTCGATAAATTTAATTAGGAAAGTATATTATTTATGTAAAAGAGGATTTCTCCTCGGGTACATGTACATTATAATAATATTATGAATAAATTTATATTTATGCGTACGAGAGAGCAAACGCACAGTCACATAGTTTATACAACAACAATACAATGAGAACAACGCGATAGTGGCGTCCGCATAATATAATATAATATACGGGACCCGGAGAATCTAATAGCCCGGCATCGGGAGTTTTAAATTAAAAACAATAACAATTTAATACGTCCGAAAAATGTTAATTGTTCTTTCGACAATATAACTATATACTAATAAAAGTGTTGTATTTTATGCGCGTCCAATGATATTAATGGTCACGGTAAAACATTATTAAAACAACGGTGCAGAATTTCGTTGTTTCCGCGAAAAATGAAAAAACATTGCAATTTTATATTATGATGGCGAACCCGACCTTGGTATTTTTTGTTTTTTAATTCGGCGATAAAAGAGATTTTACGATGCTCTATGTAAAAAAAAAAAATTATTTCGAATAACATTGTTTTGTATGTTTTTTTTTTTTACCTGATGAGAAATTAATGTTAACTATATACGTTTACAAAATATATATAATATTGCTAGATTTCTACCTGTTATAATCGTCCTTGGGCGGAATGAGGAGCAGTGATATTTGTTAATATTTAATTTACACAGTTCGGACTTTGTATTTTTCATACACTGTTCGTCTTTAAAAATATTTGATACTATGATATTATTTAGTTCTTGAAAATTCCGCACAAATAATTAGTCTGTAACACGACTGTCGAAAAGGGGCAAAATAAGAAATGTCCAGTACCATTCGTTGACGTACAAACAAGTGATAATATATTATATAGTAAAATGCTTGAAAATAAATCGCGGCCTCGAGTCTGTCGCGTAATCATTGACGATTTTCGTAATTATCCTATAATATCGATTAAATATAACATTGCAAATACTGACAACCCCTATAAAGAAGATTAAAACGGTCTTGGCCTTGAGACTTGCTTTTTTTATCTAACAGGACTGGTAAGTACTGCCTACTCCTACTGTGTACCACTCTGTTACCCCCCGTTAATTTTAATCTGTAAAAAAATTATCTATTGTGCAAAAAAAATTGTATAAATTGTGCTTATTCTTTTAATAAGAAAAAAATGTATATAATATATACAGGGTGATCCATTTAACGTAAGACACTCATTATTTCAAAATGTATTCACGTTTGTTTTAGATGGTATGCATTTGTTACAAAACAACATTTTTCAAAATTATTTTTGAAACAATTTTTAACCTTACTTATTATTTTTTGAGTATTTACAAATACATACAAATCGAATTTTGGACGAGTAGTTTACCTATATAAAATATAAGTATTTTAAGTTTAGATGAGCACACCGAGTACCCCGCAAAATGTTTGTCTACTACTCTGCTCATCTATATTTCGAATACTTATAAGTTATAACTCAAAATCAACAAAATTCGATTTTAATGTATCAAAATAATCAGAAAATTATTCTGCTTTGGATTATAAAATTAAAACTGTATGTTGTAAGTCAAAAAAGTCAAAAACTAAAGAAAAAATAATAAGTTTACAAAATATTGTTTTTGAACGACTATTGATACCATGTAATAAAAATATTATCAAAACTGTTAATACTTTTTGAAATATTGAGTGTCTTACGTTAAACGGATCTGCAAACTGCAGTATATTATATGATCATCGTCGAGATTGTATTCTTGCTAAAAAAAAAAACCACACATACACGCACGAAGACCAAAAAAAAAAAAAAACCACCGAGACCGGAATCAAAAACGTCGGCACGGTGACACCTGCTGCAGGAGCGTGAGAGAAAAATAAGAAATCACACTTTGGGATGTCATAAGGTATTTATGACGCCTGTCTCGGTGCGTTGCGAATAAAAAACAACCATCGAGACTGACAGTTACGTCACATTTCACCGGCCCACGTTCGATTGAAAAATATTTTCGACGGATACATAAACGCATTACAATTATTATTATTATTATTGTATTACGCGTCGTAAGCCATCACGTACACGACCGGTGGGGAAATTTTTTTTCATTTTTTCTTACTACGTCTGACACATTCATTTTCCATGTCAAATTTTGAGGATTTCAAAAGGACGTGTCAAATGACTAAACTTAACGTTTTTTATTTTCGAAAAATATTCGAATTTATTATGCCACCACGGTGATTGTGTGGGCTTATATATACGTCTCGAACCCGTATTATTTTAATTTAGTAATATTTAGAAAACGTCAATGTATAAAAATATAATATATCGAACCTGCAATAGTTAAATATTTATAAGGCATTTATATAGTTTTCAAAGAGCACTAGAGCAGTATACCTATGGTAATGTGGGGCAAAAATGTCCGGGACATCCCCAGCCATATAATATTATAATAATGTCATTCCACTCCTCATATTATATTATCCAAACTTTGAATGCTTATAAATAATCGACTATTATAGAGCTCTTTCAGCGTTCCTTACGTTACATTTTTTTGTAAATAAATAAAAGTTGAATATAAAATATTATATTTCTTTGGAAAATAAAAAATCGATCGCTGTTAATTTTTTTTTTTAAGAAAAGTAAAAAAAAATCCTCTGGTGAAAATACAGTAGGTAAGTAAATATTTTGTTATTGTAAATATTATAAATTATACATTTCAAATAATAATAATATAAATAAACAGTATTTGCAGTATAATATATTTAATCAAAACAAATTCATAGAAATTTACCGAGAAATGAGTGGCTTACGTTATAAATGCAAATACGGGTTACATACAACATTTTTATGCGGCGGATATTGTTAGACTTTCCTTAGCAAAGATCCATCCAGACGCTCTCTCGTCATAAGAAATAAATATTTAAAAAAAGGTTTACTGCGTATTACTAAAATATCACAAGCCATTTCGGCATCGGCTTTTTTTCTTATTTAAATGACAATAATAATTATAATAAATTGTAGTTTGTACGTCATAAACAAACGGTCGTAACAACAACCTACGCAAACGTCTTGCAGCAGGGAACATCGATTGTACCGTTTTACCGATTCACCAATCCGAGCCCCGACAATAAAATAAGGATATAATATCCTATTGTCTAATATAATTAATCATGTTCCCGTTTTTGGAACTTTTATGGTTATTAATAAAATTGAAAATATGATTGTAAAAACATTTAGCCAGGTACATATACAATTAAACAGTTGTACGATTATTTATATACAATTTATAAAACGACAATAGACTAAAACCGATTAGGTAGGTAGCAAAGATCCATCCAGGTACTTTTTATAAATCATCACAGCCCTTAATCGCGATAAAGTCTTCTTAGTACATAATACTATATATTATGTTATTGTGGAATACGTTTTAAAATAATATAGTTCACAAATATTACTCGTTCGACTCTTTCGAAGTGAAGAAAACGTTGAACATTTTCTAAAATGGAAGTTCTCGTTTGATATGAGCAAATAAATAGCATAAGATATTATATGGTTTTCCGGTTTATCTACTTAAAAATTCGGAAAATCCGTGTTCAAATAAAACGGGACGCGCTTGGTAAATCACTGCCCGCTTGCACGATAATAATAATAATACGACAACGCAAAAACAGATTTAATTTTAATAATAATAATATGTGTAATAGTTTCGTTCGGAGTGTTTTCCGGGAAAATGTGATTATACTATTAAATATATATATATCACATTGTTGTGCCTGATTTAGCGAGCTACGCGCCGCCGCCGCCGTCGTAAGAATTTCATGTATAACGTTTTTGAATAATTTATCGACACTTTTGGAGCACAAACTCGTTTTGTTTGGCTTTATCTTTTCTGCTCGCGAGTAAAATGTTTTCATACAATGCGTAAGAGTAGGCAGGTATATGCATATATATATTATATTACCATATACCAGTGTACCACCAGCCACCAGGCACACACGCGCGTATGTATATATTATTATTATAACCTATATTTGAAAACCCTTCGTAGTAGAGGTCGTTTGGTATACGATATAATAATGGGTACTTTGTACATAGGTATAATATGTATATACTATATTTACTATATTATAAACCTTGAGTTACAAAAACGCTCGAAACACAATATGTCACCGGTCGTACCTATATAATACGTATGTATATTAAAATAATACTACCCGCAGTGTGGGTTCTGTGTGTGCACTGCAGGTGTGGTATAAGCGGTTACAACCGCCCCGGTTGAACTATAGGCCAACTAAAAATGTTGTAGTCGCACAGTTTTGCGTTTCAAAACGGCTTAAACGCCGTATAGATTTTCGTTATCATTTCAGATATCGCGTTTTTAAATTGTGTATTTCGTCCTCCTCAGCGAATCGTAATAGTTATTATTAAATAACAATTAAATGCGACTCGTATTTGACGAACCTCGGAAACCCGATGATTTCAAACGGAGCGACTTCGGAGTTAAACCACACGGAATTCGTATTTTTTTAAGCGTGCGATGTGGACGTAAGGAGATTGCGCAAAATTATACTATTTTGCAGCAGTGCGTCGTCGTCGTCGTCCCTACGGCCTTTACCCGTTCTCTCGTTGCCGACGATGCGTCGAAACTTTGGAATTAGTATTATCACGGTAGGTACTCGGAGCTGCTGCTTCCCGACGAAATTATTTGTTTACGCGCGAGACGGTCGTGCGAAGAGAGACGGTTTATCGACATTCGCAGTCGTATCCCGTCTCCACCCCTGACCTTCGCTCAAAGTTAAGACACTATATTATTATAATATTATTATAAAATAATACTTTCAGCTATATTATATGCGAGTGCTTGATAATATAATAATATAAAACAAGAGTAGACACCTGCCGTTCCAAACTCACGGCGGGTCTTAGCTGGCTAAATTAATTGAACGCTGTCGCGGACCAATCGCAATCGTTAACGAAATCTCGAGCGATTTTAACCGACTAACAATTATTACGGTCGTAACCTAAACAACGTTGAAACCGAGATCTCAGACGTCCACTGCGGCGACTGCTGCAGGTATCGTTAATCCGAAGGCAAATATTGAACGTGCACAATATTCGCATATATTTATACTTACACGGGGTTTGTGGATATCGTCGAAATATCAATGTCATTGATCAGACGTCCCACCGCGCGTACACTGTAGTTGTTTTAATTTTCACGAATTTTCCGCCCCTGTACTGCATCTGCAGAGTATAATAAATATATAAATCGTTAACGACACCGACGACGAATAAAGATTAATAGTTTCGACTACCTACTCTGAAAATATGATGTCATCGAATGCTGTATACAGCTCGAAATAAAGTTCGCATTGTATACGCTTGCGAATCAAATTTAAATTAATGATGCGGATTTGTACCGATCCAAACCGGCGCAATTATTACTCCGACGACTATGACTTCGTCAGCCAATTACACGATACAGGACGATAATAGTAATAATAATAATATTCAATAATCGTGGAGAACGCGAAAAGGTTTATCGAAAAGATGTACATACCGGTAATATTGTAAGGGAAAATACGAACGATCACTCGACTACGCGGCACGCTCTTAAATAATAATAATATTAAGTAGGCATATTAGACAACGGTTTTTAGACGGATTGAAACTGAGATGGATTTATATTTGATTTATATTAATATAATAACGTGTAGCTAATGACGAGTGCGATCTTATTTTTTTCCCTCTCTGAAACTCGGTTATCGTCATACTATTTGGCTTGTCACGCTCAGCTGGGTTTTAACCGCGGTATATTATAATATGCTTATTATCGTCGTGATAAATAAGTATAGAACCGACCTAACTAATAGTTGTAGCTGGAAAGGTTTAACGATTACGATTGATATTATACTCGATTCATTTGGCGTATTCTCGTTCTGATTGAGCGCCTCTCCATCCCATTATCGAATTTGAAGTTTACCTAATCTGACCAGTCTCTTTGCCATACAAATGAATAAAAAAAATTCCGTTTCTCACTCGATACTCATTGATGTTGAATTTGTTTTATAACGATGATTGTTGAGGAAATGATTTATTTTTAAACGTTGATGCATATGAATTTAAATTAAAATTGTAATATATTATTATATTAGCCTTTAAGTGCCTATGTATATTTAAAAATGTCAAATATAAACATTTTAATAAGTGCATTATTAAAGAATAAAACGGAGTGAGCGTGCTTGATGAAATATGATGATGTTGATGAATAATAATATACAAACCGTTGTTTTCTTGTCTCTCATTGGTCTAACAACTCTAACCTATAATCGCATTTGTTAACGATTAACGAACAAGAAACATAGTAAAGAACACATAAATATTTTAACACAATTTTTTAATAAATCTGTCCTGGTTAATTTTATAATATTAATATATTATAATAATATATTCTTTATAATTGTATGATATAAGTACATTTTTTATTAGTCGAACATATTATACGACATAAATAAGGTTGTTTGCTACCTACATAATATAAACACAATAGCCAATAGTCATGCCAACTTTTTTAATTTAAAGAGTATACTATGGAACAAATTTTGAGCATAGTTTTATGGACCCCATTCCTGTTCACGGAATATTGAGAGATAAAATAGGAATACACCAATGGACAGTAAAAAAAAGAATTACAAATTTAATAAAAAGAGTATTTACTTTCCCAGCAATTCTCGACCTGAGGGTGGCCAACAAATTGATTAGGGTCGCTAAACTAAATCGCCTAAACTTTTTTTTTGTAAAATTTGTTTTAAATAAACTTATCATATTATTATATTTTTAATTTAAGTATAGGTAGGTAATGGATTTATTGAGTATACCTACTTATTATTTTAATTCTAACGCAATAATAATCGTAACAGTACGTTACAACATTTTAGAGCTATACTATTATAAATAAAAGAGGATCGTTGCGTGGTTCAGAACCACTGGACGTCTAGCCGATCCATCAATCTGGCATAATATTATTAATGATAATATTGTTCAATTGGCACGGCCCACACCTACAGGCGGGGCAGTTAATTTTCTATAAAATTAAAAATTACAAAAAAAAACGACCGTACTTTATTGTTATGATTTGACCGGCTATGCTCGTCGTTAATATGATTCGTATGGAGTCGATCTGTGTCCATCGAGTAGAAAAGTTTGGCGACCCCTGTAGTAATATCATAGAGCAGGCAACGTTTTCATTTTTCATGTTTTTTTTTTCAACATTTTCGTGGCCCCCACCCCTTGAAATTGTGTCACGCCTTCCTATTGGGGCGAGCCTCCTAGGTCGAGAACCACTGTTATATTATAGTGGAACGAGACTCGTTTCATCACGTCGGTTGCCCCTTTCCTATAATATATTATAAAAGCGTTCGTTTTTCTTTTGTACAGCCTACAAGTGTCACGGCAGCTGGAAGGAGAACGGCACGGTGCACCAGATAATCAGCAGCGACTTGCCGTCGGCGGCGGGCTGGAAGAAGCTGTACTGTCTGGCGTACGTCAAATGGCCTCCGGACAGACTCCAGGTGTCCGTGTACGCGGACAACTGCAACCCAAACAACAACCGCACGGCGGCCACCGGGTCCGACGACGGGCTCGTCTTGTCGTTTAACATTTCACTGTCGCCATCCGGTAAGTTCGGTTCGACATTATTACGATATCCCATCCATGACCGTTTTATATTATTGTTTTTTTTTTTTTTAACTGTGCAGCACGATTCTGCATTTTAACCTTTTTTTACCCGAAAAAAACTCATGCGATCTAAAAAAGACTAAATGCAAAATTGTCCTTCCCGCGGTAATTTGCATTTGGAAAAAAATAGAATATAATACAAGCCTTACGTGCATGATTATTATATACACGTAGGGTTTTAAAATTTCATCAAATTTATTTTCTTGAAATATTTCATTCGCATAAAAATAAAAATATACCAACAATTATAAAAAAAAAATAGAAAAAAGTGTTTAAAATTACCCATGTCTATTGTATGAATACACAAATTAATATTTAAAGTCACTAATCCAATAGTGTACATGGCTTTCTGAAAAAAAAATATTTTTCAGTATTTCATGAAGAGTAACATTTTTAATTTCTGAAATATTTCAAATTGAAAACCCGAGTTATACTTATGGTTATCATCGAGGATGTGATTTTGCTTGTTGTCAATACATTTCGTACAAATTGCATTCAAGACATTAAGTACCATAATATTGTTCTAAAATATGAGACATTTTATTTAGCATATTAGTGTAAATTTTAGTATAGGGCTTATAAATAATTTAATCGTTTTTTTTTTTTTATTACATACTTAGAAAAAAAGTATGGATTTGGCATTATCCACTAAGATATAATATTTTTAAGTAAAAAGTCTGTGTATACAATTTAAACATCATAAACTCGTTCATAAAGGATACCTTATCGGTTTTTTTTATATAATATAATAATATTCAAGAACTATTTGAATACATACTTGTAATAATAGTTAACCTATTAACACGTATAATATTACTTATTTGTATATCTTTCGAGATAATAATAACACATAATAATAATTGTGAATTCATTCAATACATTTTAAGATGCATAATATTATTTCGGAAATCGGGTGCACGTTTATTTATTTTCTGTCGCAAAAATGTAATCATATCACACTGGATTTTTTTCTAGTGCATCATTCGATTCGCATCTCCTGTGGTTTTCGTGCATAATAATGCAAAATATATACGATATATACCACGGTATACTGCAGTACCTATTATTACACCGTCCGCAATATAATCTATAGTCGTGCTGTTGTTCGTCGGCTATTTACGGTCGTCGTTTTGTGTAACCACACTACCTATGTATCCGCTCGGAAAGGGCAACGGACGAAAAATAGGATCCA
This sequence comes from Neotoxoptera formosana, assembly GCA_022818045.1. Lineage (NCBI taxonomy): Eukaryota > Metazoa > Arthropoda > Insecta > Hemiptera > Aphididae > Neotoxoptera > Neotoxoptera formosana. The sequence goes on along the minus strand of CM040633.1, from coordinate 23,165,271 downwards.
TTACCGTTTTAGTGCAGTTTTAGGTACCTAACTATATAATATTATTATACGTCGCGTTCGATATACCATAATATACCTAGGTACCCGCCGCAATAGGTACCTCTCGTACGAACGGTGCTGGTGGGTTTCTCTGCTGACCTATATAATACTATCCCGTTTTAAACTCCAAAGCCGATTATTCTGGTTTTTCGGTCTCTCTCTTGTATGAATATATATATATATATATAAGCCACCCAGAGTTTAATAACCCGCAAGAGACGTTCTTTTTTTCTCGTATTTTTTTCTAGTCGCGACTTTTTTATTTTTATTATTATCACCTTCTGTACAGTCGCGGCATCCTAGGTACCGTTACTATACAATATAATATTGCTATATACGCATACCGAGCTGGTCGGACAGCGAATATTGCACACACGATATTATATTATTATTATTACGACTCGCTACGATTTTCCATATAGGTAATAATAAAGTTAAAAACATTATCGCGAGGCTGTCCTGCTATATTCGCCGCCGTTATCCGTTTACTCGAAAAACGTGATGTGGATAAAAAAAAAAAAAAAATCGTATTCGTTTTACCCGCGGGTCGTAGTGATTCTCGGTCGATTTCGACTTCGCTGGGCGTATAGAAAAAAAAATACTTAGTGTTAAATCCTTCTTTGTGCGAACAGCCGCACTGCAAAATATACGCACACCGTCGTCGTCGTTATAATAGTCGTCGAGCTGCACGGACTATAATATTATTCACGACCAAAGCCGATCTATTGTTATTTTGTATAATGTATAATATATTATATTATTATTATATAACAGTATGCACAAACCGTCGCGGGTAACGTGAAATGATATTATGTTGAGAATGCGACGACGAAAATTGATAAGATGCGCGTTATTGTATACATAGTAAATGCGTTATTGTCAATATGATATATTATTATCATAGAGTAATAAAACTATTATTATGATTATTATTATGATATACAGTGTGATCACGATTTAAGGTAACACTAAATATTTCGGCCGGATAAACTTGTATTAAAAAAGGAATTTTGGGAGGAGGGACCTAAGTCTTAGGTCCTAATAAGAGGTATACTAAAACACATATTTTGTGAAATTTTCAAATTTTTAACACTAACGGTGTGATTTAGGATTTTATTCATAATTTTATGTCCGGAAATCAACTATAAAAATTAAAGACATAGTTGTCCTAAAGGAAGTGAAGGTTTTTTTCATAGAAATGTTATAACATTTAATGAAAAAAATTTAATTACATACATGATACGAAAAATAATAAATTATACAGGTAATAATTAAACATATTTTTCAAAATTGAATAATGGCTGTCATTCATTACTCAATTTTGAACTTGGAGCCAAGTATTATGAGTGAAATCGACTTAAAAAAATCGGTCAATCCAAATCATGTGCTAAAAATAGGTGTTAACATTAAAAAATACATGCGCGCACCGTAAGTGTTGAGAATTTGAAAATTTTACAAAATATGTGTTTTAGTACCTCCTAGGTTCTCCCAAAAATTCCCTTTTTAATAAAAGTTCATCCGGCTGAAATATTTAGTGTTTCCTTAAACCGTGATCTCACTATATACCGTGTGTCCCAAAAATCAGGGGCCACTTTACTACTCATTACCATGTAAATATTTTTCAATTCTGTTTGCGAAACATTAAGCTAGACTAATGGACCGTAAATTTCTATGACTTACAATGTTTTTAACTCATGTATCTTGCGCATGCGCAATAAAACTTACATCTTTTTAAATGGCAACCCGTAATTTGAATATCATATTCGGTTTTATCGATTTTTTTTTCAAGCTATTTTGATGTATCAACTTGTGTCCTAAACCCAAAATTGACTAAACTAGAGCTAAGTAGAATTAAAAAAATTCAAAAATTCAATTTAATTATTTTTTTTTTTCTAACTGTACATACTTATTTTTTTCTTCTAAACACCACGAAACAAACAATCAAAATTATTATTATTAAACTAATTGACTATTTACTATTTATGAATTATTATCTTATTTCATTAGTACACATCATGAAATAACATATTTTAAACATGTATTTTACACGGTATAGTGTCATATATTCCATATTGATATCTATAATATGTATACTGTCGTATAATTAATTGTAATAATTACAATTAATTATACGACAGTAAAACAGCACTCATATCAATAGAACAATTATTGTTCTATTGATATGAGTGCTGTTATGTCGACCCTAAAAAAGGTTTTTTGGACTATAATTGGTATCTCATCTGATTATCCATCTCGATTTGGGCAAGAATTCTGTTTATTTAAAACGAGTCCAGAGAATCTTGCATATATACATACAAAGACCATAAATCAAATTAATTCAGATTCAATATATATTTATATAGGTATTCGAAATTAAAAACGTGGATATTTTTTTTACGTACAGACATATAGGTATAATAACTGTTAGATCAATCGATATTTTTCGATATCGATGTTTAAGATTTATTATCCCGTCACAGCACACATCATCATCACTAAAATTACTATAAATTGTGCTCCGACCTACGGCCATCGAACAAACGAAAACGAGTGGATAGGTACTCACATATTACTATGCATTGTATAGAGATAATCACAATTTAGCAAAAAATTCGACGACAGCGTATAATATATAGAGGTATATATTTTATAACTGTTTGATAACAGTGTTTGTAAATGTTTGATGAATTTCGCGTACTCTGGATGTTTTTAAATAATATGCAATAATTATTGTTATTATTTGTATCGTATTGTATTAATATAAAATGAATAATATTGTTTCGATATTGCAGGCGAAAAACCGTGTAACGAGGTCAACCGATCGACAGTCGTCGGGTCCACGTTGACCGTGATAGTGGTCGCCGTCGGTCTACTCTTCCTGCGGCAGTCGGCCGACAGATGATTTTCGTGTTGAACCGCGCGAAATCTCCGAAAGCCGCAAAACGCCGCCACCGAAAATAATATTGTGTGTATACGTCATTGTTTCGTTGTTTCCTTATAGCAAATGCATTTTGACAAAACTTTATTTTTTTTTTCTACATATTATTATACTAGTGTAAATAATAATAATAATAATAATAAAATTATACTTACACTCACACACACACGCACACATACACACACACACGCTAACACGAGCGAGCGCCCGAGCGATTGTCTTCGTTATGGTTCTTGACGTGCAGCAGAGACGGGGATGAAAACAAAACATATTATTATTATTTTGTGAGACGCCGTTTGAGATTCATATTTCGAACGAAAAGATAATAATCACGTCGATGATAATAATATATAATATTATGCATTTAATCGCCAGATTTTTTTTTTTTTTGTTTTGTATTAAATTAAATAATTATAACATCATGACGATGTATAGTGTATGATCGCCGTTTCCGTTCACTTTGTCGCGGTCGCGTTTCGTTCGTTTCGAATAATTGTTCGTAGGTTTGTTATGGGGGAGGGGGGGGAGTCGAGTTTTGGTAGGGTGCGGAGGAACGAAGGGCGCGCGTGATATCCCGCACCGTCTCGGCGGGACGAGTAGTGCGTATAATAATTCACTCACGACGGTCGTCGAGTGCTGCGTTTCTAAAAATGAAAAAAAAAAAATCCTGCACAGCGTACTATATTATAATATAATATTATCAGTGCGCTATCGAATCGTGTGTAGGTAGGTCGCCCATGTGGGTTTATTATAATGTATAGATAAAGACACAGAACAATACAGCTCTCTTCGCGTTATCGGCACGATGATGATACGATATGGTCCACGACGGGGGTGGAAAAAGGGCTGACGACTGCACGACGAGGGCCGTCACTCGTAATAATAATATTATATTATAATGATATGTATACGGTAGCGATTTGTAGTGGTATGATAGGAGTGTGGTGGGGGGGGGGGAAGCATAGAAAAAAACAGTTTTCAAGTCCGTTTGTTCCCGCGTACTTATTATAACAGTATCTGCGTGATAGATGGCCGTCGATGAAAACGATTTGGAGAACTCTAATTGTCATTTGCCAGCAGCGGAAACGATGGTAATAATTTCCGACCGGGAAACTCTGCGCAGGAGGAGAAGAAGCAGAAGATTAAGTGCGGAGGATGCGTCCTGCCACCACTTGTTGATGTCGGAAACGTGCGCGTCGAGCTTAAAACACTATTATATAATATTGTACGTATAACTCTCTATATAGGCAATTATTAATAAAATACAGTAAAATATTTATATAATAGTATTATTATACATATACGAGCAACGCGCGTAAGTTGAAATTTTTTTTTTGTTTTGTTTTCCATATTCGTCTCGGAAAAATGTGTGATGTGATGGAAACGCGGGCAATAATATTTTTGTAGATAATAATAACAATAATATAATACGATATAAAAATAATTTATGACGATGATGTACGAGTGTGATGGAATAATAATCACAACGGTACGTCACGTGTTATTGAAACCTAGTGATAATATTATTATTTATTGAACGCGTGTCTACGTAGATTATTATATTATGTTTTATTTTTAATGTTATCGTTAAAACTCGAAAGTCATATACCATAATAATTACCAATATATTATTGTACGTTTGCGATGGCGACTTGATCTGCTGTCTCGTCTCTTCTACGCTAATATTATGTGCAATGTGTAGTTTGCATATTATAATATATACTATAATATTACTACCATCGATTATAGAATAAACAATAATATATATTATTCTATAATCGATGCCATTATACCTATGATGATGTATATAATAAACGTGCCCACAATGGGTTTTGACGATAATAATAATATGATAACATAACATAATAATATCGTGTTCACTGATATTATATAGCAATAATATGTTGTAATTTGTCGTGATTTTGTTAATAATTTTCGTATCGTTTTAAAAATTTTAAATCAAAAAATATATGAATGTACAATAACAGTTTAACATCCCAGCGCGTTATTATTTTTATTATTATTACTATTATATTATGTAAAATAGACTTACATACTCGGGGGGGAGCTCACCACCCCGGGTCGTCGAAGTTATATAGTGTTAATTTGTTTATTTTTGTTTTTTTTTTCCGAGCAAAAGGGTCTTAGACTCTTCAGTCGCAAAAAGCAGCCGGTAGTAGTCGTAGGTATAATAATAATATATCATATTTCGTTTATTTCGTTTGTTCAACAATTATTATTACGACCCAATAACACGCATACTCGGAAAAATCTTTACTCGACAAACGCCCGCAGAGTACACATATTCAATAGTATCTTCAACGTAACAATATTATTATTAATTATTGTCCCGTTGGTGTTATAATTTTTCTTTTCTCTTTTCATAATATTATGGTAATATTTTATTCTTCGTCTACACGCAATTTTTTTATTTCGTTTCGTATCAATCAATGAACTATAATAATAATTATAGGTAGGTACATTACATTAATAATATAATACGTCCTAATCGAACGGGCCTGCAACCGACTCTGACGTCGTTAGAAATATTATATTTATTTATTAAAAACATATATTATATTATATTTGACGTCATACATTAGACATATAAGTATCGCGAGGGTAGATGCGCCACCTTTTATCTCGAAACAAACCCAAAATTTTTTTCGAAAAACGGAAGGTATATACTATGTTAGAGATTTTCCGGAAATGTTTTGCGCTATTTTTTTTTTTCGTCTCTTTCACTATCGGTACGCGGACCGCGCGTGACATCATTATTCTATAGCTCCTTCTATAATCGTTAGATAATATTATAATATTATAATAATTATAATAAAATATTATTTTCTTTTAACATATTATTATTGTAATACGCGTGATTTTACCACTAATTGTGTGAGATCGTTACACAGTTGCAGCTACACAGTAGATGATGCCGCCGTACCCGCACTGCACGGGAGTTATAACGACAAATTAATATACAATATTAATATTAATATGATGTTTATTTTTCGAATATTATTATTATGAGGGGCAAATCGACTGATTGTGATAATAGTTTTACGTTTATATGAAAAATGAAAAAAAAAAAATTATAATAAATAAATGAATACTTAATAATAATATAATAATGATAATAATGATGATGATTTTGATTTGTATCGATTTAAAAATGAATTTATAAGCTAGTTAACGGCTGAGAGTAAATGAATTGTACAAATTTCGCAATGAACTTGTGATGTTCTTATTTTTTTTTTTTTCGATAAAATTTTAATACGTTTTTGTTTTTTTTTTTTTACAAAAATATATTGTGTTAGATCTAATCGTGTTTAGATTACGTAATTAGGCGATAAGGAAAATGACGTACAACATAGATTTAGTATATTATTATAATATTTGTTATTGTAATATTATTATTATTATTATTATTTAATTTACCTTTTTTTTTTTTTTGATTTGTATTATAATTTTATTGATGAATAGTAATAATTGGAATTTAGGTGCCTTGATTAGCTCGTTGTTAGAATCTTCTTATCTATTATCGAGAGTACAAAATACTGATTTAAAAAAAATTGCACAGTTTCCGCTGAGCACGCACACGGCGGTTATAATAATAATATTATATTTAAATAATATGCGTGTGTACGTTTGAGCGAGTGTGCTTCTATAATATAATATATTATCATACTATGTTTGTTAGTCTCATTGCTTTATTTAAAACAATTGTATACACGAAACGAAAACGTTGTGAATATTCTAAACGAAAAGATAAAAAAATTGCAAAAAAGATATGAAACACCTTACTAAGTAATACGAGTATGTATGACATTAAATATTTATGATTGTCGTCTGACCGCGAAATCGACATCCGCCTCGATATCGCAGACGCCGTTTTTTTTTTCACGAGATTCTCTTCTTCAGAACATCCCAATAATAAATACACTACAACAGAATATTTTAGTAATGTGTCATTAAATAGTAAATAATATATTTTGACTTCATAATAATTATTCTAACCGACACGGTCGTGCGATGTATACTTTGAGTGTAGACTTAATTTTTACAATACTATAAATAGTACCTAAATACGCATACGAAAAATAAATAAAATATATACCTCACTCTAATGTAAAACGGCTAGGGGCCAATAAATTTAACACATTTAAAATAAAATTAATTTCCAGTATATTATTACGTATATCGGAAACGTAATGTATAATTGGTAATTTTTTTTACCAAAAGGAGTTTATGGTTACTGTATTATTGTTTCGTTCCGAGCACGAGGATAATATTATTATTAAAAAAAAATCATAAAAGCAACGTCGCGACACACTCGAGTACACCGCACGTTACATGCATTATAATAATATATTATATATACCTAGTTAACTAATATATATTTAAGTCACAGTTAATAACAATTTGTTACCGATGTATTTATTTGTTTGTTCGTTTGTTTGATTTTTTTTTGTTTTTTTTTCTAATTGTTGAACTATATTTTAGAATTCGATTCTGTATCGTCTAAACGACGACTACCGGATATTATAATATGATATAGGTACAATTATTGAAAAGTAGATTAAATTCTTATGATTATTATTATTGTAACACGTTTTTAATTTTCTTGTAGCTGAATTGATTAAGTGTTTAGTTCAATATTAAACATAATATATTTATGTAGGTAACTACGTACGATATTATAATATCACGATGTTATGTTATTTGAGTTTGTCGTCCGACAAATGATGACCTAAATAAATCCACCACTGTGTCTTGTTTCTTTCCACTATTATATGACCTTCCTCTGTGGTTACACAATTTTTTGTGCGTCCGTTTTAGAATAATTGTACACGAGGTACAATATAGTTACCTAGTACATGTACAAACGGGATTCCACGGTGTATAAAAATAGATTGGGGCCGAAAAATAAACACATTGGTACCAATAATTACCAGATGATAACGAATCAAACGCCCCTGACGAGTATACGTTTTGTGTATGTGTATAACAGGGTGTAGGGTTTTAAAATTTTATGAAACGTTCATAAAATATTTTATTCATTTTTCTTTATTTTCTCAAAACGTTCAAAATAATATTATTCATCTCCAAACAAATACAGATATGAAATAATACAATAATACTTAATTATTTACTACCAGGTACCTTAGGTCTTTAGGTTCTTTTTACAAAATAGGATATGAGTGATATGTAATAACTAATAAATAATAATTAATAAATACTAATATAGTAATATCATCTACGTTCCTACTGCATATGTCAAAAAAATATTTTTCAATATTTCATGAGAAGGGAAATTTTCAATTTTGAAATATTTCACATGAAATATTTTTAATTTAAGACCCTATGTATGATGTACCTATAATATAAATATTAAATTATTTTTTGTAACTATATTCTTGTTAGAAACAACGCACTATATAACTTTAAATGTAGTAAATCGTGTGAGTAATTACTATAGTAATGGTCATACAACCGAAAAGTATTAATGTATATTTTGAACATTTATTGTTTTACATAATATCAATACTCATTACATTAAATAACATTTTAGATTCAGAGTGGAGCGATGAATGTATCGATTTTAAAATGATGTGTGTGTTTTTTTCTGTCTGTATACACGGTAAGAAGTCGAAACAATGCTTTGATTTTCTTCATCAGTATTTTTTTCTTTTGCAAAAGTGGATATAATTGGTACTTTTGAGAAGTCATTTTGGAAAATTCCTAATAGTTTTCGAAAACGCCGGGAAAAATAAAAAATAAGTTAAGGATAAACGGTATTTTTTACGCAAAACTGGTTTTTGTCAAAATCGATTTTGTTTTTTTGGCATAAATCTAAAAAAAAATTTGTGAAGATTTCACAAATTCTTTATATAAGCATTTTCTATATACCTACAATAAAATGTTCATTATAATTTGAGTCTTTTCCAGGTATTTGAAGGTATAAGAAATGTTTTTTTTTTTTCGTCGATGTAACCCAAAACTTTAAAATATATATTTACATAGTTGATTTTAAGTTCAAATTTGGGCTAGAATAGATATTTAAGTGAAGAATAACAATGTTAGTTATTTCATTGCAATTTAAAAATATTTTACACGAGTGCTTGAAACTTTCAAAGTATATTATTATAATTTATAATATACTCTAATAATAATTAGTATGACATTTTCAAATGTTTTCCTCAAAAATGAATTCGACCTACTGTAATATTAACGGTAAAATTAATTATAAATTATAATAATACCAATAACTATAATAGAATACACTTAGTTGTGTAGGCTGACAGACCGTCTTTGCTCAGAATCGTTTTTCGTATATAATGATTTTATATAATATTGAATTAAAATTGAACTCATCCATTACAGTCAACCATACTGGACACTCACTGTACAGTAGAGCAGTACCCACTTGCCGTCCTTTTTTCACTATATTGTATATTGTAATCATTTTAAAGTTTTTTTAATGTTTAGTATTATAATAATATCTACAAAAATCATTTTTTTCAAAAATAATGTTTTCCAATGACTTTAAATTGTTTTAGAAAAAAAAATTATTTGTATTTTAACATTATAAAAGTTGAGACTTTTGAGGAAATAAGTGTTACACTGTCAACTGTTAAAAAAAAACATATTGAATATCGGTTTCATTTTTTTTATAGTGATTTGAAAATGTCATGTTAGTAATTAAGTAATTAAACTTTATTAAACTATATCGTATTAGTGCGCAAACACTTTTTTTGATTACTCCTTTTATATATACATATATAGTTCTATATAGTAGGTGATAAATATATAAATGGATCCTGTTGAACTATAGATATAAATACAAAAATATTAATGCAACACCAGCGCCATCTGTATAGTGAAATTTAATTAAGTTAATTTAGTTAATTTCAAAATAGAAATACACGAGTAGAGTTCTCTGTCAAGGAAACATATCTAAAAAAAAAGTGTACCATCTGAAATCGGTAACACGGAATATAAAAAACAGTTACCTTTTCGATTTATATAATAAAATAAAATAAAACAACTATTGTTTATTATTCAAATGGAATTAAAAATGTACCTATTTTTTGTCTGTAGCCATTATATGCTCAAAAACTAAAATATTAAATAGCCGTTTTGCCCATAAAAACGCTAATGCGAATAAAAGCGGAAGAAGCACAAACGTCGATACCGAACTGTGTGCGATAAGAATATTGCAATATTTTAGAGTGTGTTGATTTTACAATTAAAACTTTTTTTATAGTCGAATTTCGACCGTTGGACGGTTATAGCTAATATTATTCTATCGACATATTTTATTATTTGTAAAAATGTTCCGTGTATAGTAAATAGATACTAGGTACTAGGTAAATCTAATATCACATATAATATTATGTTATTATTTTATATTTTATATTATTATAAAACCATTTTTAATGAATATTAAGTTATCCTTAGTATATACACATTTTAATAACAAAGAAACTTCTCATAAGAATTTTAAATTAGGTACATCGATATTTTCAACAAAAATATCCACTTAATGATTTAAAATAAAAAGGAGGGTTCCTCATTTCAAATACAGAAATTTGTTCGCTACCCGACACTCCCCTTAGTAGTACAAGAAAATCACGAAAATTTGAAATAAAAATAGCGTAACTAAATATTTTTGAAAAATGTAGGTTTAATAATACAAATAAAGTAGGTATATACCCGTATAATATTAATAAATGTCGTAAATTAAGTAGTTTGTAGCCTTCGATATTACTATGATAATAATTGCAGCACTGTAAACACAATCACAATCGTGAGATCGCAATAATTGTAAGAATTACAATCGTATACCCTTGGTAGGTAACCGGTAACGTAGTAAGGGTAGGCAACGTAGTAGGTAACTGTAATAAATAATAATACGTTATCTATTCTCTGGTACGGTGGTCTATCAGTGACGTAACCAAAAGAGGGAATAATATGGCAGGATTTTGTTGTTAATTATATTAGACAAGACGCTTATAGGCTTACAGACCGCGAGTATAGGTACAATTTAACAAATTTTCGTATAAAATATTAATTATATTATAACTTTACCGCACAGATTACCTTGAAGCAGTACACGAAGCAACCGATAGACCTGAAGTGGTCTTCAACTGGTGGGTCGGGTAAGCTTTAAAAATGGGTCACAATGAGACTTCTTTTCTAAATAAAAATACCAATTTTAACTTTTTACAAAGCGTACGCGGGTCGCAAAAAATGTAGGCCTAATCAAATGGGTCACGAGTCCAAAAAGGTCGAAGACCACGGCGATTGACTATACTTCGGCACACAAAATAATACAGCTATACCCACGTGGTAGGAGTCCGAAACAATATTATACAGAACGCATGAGAGATGACACACGAGTATTCGGTATACATTTGTACCGATAAGTGCATAATATTATTATAATAACAAATTAATAATATAAACAATACGCTTTAACCTATATGTAAATATCATATAATTATGTCGTAACCTCTAAAATTATAATAATTTACTAACATGTTGTAACCTTATCTTAGGCCAATAATCATTGTAATTGAAGCCCTAACGATAATAATAAAATATAAAATCTGTTATCACACCATTACAATTCCATCTGTGAAATAATACACTAAGATCTTTCACAGTCGTGAGCTGTTTTCCTTAGCTTATATACAGCAAATCTGTGCTATCAAACTTATCGTGAGAATGTATAGTATGTATTAATACATATTGTTACGCTACCATCAGTTATTTTGAAGAAATTAAATTTTATTATGGTTTTGTGTCTAGACATATTTTATTAGGTATAATAAACGATAAATTATTATAATTTATTATTATATGAACAATTAATGATTAGTGCTAGAATAGGTTCACCACAATAATATTATGTTCGCGCGATAGTTAATCGGGATTACGTGATGGTTAATATTATTAAAATTAGTACCTATATAATATTATATGTTAATAAATTAGATTAATAGATTGTTTGAACTAATGGTTTTATTAAAAAAAAATTTTTAGTTATTAGAATTGAGTATAAGTTAATACAATATTAGTTTAATATTTATGTTAATAAAACATACATGCGATCAGTGCATTAGTTAAATTATATCTAAACATAACGAATATATATACTTTTCTACTAAGTATTTTTGTCGTATATTCTATAATATACAAATAGGGTTATTATTACAAATTACGTATAATCTTATAATACATTTTTTTTTTTTAGATATTTAAGTAAAAAACCTAAAGCTAGTATAATAAATAATAATATTAAACATAGATATCATAATATTTTTAATATTGTTATAAACATTAAATTAATAAAGTGTTTCAAATAAACATAGACCTTATACTCAGAAGGTAACCTTAACTGAGTATAAGGTCTATGCAAATAAACGACAGTAATGTATCAAAGTTGCCTATACAGTACGCCGTGTTACTTTTTATACAAAATAAAATCCAATACTAAATTATTATATTATACGGATAACAAAAAAGGTTGCATTGCGGATTGGAAAAGTAAAAGCAGCGCTAGCGACGTTAAACCCGACTACTTTCGGAAAGCTCGTAACTCTGTCAGCCCATGCTAATAACAGATTCACATCGAACTGTTAATTTTCCACTGAATATTAATATATTATCTAGTATAAAATATTATTATTGTTATTTTTACCATCCCTCAATGACATGTGCAATGGAGACCACCGCCGCCGGCTGGTTACAGGGGGTGATTGTTCAACAAGTGTTCTGCATGGTCCAGTCTGGTCCGGTCCTAACATATTATACAAATTGTCGTCTCGTCAGTATAGTAAAGTTCGGTTCGATACTTTTTAGAAGTAATTCGGTCTAGTCCCGGTTCAAATATAATATTTTTTTTGGTTTGGTTTGGTTTGGTTTGGTCCAGACCGATCCGGTAAAGGTAACGAGCCTTATAATCTACTAAAATAATTGTTTTTGAAATATGCAGTTTAAAATTAAACGATAACACCGACTACTATCGCGATATTGGGTTAAATTTAATTAAATATTTATATTTAAATAATATTGTATTATACTTTTATTACACTGTAACGTTGTGAAAATTATAGTTTCAGTTGCTTGTGCGACAACAACGCTGCGTCGGCTAACGAAGTCAGTAATATTTGGCTATAGTGGTGAGCTAGTGGTGGGGGGAGGTATACCCATACCACGGTGATGCGAACACCGAAAGTAAGTTTGAAATTGCATGCAATGAGTGAACCGGTGCAGGTTTGTGAAAACGGCGGCGGGGGAGTAGCTGCCTACTGGATTGAACTGAGAGTTATTATTACAACGGAAAACTAGGTCATGATGAATATAGATAAGCAATAGATAAAAATACCTACTAATAATGCAGGGAAATTAATTTAAAAGTTTTTTGTAATGTCTATATAATATATAAAAATGAATTTCTGTTTGTCATTTATGCATTCCCAAACCGTTAAACCGAAAAGGCCAAAATAATAACACGAGTTCGTTTTGTATTCAAATTATATTGTGTATTTCGTGCACTTATCAATTTAACGCTATGCTGCAGAATTTTTGGCGATTGAAAGACGACAAAGATGCGTGGGTTCGCGTCTGCATAATAAATGCTGAAAATTCATTTTTTACGTTTTGTTATTCTTTTTTATTTCGTTATCTACTCGAAACTTCTGTGAAACAAGCTTAAAGTTTTCAGCGAGAAGATGGATTAAATTTGAGTTCAAGAATCGTTCAAGTTATTCTTTTGTCGAAATAATAAACTCGCAAACGTATTAAATAAATACGCATGAAGGTCGTCAGTCATCAGCTGACACGTTTCTCTCCAGAGGAAATTATATACAATTTTGAAACCATAATAATCGAGTGGATGAGAATAAGTAACAATAAATTAAACGTTAATGAAAATAGTTTTTTTTTTTTTTAAATAATAATATCTTAAACATTTATAAACCAAAAATCATTTAAATACACTTTCATTGTAAACAAACAAAATATAACAGAAATAATATGCATTGTAAAGTAAAACGACATATAATTTAATTTCAAAAATCAATAAAATCTATTTTTACCATCTTTATAATGTGATATAATAAAAAGTTATTAGTTTTAGACTGGGCATGAAATATAATATATTTAGTTATTACTTATTAGTAGGGCTAGGATTTATATGCATTGGCATATTTTTTTTGCAACTTCTGATTATAACTTTTGTTTGAAATGTCCATGTATTACGTTATGATGAAGCAAATGGTGGTTATTTTATTTTGCGTATTTTTGCATATTTTGAATAAAATGCATATTATTGCATATTTTAACAATTAACACCTAAAATGCATGTTTTATGGTATATTTTAGCCGCAGTGGTTGGTAAAAAACAAAAATAGAATATTATAAATAATAAAAAAAAAAATACTCAAGTATTTATATGGGTATAGAAGGTATGTAAAGTGTAAAAATGGAAGTAGGTAATCTGGATGAAGATTTTCATTACAATCAACTCCATGGGAAAATCGAAAACTCAAAAACTACTTCATATGATGTATAAATATTGAAGTATAAAAACATACTATAAGATCTGAAAGAAGGTCTTTTATTTGGGACAATTTTAAACACCACATCATTGTTATTTGTGTAATACTTTAATAACATTAATAGTTTATAGAAATATTTTTTATATTTTAGAATTTAAAAATTTAGTTTTTGCATTTTATGTCATATTTAATTACAAATTGTCGTTGTTGTCAGTGTGCATGTTTTTGCATATTTTTAATACATCAAATGCATATTTTGCCATTTTATATTGCATATAAATCCTAGCCCTACTTATTAGTAAGTTATTAGACAGGTACCTGTAATTTCTATGTAATAATAATAATTTAAATAATAATTATTAACTTTTTTGTTGAACATTAATGTCTGTGTTTGAAAACATTAAGTATTTTAATGTGATTTATTAACTTGACAAAGTAAAAAATGTTCATAAAAACGAATTTCTTCAAATTATTTTCTAAATCAAATGTTGGTATATACTGCAGTGTATCTCAAACAATGGGCCGGGAAATTGGGATGGGTCCCAAGGCAACTGTTGGTTGGTCGCAAGAGATTTATGTTTTTTAAACTGTATGAATTTAAATTAAAAGTATTATAAATCCCTGAAAATATCCGAAAACCGTCATACCATTATTATATTGTTATATTTTGTGTCCGAACAACGATATAGTAGTACGTCATTATAGTAAGATTTCTATTATGAACTTTTAATTTTTAGAACTACTTTTTCATATTGTAAATCCAGGTAGTGATAGATTTTTGGAGAAAAGTTTGGGCGGCTGCAGTCTTAAAAAGATTGAGAAGCATTGGTATTCTGTATATACGAATTACCTGTTTGATATAACGATCATAATTAATATGATCTGTTCGATGAAGGTTTTACATCATATTATCGGCTTGTAAATAACAATGCTCATCGTCTCTTAAAAACCAAGTTGATTTTTTGACGTTATCAACGATTACTAAAAATAAAATCCATCGTCCGTCGTAAATATTAATTTGTTGTGAGACAAACCGTGTAAACAGTAAGAGTGAAACCATATCGAAACGAATTTAAAGTTTCAATAAAATTTACACGTATTTTACAACACTTTTCCATAATATTATTTTGAACGTATAATTATTTATTTATTTAGGACACTTTACCTACGTTTAATTATTATTAACCTTACTATACACATACACCCAAAACAAAAATAAATATTATATGTTATTGTCAATAGTGTAATATGGGTGGAACATAATTACTATATTATTTTACAAAATACACATGCGTATTAAAATATTATTATTTCTGTATTATTTATTATATTATTGCGTGGTTTTTTCCATTACTGTGCGACTGTTTTTCGTCATTTTTTTTATCTGACGACGAAGCGTAGTCCATCGTCGACAATAAACGTTGATTATTCGATCCGATTTCCGATTTCGATTTTTATAATATTGCATTATTCGACTATACTATAGCAGTGTTCGGACTCATCTAGATAAATTGATCTAGATGAATATCTAGATAATTATTTGTTCATCTTTTATCTTATCTAGATAAATAGTTACAAGTTATCTAAACGTTCATCTTAGATACTTTTTGTACTAATCTAAATAAATTCATCGAGATACATTTTTTATTATTGAAATGTTTAAATATTTATACACATTCTCAAACAAAGTTTATGGTTTATAAATAATATAATTATTTTTATTTAAACCGTTATTATTATTATGTTCTTAGTGCCCAACTAAAATATGCCAAAATTTGAAGCCATTTAAAAAATAATTAAGTATCTTTTTATTGTCTAGATGAAATAGTATTTATCTTTATCTTTATCGAGATAAATATGAGTTAAGTTATCTTTTATATCCATCTAGATATATTTGAGTTGAATTATCTTTATCTAGATAAAAAAAATACTCATCTTATCCGAACAATGCATATATAGATCATCATTATATTATTTCGAACTACCGCGGAATGCGAGTTTTTTAGTTTTCATCGATTTCCTGAAGATTCTACTGCAGCTGGTAACTCAACGAATTCAATCATGAATGTATAATAATATTGTTATTATTATGTAAAAGATGATTTCTCCTCGCGGTGTGCACAGGTATGTTATTATGAATAAATTTATATATTTTATGCGCAAGAGCAAAGTAGCGACTAGAATCGCGCGGTTTATGCAATAATGAAAACAACGCGTTTGCTGTGTCCACAATAATATAATAATAATAATTTATGGACCCACGGAATCTCTAGTGGTCGACATTGAAAGTTTTAAATAATAAAAACCATAACAAATGAATATATAACCTATACGTTTGAAAAAGTGGTAATTGTTCCTTGGACAATAAATACTAATAAAAGTGTTGTATTTTATGTGTTCAATGATATAATATACGTAAATGGTCACGGGAAATCGTTAAAACAAAATGCAATATTTTGTCGTTTCCGTCGAAAAAAAAAAAAACCTTGCACTTTATGGTAAAACTGACCTAGGTGTTGATTTGTTTGGTTTTTAACTCGGCAAAAAAGAGATTTCACAATGCTATATTATGAAAAAAAAATAAAAGAAATAATTTCGAATAACTATAGTTTTTTTTTTTTTTGCATCTGTCGAGGAAAATATTATGTAAATTATACGAATTTTATAAAATATTATGTATATGCTAACTCTCTCTATACCAGCTACTATCATCCTTGGATGGGATAAAGGGCAATATCATAACACGCAGTTCGGACTTTTCGTAGATTTTTATACTGACCTTAATAGTCGCTGTGATACTATAGAACGATTTCGTACTTGAAAATGTCCACACCAAACGCTTTCTCTTCCGCATCCAGACCGAGAATGTAAATAATTATTATTTCACAAATGAGATTATTATATGGTCGTATTTTTCGTGTGCCCTTGAAATCGAATAGTTTTAACTACGCGACTAAAAAACATTATTATACGCCACCGCCGCCCGGTGCAGCAGTGATAACGTTTCATATTCATTGTTAAATCGTAATCGTTTAACTTTAAACGACAATTATGTATTATTATATTGTGACGATTTCGGGAAGAGATTTAACGGGATTTTCTAAATTTATCTTTTATTGTTATTTAGCACAAAAAACATACGATTATAATTTATTATAATTCATTCGATAACAAGACTAATTTTACAATTTATTGTTTCAATAAGGATTTAATATTCTTTTAGAAACGCGTAGATGAAATTCCTATAACTATTGAATAACAATATCGATAAAAAAATATTTATAGATGATTTTCGTCTGTATTGCGACTCCTAAAAGTTGATACCTGCATGTGAACAGACGGCCTTAGATCGAGTAAAACAATTTCTCAATGAATCCAATAATTATAAAATTATTTGAAGTTGTACGTCTTTATCGATAAGTTGAGGTCTGCACACAAAATAACAATTTACATCAAATCTTACTCAGACATCAAAAACCCGAGGAAAGACTTAAATTAAATTAACTACTTATACAAATAAAATGTTTATAGTCACCGGGTAAACACTTAGGTTGAGACCACGGACAAAACTCGGGAAAATAAAAAATACAACAATTAAATCATGTCTTTTGCGGATCTAAATAGAAAATAAAAATTATTATTAAACCGTCTCCCAAATAGGTCCACACAGGATAAGTCGCACAAGAATAATACAAGAGTACTTAACGGCCTGAAAGTAACCTTCCAAGTGTACAATCAGCGGCGTTAAGATAACAACAGGTGCGAATTTAAAGGTGTGGGGCGAAAATGTTTAGCCACCTATCTTGGAAATGTTGTATAATATATATTATATTATGATAAATATTTAATACGTCTTAAGATCCATCATAAATAAAAAATACAAATACAAATACAAATCAAATCAAATTGATATTAAATAATATCTATAATAATGTTATATTTAATCTTTTATGTACTAAAATAATAATTCTATTTTTTTCTGAAAAAAATATAATTTTCAGATCTGCGTCTGCCTTGAACACATAATATAGCATAATGTTACCAACATATAATTATCGACCTTAGAAAATACGACACTCTATCCAACAAAGACGCAGCATAAGGTCCGAACACTGAAAACGTCACCAATATTATGATCGGCTTCTTAAGAAGAACGGACATAATATAATTAGGTATAGTTCAATTTAATTAGAAAATAAAAAAAAAACATTATTTTTAACCATTTTATAATAATTATTGTAAAACCTTATCTATCTTATAAAACTTATAAAGTAATAACCTATATGGTTGATGTTTTTAATGATCAATCATAAAAAAAAAAAAAACAATTTAAATGGTTAGTCCTGTCATGCCGTTCACAATATTTTAAACGGCGCGTTAATAATGTTTTAAAATAAAATTCTTCGATTATAACGTATTTAATAGTAATGTCGTCACCCCGCACTCTTACAATATAGTTATGACACTATCACTCCCGATTACAAAATAAAAAATAAAAAAAACGACAACTGATGAACGGCTAATAATATAAGAGAGAAATAAATAATAATAGTATATAATAACGGTACATTTTAAATAACTGAAGCAGCAGTACATTGTACGATTTAATATTTATTATTAGATAGCTATAGGTGTGTCCCGCCGTTTTAATCGACGTTTATAATAATAATACAATAATTATAGGTTCGACTAATTATTATCCAGTCGGAGGATCGATATCATGATATAATCATCGTCGAAGTTTCACTTGAAAAATAATGTCACTACGACGACGACTATGACTGCCGATGAATAATGAAAAACGTTTCAAAACTAGTCGTAGGTATGCTGCGTATTTAGGTGAAAATACCGAACGTTTAAGCGTAATTAATACATTTGAAATAAATCACGTCGGTGGCGGGTTCTGTTGAGTTTGTTGCGTAAACACCGTCATCGACGATTTTCGTAATATTATTATTCCATAATAACGATTATCGTGACGTTATATCATAATAAAATATAAAAATGTGTTCAAAAATATTGGAAACTCTTTAATAATAATATTACTGTTTTGTATAATATTCAAAAAACTACGCATAGAGCAATAACAGCTGATAACACTTGCTGCAGCATAATATGTTTATATTAGGTAAAATATATTATTATTTTAATCGCCTCGTTTATATTTAATCACATGACATAGTGTTATTATATTATATTATATTATCTTTTATCAGTCCGCGGTTTCTTAACTTTTTAAACAACTTGTTATACAGGTACCTATATATTATTATGATTAGGGTTTGTCATGAAATTTATTTTCTATTTTTTTGTTTTAATCAATAATCATATTATACTTACCAATACGTTTGTGAATAATTATTTATTAATTTATTATCAATATTGTATTAATTCACATTACAATACAATCTCTCTATTAAGTACATTTTTTTTTTTCTCAAAACGTTCAAAATAATATTATTCATCTCCAAACAAATAAAGATACTATGAAATAATACAATAATACTTGATTTGCTACCAGATATTTGAGGTCTTTAGGTTTCTTAAAATAAGATAATATGAGTAATAACTAATAAATATGAATTAATAAATACTAATATAGCAATATCATCTACGTCCCTACTGCAGATGTAAAAAAAAATATTTTTCAATATTTCATGAGGAGTGGAATTTGAAATTTTGAAACACTAGTTATTATGATCATTGTATCCAAAGTAACACATAATAAGCGAATGACGATCAAGAAACCGTCGCGGTGCTATAGGGAGCGTAAAAAACACACTTATTAGGACGTAATATAATTATATTTTAGCGTTATAAGTTATAACCATAAATGATGTTTCAGAGAATGTTTTAAAAAAACGTTAAAAGAACGTTCTAACGATTAAAATATTTTTAAAACAAGCCAGGCACATTACCTTGTCCCAAATGGTAAATGCTGTGCTTGAACTCTCTGTATAGCACATTAGCACGGCTCGGCATATCATTTTGTCTCCGTTGTAGAGAACTGTTTAATTTTTTTTTATGTTATTTTTTGTTTAAACAGTGCAGCATGACTTTGCATTTTTGACCGAAAAAAACTCAATACAATTGCGCGCCAGCCGAAAAATTTAAATGCGCAATTCTACTTCCCGGTATAATTATTTGCATTTGGAAAAAATTGAATAATATTGAATGGAATATCATTACTCTGGTCTCTGACACGGTGATCGGGCCTTACGCTCGTGGTTATTATCGATGAATTTCTTTCTGAATTCAAAATAATTGAGATACAAATTTGATTCAAAAAATTACTATATTGTACTAAGTACGAAATTTTGTTTTGCATAATATTATTATAGACGTTATAGTAGGGCATATAAATGTATACATTTTTTTTTTTTATTTAATACTTAAATAATTATGATTTTGGCATTTTACACTAAAATATTATAATATTTGAATATAAAAAATAAAAATATAGAGGTTATCTGTATAGATACTAACCTTAAGATATCCCAAGGTATCTCATAATGTTAAGATACTAACCCTAACCTAACCTATATATATAAAACTGTCTGTCTGTCCATTATGCATTCGCAAACCATTAAACCGATTGCGATTAAATTTGGGACAGAGATAGATTAGACCTCTGGGAAGAAGATGGGCTAATTAAAAAAGGCAGAGGTCCAACCCCGGGAGCTGCTCAAACAAGGATTTTGAGATTCACAATGGAAATATTTGGTTATAAATGGTTGCTATTGCGGTAACCATGGTCGTTATTGGTTTGTATAATCTCTGTTTATTTATATAAGGTTGTTAATGATTACATGTTTATAACTATAACTATTATAGTAAGTAAGAATGTATCATTTACACATTTTGGCAAATAAATTATAGAAAAAAACAAATCTTTGTTTGCAACCGTCGCAATGTTTTTCATGTACCTACTACCTATCTTATTTCACTATCGGTACGCACCTCGTGGGGTCCTCAATCAACAACAGGTGGGGTTGCCTACCTAATAATATTTTGCTCAAATGGTGGTGCGCTTAGGTGGTTTAGACGCATGTAAATCACTTGAGGTTAATTTCAACTTAATATTTGGCTCGTCCAACGCCGGGTGGGACTGCATTGAATATTGTTGTAACGATATTACACTTAGTATATATTTTAACCGTTATATTATAAGATTTTTTCGGAATATAAAACAATATTATTGACTATAAAATATATCGTTTAGAGTTTACGCATATTGGTATACCTGCAAGTTAGTGGCATACCTACATACAACAATTATAATCATTTATTTAATTAAATTTGTAATGCATATTATTTCTGAACTTTGGTGCACGTACTTACCTATATTTTCTAGTGTAAATAGGCGTTCATGTGATATTCTTGAAGTGCTTTCAATCCACAGCTCTGGTCGTTATACGTATAGTCAATAATAAAATATGATAATTATTATACAAACCATGGTATACCATAGCTACGGTATACCTATATATTACCTAACTTGACCATAGTGCGTAATCTAGCGTGCAGTCTGTCGGCTATATACAGTCGTCGTTTCGTAACCGCGTAACCACGTATCCGTTGGAAAGGGCAGAGGACGAAAAAAATAATCCATTACAGTTGTAGTGCAGTCGTAGGTTAGGTACTTACACCTGACTATAGGTCACGTAAAATATACCATAGTTATACCGCAATAGCCCGTACGAATGGTAAATTACTGGTGGACCCATGTATTATCCCGTTATAAACCCCAAAGCCGATTTTTCTCGTTTTTCTATTTCTCGTCGTATGATATATACATATATATATATATATATATATATATATGCCGTCCTAAGCGCACTAACCTGTGAGAGATGTTCTTTTTTTCCTCATTTTTTCTATTCTCAACTTTATTTTCTCTTTTCCTTATTTTTTTTTTATTATTATTATTATTATTACCATCACCTCTCATATTATATTTTAGTCGTCACCGACCACGATATACACGACAGAATATACGAGTAAGATACAATAATATATCACATAATATTAATATGATATTATTACCAATATTATAGAGACGGTTCTATTCGCCAGTATTCGTTTGACAGAAAAATTTAATAGAAAAAAATTGTTTTTTTTTTCGTTTTACTCGGGTCTTGCAATAATTGGCTCGAAAAAAAATCAATAGAACCGGTAAATCCGTGTCTTTGCGAAATCAAATACGAGAACTGTCGTCGTAATAATGTAATTTACTCCTCTCGACACGATCTTATTTACTGACGACACGACAAAAACTCAATATTTTATTTGTACGCAAATCGCACATTATATTATTATTATAGTAAGCACAAACCATCGAGTTCGGTAACCAACGAAATGTTAAAAATGTGATGACGACGAAAATTGAAAATATGATGTGCGGCGTTATTGTAATGAATTCGTGATGACCTGCAATTATATCGATGTAGTGGAAAATATTCCATACCTTGAAACTGATAATATCGTTTTATAATAGAAAATATTATTATTATTCTATTGATACAATCCCGTGCGATTTCCATCTATAGTTTTTTTTTTCCTTTTTGAAGCGACAGCAGAGGAGGCTCTGTGCTGCCAAAATCCTATAATTATACCAAAGCGGTATACTATGGTTTGTATCCGAAATACAAGAATTTAAAACACACTTAATATTCTTATTACTTGAAATTAGTTCTGCGTGCACACAGTAAGACCAGAAATCAAATTAAATCAACAACATATTCAGTTTCTATTATAATAGGTATTATAATAGGTATTCGAAATGTGTTTTTAATAATTGTATTCAGACAATGGTTAGTTTAAGTCGATATTTTTCGATATCGAAATGTTTAAAATTATGCTGTTATAGAGCATCAGTATAATAATTATTATAAATTGTGCGCCGACCTCCGACCATCGAACAAACGAAAACAAATATGTAGATAGCATAATATAATATAATAGGAATAATCGCAGTTTTGCAAATAATTATACAACAACGTAATATAATATATATATATATATTTTTTTTTCAAACATTGTTCATAATGAATGGCTGGTATTCGTATTATATGGTGTTTTAAAATATGTTATAATTTTGTATTATACGCTATATAGTAATATTATTTTAATATAATGTATACGACTGTTTCAAAATGGCAAGCGAAAAATCGCGTAACGAGGTCAACGAGTCGACGACGGTCGTCGGTTCTACCTTGACCGTGATAGTGGTTGCCGTCGGTCTAATTTTTCTGCGGCAGTCGGCCGTCAGATGATTTTTGAATTATATTGCTCAAAATCTCAAAGCCGTAAGTCGCCGAAAATATTTTGTGTAACCAGTGGCGTATTTACGGGGGAGGAGGGGTTCTGGGTCTCGACCCCCCCCCAGAAAAAAAAAAGTTAAAAAGTCATAAATAACTTGCTACGTATAAGTACAAAGAAAGATAATATTAATTTATATTATACATTTTTAATATTTAAACCCCCCCTCCCACAACAAAAAATTTGAAAATACGCTTATGTGTGTACCTAGTACCTATTATTTCGATGATTCCTTACAATGTATTTTTTTACAATTTTATTTTTTTTTCTAAAGTATAGTTAAATAATTATATTATATTATGTGCTAACACACATTAACTCGCATACTCAAACACACGAAAAGCTCGCAAGTGACTGTCTGTACGAAAGTTATTGACGTGTATAGAGATGGACGAAAACTAAACATATTTTCTGACGACATTTGAGATAATAATTTTTTAATAAAAAGATTAATTACTTTAATGATATTATATAATCGTCCACTTTTTTTTATGTATGTATGTAACAAATATGTTTAATACGATGAAGTCGGCGCAGTATACGTCTATACACAGGTGAAAATATGAGGGGGATAAGCTCTCCTTCCTCCCAGTTATTACCCAAAAAACCAGTTTATTTGTTGTGAGGGAGCGAAGCACCCATCGCGGTTCGCATTGATGTTGAAATTGTTAACCGCCTGAAATTGTAATGAATTTTCCATTTATGAGTATTATTAATGGCCGATAGATGTTATCATATACCTTTCCGTGGCCGCATTTGGTTTGGTTCGAATTCAGGGGTTTGGTATGGTCGTTGACTCGCAAAGGAGATTAGGAAACGCTCAGAAATGAAGTTCGCAGATTACACTGCACGCGGCTGTTTTGACGGGATGAATAGTATTCATCCGAGTGCCGCTTAGATGAGTGAAGTTAGCGGAAAAAAAATCGAGCACTAATTTCCGCTATAATACCATTATTTAGTGCTCGATTAATGCTATTCAACCCTGGGATTTTCGAAATTATTTCTATGCACAGTAAAAAGTTACACGGGGGATTACCTTTCTCCTCTAACTTCACTACCTTCACTAAAATTTGGCGTATAGTGGATTTTAGTGCTAATGCTGCGAACGCTGAAACAAAATACGGCAAATCTCATGACTCAGAAGGAAATACAACACTAATTTTAAAAACGGTAACATCGAATTTAGCACTAATTGAGCACTAAAATTTGGTGCTACAGAGGATTTTGGTGCTGATAATTAACCCGCTACTTGAGGTTGGCGGAGAAAGATAAGCCCCCGTGTAACGTTTCACCAATTTCAAAAATGCTACGGTTAAATAGCACTAAGCACTTGAGCACTAAATAATTTTATTATAGCGGGAATTATTACTCAATTTTTTCCGTTTTCAAAAAAAAGAAATGCTGCAATAGTGCACCTGCATAATATTACTATAATAAAATTAAAATATAATATTATCAGCACTATATTATTGTGTGTAGGTAACTGGTCACGTTTACACTTAAATGTATTTATTATATAGATACAGGTAGGTACTATACCGCTCTTCGTTATCTGTACGACGATGTCGTGATATTATGGTCCAAGCGACAGGGGTGGAAAATGGTGCAAATATTATAATGAAAAAACAGTTTTCGAATCGGTTTCATTCCGCGCAACTGAAATAATAATCATAAACATAAATCGTCGTCGATGAAATCGATTTCGAGAACTCACATTTGGCGGCGGAAACGGATACGTACGCGCAGTGATCATTTCCACCAGGGAAACTCTGTAGGAGAAAAAGTTTACGTGGACGCTCGTCCTGCTGCCACTTGCCAACGACGACGCTCGTCAAGTCTGATACACTATATAATATTATTGTACAACTATAATAGACAATCATTAAAAAACACTGTACATAGTGATATTACTCACGACAAAAGTTAATTTATTTTAGATTTAATTATTTGAAATTTGAAATTTCGAAATGTGCATGTAGTTTTAGTTTTGAGTAAAGTTGCAAAAAACTTTTATTTGTATTTTTTTTTTGTTTTTTTATAATTTATATATCAGTACAACTGATCCACAATATATTTAGATTATCTGATTATGTTCCTATTTGTTTTAAATTCATATATTTTCATTAGTCAATATTATATATTATATTCAAAATGGCAACAAAAGAATGTTAACTCTTACTCATCATCACACGCTATTCTTACGGGAGTAGTACTCATGTTTAAATTTTTACTATATTGTTATAGAAAAAATAAAATATATATAAAAAAAAAAATTTTGTATTTTACGCGTACCTACACGAATGCCTTTTTACGTTTGGTTTTCTATTCGTGTCGAAAAAAATGTGCTGTAGAAACGCGAGCAACAATATTTTTGTAGATTATAATACAATACGATAAAATTATAGTATAATATGATGTGCAAGAGTAAAAATCATAACAGCATTTTTAAAACCTAGTGATAATTTATTGAACGCGTATTATATTATATTATATCATTATTTGTTCGTTTTAAAACGAAATTAAATCGTACAAAATATGTATAACCAAGCAATGTATACAGGTGCGTTATTATTTTATTATTATTACTATTTTATGTACAGTTGAAGTAGTATAACACTTAAACTCGGCGGAGAGCTCACCCTGGGTCGCCGAGGTTATCGAGTTTTTTTTTTTTATTTTTTTTTTTTTAAGCAAAATATTCTTCAATCTTAAACAGCAGTTGGTTATAACACATAATAATATTATAATATATTTCGATTGTTTTTTATTACATGTTTGTTCAACAATTATTACGACCCGGTAACGCATACTCGGAATCCCCACATTAATATAATATCATAATAATAATCTGTACTCGACAAACATTTAACGTACATTCGATAAGTATCTTCAACACCGTATAACAATATCATTCGTTGTTATACGTAATAAATAATTGTTCTTTCTCGTTTCATATTATTATGGTAATAATATTGTTCGTCGACATGCAATTTCATTACGTTTAGTATCAATCAATGCTTACTCTACATTATATACTCCCTTTGATTCTATACAATGCTATCTTAGCTAAAAATGTGTTTCGTGCTTCTTTAATTCAGAATATTCTAATTTTATTTTGAATTTTTAGGCATTCTTTTGTTTTTTTAAGTCATTTTTTTAACTTTTTTTTTAACATATTTACATATTTTATGTCATTTTTGTAGATTTTGTACAATGTGGGGGCATTTTTCTCAAATTTTAGATTTTAAAGAAAATTCGTATAATACCTATTCAAAAAAATAGTTATTATTATTATTATTGTGGGGTTTTTTTTAAGATTAAATTGAAATGTACACAACTGTTGTCTCTTAATAACTCATTTTTTAAATTACTCTGACACCCATTATCACACCCATATCTCTAATAAAAATTATTGTTTTAAATAACAAATAACACTTATAAATAACACTTAGTTAAGTAGATTTTTTGGTCATTTATTTAAAATTCATATTTTGGAGTGTTTAGGGCATTTTTGTGTGTTTTTTAGGTCATCAACATCCTAACTCTAATAATATACATAGATGTCATGTATAACATACTTATAATATTGTTACACCCTTAAAAATAGTTTCTTATCTGTTTCGAGTCTTCCCCGCAGACAAACCTAGCCCGTGCGCGTTTCGTGTAAAATTACGTTTAATTTTGGACACTTATAAATTAATAACACAGCGTCTATACAATTTGAATACTTTTAATTTTTGTGATACGCTGTACGAATAAAAAGAAAAAAAGCTGGGCAAGTGAGTACCGCCTATCTGCTGTGGAATATAATATGTGTCGAGTTGATCATTGTTGTAATGGATGTTTTAAAATTATTTAATTCAACGATATATCATATTGTATATGAAACACAATATTATTCTGAGCGGATAAGGTCTGTCAGATTACACCAAGTATATATTATTTAACACGTCTTCGTGATAATATGTTTTTTTGATAATGCTATATTGAAGTAATTTATTTTTCTATTAGTATTATGGTATGGGAACTACTTATAAGAAACTTTGTTATAAATTTGCAATCCTTATAATAGCTATAAAAAATTTAATATTTTTTCCTTTTTTTAACTACAAAATTACTTGCAAACTTTTCTGATTTTGACGAAATTTGTAAAAATTTGATCTTCAATTGTTTATATAAGAAAAATCGTACATGTTCATCTTTAATATTTTTAACATTTTAAATTTTCAAATTGTTTGACCAAGCAAAACAATTTTTATAGACATCTAAATAAATATAAAAAAAAAATAAAAAATTTCAAATGTCAATTAAATAACTCAAAAAGCATCAGAATATTTTTTAAATTATTTCAACTATAAAAATTGATAAAATAAACATTCGGTGAACATTTCAAGTAGGTATCTAAGTTATTCGTTTTTGAAATCGAAATATCAAAATCGATTCTTGTTTTTTGTAATTTAATTTTTTTTTACCGATTATTAAGAAAAGTATTAGACATTTTTTTCTTTTGACCGCCCTTCCCTCAAAGCACCTTCAAGATTCAATTTCTTACCAAAGTCCCTCCTCAAAGTCAAAAATCGAACCATTTTTACTGCACCAAAAGGTGATGATAGACACAAAAAATTAAAGTAATAAAAAATAATGAAATAATTTGTCCAAATAAATCCCCACCGACTATAATATTTCTGTCAAGTTTCCACGACATTTTTAATAAAATATTATATTTTGAAAATTATTTCCAATCATAACCATATAATTATTATAACTACATAGTACATACATAATATGATACAACAAATTATTAGATTTCTGTTGGCCGAAACATATATTTCCCGAGTGAGACCATATTATATTATGTACAAAATGCTTTTTTTTTTAAATCCCTTCTCATTGCATGTCTAAATAGCATTAGAGAACACTATTCCAAATGATTAACAGTTTATACGTTTTGTCGAGAAAAGTAGCGATGATAGTTATTTTGTTTTTATATAATATTTATATAGATCATATTAAGTAGGTACCTATCTCATAATAAGCGTGAGATTGTTTTCCAAACAGTAGGCAATCGTAATTTGCCGGAAATTTCTTTACGATTCGTTCACTCGGCACGGACGGCAAAACCATTATTCTAGCTCCATTCAAATCGATAAATAATTGCTAAACACTTTTGTTGGTTTTTTTACAAAAATATATTACGTTAAACCTAATCATCTTTAAATTAAGCAACGATTAGCGTAACGATATTTGGAATTGATGTGCCTTATTGATTAGAGTTCGTTGGTTGAATCTTCTTATCTGTCGAGTGTTAACATTTAGGTTTATGTGGTTACACGAAACAAAAATGTTGTGAGTAATTCTAAATGAAAAGATAAATACCTTACTATATTATTATATTAACAACAAAAATTGTGGTCTGATTGCGGTGGGCTCGAAGAAACGTCGTGTGTACTTGACACAGACTTGTGTACTTTCCGCACGTGATTCTCTTCTATAAAATAATATAATATCCTTATGAATTTATCATGGCGGACGATTGTCGTAATATCGTGACGATAATCATCATTATTAAACAGATACAATAATTAATAGTCGTATAAAATATAAACTCGAAGATTCGACATATTTTCAAACCGATACGGTAATGATATATTATATTATAAATTATAATAGGTACGTCTGAGAGTTAATTTAATTTCTATAATACTTAAATAGTACCTAAATACAAAAAATAATCAAAATATAGTACCTCACTCGAAAATTAAACGACCTGGGGCCAATATTCGACGCGTTTTAATAATATATTTTCAGCATATATATCGGAAACTATATATATAAGGGAATTTTTCCTTGGTTACAGTGGTATTGTTTTATTCCGAGCACAAGGATAATTAAAAAATCATTAGCAACGTATACACTCGAGTACACCGCGTGTTACACGCATTATTATGTATCAAAAAAACCTATAGTCAAATATAATATATATTTAAGTCACAGTTAGTTTAAGTTCTTGATTACGATTTGTCACGAATGTTTCAATTTTCTTATTTTTTTTATTGTTGTTTTTTTTTCTTATTTATTCATTGTCGAACTATTTTAGAATTAAAATCTGTATCAATAATATTAAACGATTACATTATATTATACATTATACGCAATTGAAAATAGATTAAATTATTATTATTATTATTATTGTTCTCGGAACACGTTTTTAATTTTCTTAAAGCTGAATTAATATAAAGTCTTTAATCCAATATCATTAATCATATATTATATTTGTGTAGCTAACTTCACACATTATATAGTACTATATTATTATGCTATTTAAGTCTGTCGTCCGACAAATGCTGACCTAAATAAATAGTCACCACAGTGCCGCTTGTTGTTCCCATCCACTGACCTTCCACAAAGGTTACACAATTTTCGGTGCGCGTCTGTTTTAGAATGCACAATTATTATTATTACCTATGTGTAACTTCATACTATACAAACTTACTCGGTGCGTAAAAATTGATTTGTGCCAACAGATAAAATAATATACAATCGTACCAATTACCAGGTAAACGAAACGCGTTCGATGAGTGTGCGATCTGTGCACAAGACGTCGTATATTGAGTACCTATGAAATTTTAATAATACATTATTCATACACCTAATACATTATTCTTGCCACTTACAACATAATATTAAATTGTGCGATTTTTCGAACTGTCAACACTGATTATGTGATTACACCGCGAATTATTAACGTTTTTAAACATATTTTTGTTCAAAATCGTTGTATCTATATGCGATGAATACAATTTTTACAATTTTTTTTGTATTTTTCGAACAAAAATATTGTTATATAATGACTTCAAATCGTATAAAAATGTATATTCAATATATTATTATTCGATTTGAGAGTTGAGACTTTATACAGACGCCAAAACTCGAGAAAATGAGTGGTTACTGTTAAAATAATCACGGTGTACAGCAGTGGTTCCGATATGTGAATATTATGTCATGGTTCTATTATACTAGGAACTGTGTTTAGTTAATATCATCGAAAACACAAACGAGTACTTACATTTTAGTTTTAATGATCGTACGCTGAAAAAATATTATATTACATTTTAAAATCAAACTGACGTCTATTTTCCTTTTTCTTATCAACGTATTATCTTATATTATATTATTATTGATCATCATTATTATAATAATAATATTAAATCATTCGAATTGTTCAATATATTATAATAATTGTAGGCATGGTGCACTGAAATCCGTAAGACGATGGACAGTATGTATAATAATACATTATTCTAAATATTATAACGTACAATTGTGCACAATTATTCACATCGGACTAATACTGTATAGTACGCTGACACTTAGACTGTATAGTATGACACTTTTAGGGTTTTAAATTATTTCACTACTCGTGAAATATATTTCAAAGAAATATTGGTAAATATTTTTTTTTTTACATATTAATATTTATTAATTATTATTTATTAGTTATTAGTTTATTACTCTTATCTTGTTTTATAAAATAAACCTAAAGACCTAAAGTACCCGGTAGTAAATTAAGAATTATTGTATTATTTCATATCTGTACTTGTTTGCAGATGAATAACATTATTTTAAACGTTTTGAGAAAAAAAGAAAAATACATAATATAGAAATTACTGATTAGGTCTAGCCGGTCTAGGCCTGCATCTTCAGAAAGCCATAGACACTATTGCACTAGTCACTGTAATAACAAGAAAATAAATTTCATGGAATTTAAAACCCCGTCTAAATCTGAAATCTATGTTACCTACACGAAAATATTTGTACATAAAACTCAAAATTCCGCTCGATCGTACCGCAACAAATTTTTGAAAAATTTTAAACGACCAAATCACTACCTATAATATAGACTTGCATTATGCATATACCACAGAATAGATTTCCGTTATCATGACATAATATATATGTTAAACACAATATGTATAATAATTATAAAAATATAATGTTAAACATACCTATTATAATAATACTATTCGGTTTTCATCGTTTATTTCGATTCCGCGGCGAGTCATCGTTTGCTTATTTTAACTCAGTCTTACTTTGTTATTTGTTCTCGACTAAATTGTGTTTAAATAATATAAAGATAAACAATAACGAGTTTAACGACATTATAATCTATGTAATGTCTTCGCTACAGATATAATTCTGTAATAACTTTGGTGTAGGTATAGTTGGCTACGGTGGCTGAAGCGTGCAGCACTGTTGAAACAGAGCGATGGTAGCTGGACGACAACATACGACCTAACCTAAGCATACATACTTTTTGTTATAAGCGTTTTTGAAATGTATTCAAAATTTTAATTCATTTACATTGTTTTGATAATTAAATGTACAAGCACTTTGGGAAAGGCCAGTCCGTCAGCATACAAGAGCTCTTATAGGGTAAGACTTTGTTTATGTAAGTTTTTTCACACATAAATATTTATTTTTTGAATCGATTGGACACAAAGTCAACAGACGAATATCCATGAAATGATAATAAATGTATTATGCATTTTTACTTACACTTTTTTAACCATTTTTTTTAATCCAAATAATATATAGGTATTGTTAAATATTTATAAATTTTAAATATTTAAATACTTAACAAGTATATGGTTTTAGATATAATTCAGCAAGCATGCTCGCACATTTTTTTCTTCGAAAATACAGTTATTCGAAATCTCAAAAAATTTGTTTAAAAATATCACAAGAATTTGAAAATAATATAATATAGTTTTCGAGAAAAACAACAAAAATCAGAATTTTAATAAATGTATCGTTAATGGAAAAAGGGGGGGGGAGTGCTTTGTGAATCATCCTGTATAACATATGTATGAATGAGAACGACCTACAAAAGAATTCATTGGAAATGTGATTACCATTATTGTCTAATATTAACTATTATCGTATAATATAGCAATATACTATATTATTATATTAATGTTTTCAGCTACTATAATATATTATTATAATATAATAGTATCACCTGTTGAATGTGTCTTAGTGTTGTGTAAATTGTGTTTAATGACGATAAGCTTTGGAAAACGTACATGACTATATTATTATATGTTACACGTCATATATTATGTATATAAATATACAATTTACTACCACTGCAGTGTTTCTTTTGTGATTTTTCATCTCTTTCTTGTTTTCTCCAGTTTTAGCCGACAGTAAGGTACCTAGGTTAATATTATAAGCTACGTTATCGTGACGATCGTCACTTATCAACTTAGGATGTCCGATTGTTGTCGTAATAAAAATATAATGACGCGGACGAAGCCCGACGATGCAGATGCGGTTGTGCGGCGCAATATATTAATCGTCGTAAAAGATTCGCTTGTTATTTTAATTTTTTTTTTATTGATCTTGACATTTTTACATTTCTGCTTTGACATCAAAGGCCATTAGCATTACATTATACGTGTATTTACATTTTAATTATGTCTTATTCAGTTAAAGTTGAGAAAATTATACAAATCGAATACAAATAAAAGTATTAGTTAATAAATTATTATTTAAATAATTATAGTTTTGAAACTGTTGTGTTTGACTTATATTAGGTTTAATAATTTTATTGTTTTAAAGAACTCTAAAACTGTTTTGATCTCGTTGACAGGATTTGAGCCTAGACTTGTTCCGTCGCGTCTTGTTATTCGCTGTACCGGTCGACAACCGAAATCAGATAATAATATTATACATTGCAATATTATACTGTCTCGGCTCTGATTTATTGTGCGCCGTCGAAAACCATCGTACGCTCTGCCAATATATACTTACGCGTCATATAACCCAAAAATCGCACGAGCAAAGCGTCATCAAGACGTGACAAAGAGGCGCACGTCTTTTGTGAAGTGTAATATTATTATTTTGAAAGCGATGATAAATCATCGCTCGTTAGAAATACGATTACGAGCAGAAAACCTCTCGTAGGTACGGAAAAAATAAGTCTTGTGATGGCTAAAGGTTCGAGGTCGCAGTGCCCATCGCTACGACGAAAACGGATGTTTGTAGAGAGTATTTGTACCGGAAAATCCCTAAAGGAATCACACTTTGAAAGATTTCGTATCCATAAATCGTGTAGGTATAGATTATACACTAATATGCAAATCCGGGAAAATAAATTTTTAATAAGTCGTGACATATACGATAACCGATTCTGATCGGAAACGGTTTATCAGCCTCTATTTCCAAGGACATAATTTATTTTTTTCTAAACTTTGTAATATACATTATTATTAATTTCAACAATTATGTAATAGTGAGAAACATAAAGAGAACATTTATTTATTTAAACAGCGTATTGATATGTCCGATGGAATAATTTATAGCGGTC
The DNA here is from genome assembly GCA_022818045.1 of Neotoxoptera formosana. Taxonomy (NCBI): domain Eukaryota; kingdom Metazoa; phylum Arthropoda; class Insecta; order Hemiptera; family Aphididae; genus Neotoxoptera; species Neotoxoptera formosana. The sequence goes on along the minus strand of CM040633.1, from coordinate 23,131,037 downwards.
CGCAGAAAAACAAACCTTAATAAATTGACTAGGTAATAAAATAACTAATTATAAGTATTTATTTACATCTTCTTCTTCTTCTTCTAGTTGGGTTTCGATCTTTAAGACATAACAAATTTGCCACCATCTATCTCATCTATCCACTGCTAATAATTCTCTTCATAGTCTGTTCGGTTCTAGGTACCTCTTTTTTAATTCCAATCCTCGCTTAAGCATGGCCTATCAAACGGTTTTTTTCCCAACCCGCGGTATTTTCTCTATTTATTTGTATACAATTTAATATACAATAATAATAATTACAATCTAAATATAGTGAGGTGTTCATCACTAAAACTCATATCATATGAATATACGATCAATTAGATGGTTTCACTGATATTATTAGTAAATCATGAATATGGACGACAAAAAAGTATAAGGGAAAGGACCAAAGGATAAAAATATACTGAATAAGGAACATCAACACTTTTCATTGATCGTTTTCCACAAAAATACCAAACTGGCTACTACTCGTATATCTGTTAGGATATAAGTCCTAACTAGGTTATACATTTTAATTATCATATTATGTTGTGTGTGGCTGTGTGAACAATTGTTAAAGTATATAAGCCAAATGTGATAGAAATAAACGCCTCTGATCTGGCTTTTAAAGAATCAACTGCAGTAAAATATAACAAATTACTGCTACATACACTTTCGCTCAATTTTACCAAAAACCAACTCATGGATTAAATAATAAATTACTAAAATGTAAATTTATATTGTTATTAACTTAAAAGTTTTAAGCCAAAACCGTCGTACCTACCTTAGAATAGGATAATAAAAGCTTACAAATCTATTATGTTTATTATAAACTACTTGTAAACTATTAAAAACATTTTTTTTTTAATGTCATTGTGTATATAGAAATACAGTAAAACTTCCATACAACGAACTTTTACCAGCAAAATTTTCAGTTGAACAAAACATTTTTGAGAACTAAATTTATTTATTTCTATGAAACGAATATCTTTATATAATACGAATTTTTGTTGTTGCACGCGAGACTTCGTTATGATATGGTGATTTCATTGTAAAAATATAGATGGATAAATGTAAAAGTTTCAAGTCCCTTGTCTCATGTTTTACAACAAAATAACTAAATCTGTCAGAGAAAATATCATTATTACATTTTATTTCTATAAAAAAAATTGTGTCCATGTGTTTAAAATATTATATTATATTATTTTATTAGTGCTATGAAAAACAATTTACTATGAATCTAATATAATATATGCAAGTTTTTTGACCGTGAAAACTGAAATGTTTGTCAACAACTATTATGGACAAAAAAAACTAGTAAAATTATTACTTACGAGTACACTGTAATATCGCTACCACAGTTTTTTCATTATTCGTACCTGCCAACGACACCTGTCAACAGCTACTAAATGTCGATAAATAACGATCACTTGTTACAGGTGTCTATCGAACGATGAAATACAATATGCCTATATGGCTATTATGGTTCTCAGTTTTTTCCATTCGACACTAAATGAGAAAATAGAGCAAAAATCATATTGTGATGTCATAGTATGTATTATGTCGTTTTTTATTCGGAGTTTGGTTCTTACAAGGAAACCTTGGTGGATACATTCGTTTTTAAATTTTAGTCGTTATATTCTACGAAATAAAAAATAAAAATGGGCCTGGTGTGGAACGATGATTGGCCACAGTTATTACTGCCACGGTCAAACACTGTGTTGCTTTATTTTGAGATTCACGATGTAAATCGATAAAATAATTGTTGTTTATTGATGGTGGCTATTGGTTACAACTTACAGATTAAAATCTATATATATAAAAATGTCTGTCTGTCCTTTATGCATTCCCAAATCGTTAAACCGATTGCGATTAAATTTGAGACAGAGAATAGATAGATTAGACCTCTGGAAAGAAGATAGGCTAATTTAAAAAAGCAGAGGTCCAACCCCTTGAAATGCTCAAACAAGGATTTTGTGATTCACGATTGAATTAATATTTGTTTATAAATGATTGCTATTGGTAACCATGGTCGTTTTATTGTTTTGTATAATCTCTGTTTCTTTATATAAGGTTGTCAATGGTTACATATTTTATAACTATTATTAAAATTAGTAAGAATACAAATATCATATACACATTTTGGCTAATAAATGTATGGAAAAAACAAATCGTTGGTACTGGCAACCGTCGCAATGTTTTTCATAAACTTAATTTCACTATCATTTACGCACCTCGTGGGGTCTGCAATCCAAATATTTAGTAATATTTTACTCGCATATGGTCCGTATGGTCTAATGCAGTGGATTGCCTGCCTAGGTGGTTTAGACGCATGTAAATCACTTCAGGTTAATCTTAACTTAATATTTGGCTCGGGCAACGCCGAGTGGGACTAAATCGAATATTGTTGTAACGATATTACTTAGTATAATTTAACCGTTATGTTATAAAATAAGACATATTATATTATTCGTATAGAGTTGGCATTATTAATTTTTTTAATGGTCAACGAAGTGCACGGGATCAGCTAGTAATAAATATATATATGCACATTGTATACACTATTTTTGTGGTATTAATAGACATATGAAAAGTTCAACTTTTTGAAATTTTTTTCGATTTATGTGTGACACATTTTTTAGGTTCCTCATTAGTTGTGTTACTAAAAAATATGGAAAATATATAATATTATGCACACATTTTGTTTGTAGACATTTCAAGTTCAAATGTTGACATAATTAAATATTTAAATGAAATATAACGATTTAAATTATTTCGTTATAGTTTAAAAAATATTACTCTTATTGAGTTTAAACTTTTCGCCACTAGGTATATAATATGAATATATTATTAGATATTATTCGATAATATACATTTTTACCTGTTATTTATACGATGAACCTTTTCATATCATTTAACTGTGCATTTGTATTGACTTAACAACTATTACATGAAATAATATTTTAATAATTATTAATTAAGTACTTTATTGCGTGCTATTGGTTTTTGGAAAAAAATTACTTTAACCTACCTTGTATAAATAATATAAAAAAAAAACTAAACTCATTATAAATATTATGCTATACAATATGCATAGAAATATAGTCTGACAGGTCTACATTCAGATTTTCAATAATTTAACATTGAATTCAAATTTAACTTTTTCCTACTCGCCTACTCTATGACGAATGACGATAAACAGTCGAGTGTCGACAGTTTCTATGCTGTAGAATGACGTCCCCGGATTTTTTTTATTAATGCATTACTCGGTCTGCTAATATTTTCTCCACTTCGGAAAAAAACAATCGGTCTGCAATATTTTCATAATTTATTGATCAATCTCTCAGTTTTACCGCAATGTACCTTGGTATTTAAAATCATTTTAAACAATGTTATTACGTCTTTTTACACATGCCGAAGGACGCCGCGATGCTGTACAACGATACACCGAGAAGTGTAAAAAATAATCGTATTCTCGAGTCAGATCAAGGCTTCCGTGGTTCTAAGGCCATATAGGTACCTAACCTAACCCAACCTAACCGGCCGTAGGTAGGCTCACACGAAAAATACATATGTAAGGGTCGTCTGCAGCTTCTATACAATCGACCTAAATATAAGCCGGCTGGTTGGATAAAAAAAAATACTAATTATACCCAAACAGCCGGCCCCACTGCAAAGGACCTACAGTCTTTTGGAAAAGAGATGAATTTCTCATATAATATTTTATATATATATATAGCCTACGACTTAATATTATTACGTAAGATGTACATTATGAAATCACACACATACGTGCGTTTATTTATTAAATATTTATACGCACACAGCGTTAACACAATATTATAACAACATAATATTATACTAATTATGACCTCTGATGTTGTATTCGCGCGTCGTACTAGCTCGCGTATTATTGTGATAGTACGGTAAAACATATTTTCATTTACTCGTATATATAAATCGCGATGTTTGTTTTCAAACAATTCTGATAATATCGTATAACACTTGTCATCGGCCGATCACGTCGCGGAATTCGTGCGCAGTACAACAGTAGTATAAAATAAATAATATTATTATATTATCGTCCGTCCGTCGACCTGCGCGCAGTGTTTACGACGAATTCGCGTGTTTGTACAGACGACGGGTGACGTGTGCGCATCGCCGAATAATTATTATTCCTGTTTACGCGTTCGAGGAGAGGAAATTATTAAATATTGAAAAAAAAAATAATACGCCGGCGGCTTGGGTCGTGTAATAATAACATATTTTATTATAATAATAATATCATGTGGAATACTCGCGCGCGATACACTGCGCGAGGTGACGGCTGTGGACACAAACGACGGTATAAATTATATTGTTCGTTAATAATGATAATAATAATATAATATTATTATTCTCCCGCGGCCCACTTTCCTATAGTGGACTACCTGCAGTCGAGCGTTAAGCGCCATGTATAATATATTCATAATAATATTATAATTTATTGGTAGCGAATTTATTGAAATATAAACCCGCACTATTGGCGATTCGGCGAACCTCCCGTGAGTCTATTATTTACTATAATACCTACTCCGAAATAAACGCCGAGATAATCGTCAACAAATACGCATATATTATCATAATATTATTGTATGTATGATTGTATCATAATATTATACAAGCGTCAGAGGAGTGCTCAGATTTGTTGAAAGGGGGTGAGCAGTGAATATAATATGATTATTCTCATCGACTGTTCTCAGACCGCGTTTTAGCAACAAAAAAAAATTTATATTATTGCATTTACCTACAGGTGCTATATAGTTAATTATATTAATAACTTTAAATACTGAAATATTAAAACACCGTACATTTTGTAAAATATACCCCGTAATAGCTGTATCATGTCCGAGGATTTCGTCTGGTAAAAAGTGAACGATTATTACAAAATACGGCACACGGTGTATTTTGGTTTAAATGTACCTATACCTCAGTTCACGAGCATGTCGGTTAGGTTAGGTTAAGTTACGGTTCGGTGTCTGTGACTGATCCGACGGAGGCAAGTTCGCTTGCAGCTAGGGGTATTTCGGTTTAAGTATAATAACTTCATGAACTTTTGAGTTTTAAGTGTATCTCCGTGACTCCTCCAGTGAAAACGAACAATTTTTAAATAAGGCACTTTCTTTTATTGTTGTCGGTATTAGCAGTAGCTTATATACACCGCGGTGCGTTCAAAAAATTTTAAAAAAGTTTGTTCAGCGTCACCTATCAGACATGGATCTAAGCTCTCTTTAAATTTTCCCGGTATGTCTAAGAACAACTTTTGACATTTTTGAGTCTATAAACCCCCTCTCAATTCAGTTTTTACGTATTATAGTTTAGAAATTTGACGGTCATTCGACTTTTTTCATTTATTTTGTAGACGAATTATCTTTTTAATGTTTTTTCTTAATTTGGTACCTATATAATAAGTGTGCTTTTTTTGTTTTTAGATTCATTTCATCTATATAATAATTAATAACAATAATATATTTGGCCAGATGGAATGAGATTTTGCAGAATATTGTTTTATGACAAACGATTCGCAACAATATTATAATACTCGTATTATATAGTTCGTTCCCCAGTAGATGGAAATTCTGCCAACATTTTTGGGTGAAAACTCGTTTCCACAGTACCTATATAATATATATATAACAGTTGCATATGATGATAAGTATAATAATTATTATCGGGAACCAATTTCGTATTTTTCATTTCAACCCGTGACCAACTCCGTATTTCTCATCACTCGATGTTTTTTGATCGCTCTAAATTTAATTTATTTAGATTTAATTTACTTCCGCCCCGAAAAAAAATTCACGCCAATCATAGTCTTGTAAAATAATCAATCGCCAAGATAACGGGTATTCGATTGATATAATAATATTACTACTATCAGAAAACCTGTTTAATGTAGGTACATAATTTTATTATATTATGAAAGTATAATATTATATTTAATCTTTAATTTTAACACACCGCATTCAGTAGTAACATATATAATATTAGATATTATAGGTATGTAACACATTTCGGACGTTTGTTTACGATATCGCGGGTTCAAGGTCTTACTTTTCACTACGTTTATTTACAATTTCGAAAACAATTATACGTAGTAGTACTATTATAATATATTATTATAGACAGGTGCTATATGATATTAAAAATGTAAAATGTAATATTGCGTACTTGCGACCGGATATAAAATTCTGATTTTTTTCCGTTCGCGACACGAAAACGAACCGTCGTCTGTCCGAGTACTGAGAATTATTATTATACTCATAATAGTGAATTATTATGATGAGGTCGAACCACTTGAATCTACATATTAATATATGTATGTCGTGTAGGTACAACAAAATTAGTAAGTTCATAACATTCATCATATTATAATTTATTGCGTTCGATTAAAACCGTTTTCGCATAATAATATAATAATAGTAATATTAGAGTTAACTGATGACAAACCGCTAAAAATGCGTTTAAAATCCCTAAAAACCGTAATGTTTAATAATATTTAAAATTACAATTTCCAACCAGTGTACTAAAACGAACACTTTAAAAAAAATATATATCTATATATAGTTGAGTCGTATTATTATAGTTAACGAGTTAATAGTAGTTAGAAAAGAAATATTACTCTAATCAACTAAAAAAAAACAATTACATGCAGCCTGGGTGAGCTGAGAAAAACGATTCATAAAACGTGTGTGAAAAACGCGGGGTGGAAAACGTCAGTAAGACGGATGGCGGGGAAAACCTGCAGCAGGTACCATCCGTATAGATTCAAATTTTCTTCTAGAAATAAAATTTTTTACTGGTCCCCTGTCGCGTATGTAACTGTGAATGTAATACGATCGGTCGGGGGGCACACCTGTTTGGAGGTGGTGGGGAGGAGTGGATCGCGCGCGCCGGTGACGAAATTTAGCGCGGGAAAGGCTTCCGCGAGGTCACGCGGTCTACCGGGCCGCAGGTATTGTTATTTATCGTAGTATTCACAATATAATATCATTATTAATACGACGACAGACGGTCGCGGCGAACGTCGCGCGCGCGCTCATTACTCGAAATCCATCGCCGCGTGGCTATAATATATAAAATAAATAAAATAAAATATTATAAAATGCGATTGTGCCCGTCCTCCGCGATTCTTCTTATTCGTGTTCGTTTAATACATAATTTATTAATATTATAATTATAATTACCTATATTTATTTTTTTCCGATAAAAAAAATAACGGACGTCGATTTACATAGATTATACTATAGTCTTATATTAATCATTATAACATTACGTCTTACAATCGTTTTTTTTTTGTTGTTTTTCTTTTATCTTGTTCTTAAACATTCTTCTTCGTCTTCATCTTCGTCTTCCTCGAATCTGACGCAAGCCGACCCTCCGGTTAGGTCATCATCTCATCATTGTATGCGAGTGATGCGACCGCCACACCATATTATTCCTCGCGCGTACAATATTATATTATTATAATATTATTACAATATATATTATAGAATTTATGCGATAATACGCGTTCTTTTGGGAATAATATTTAATGCAATTTATCAACAACATTGATAATATCATGATATTATCATTATTATTATAATAATCACAATCGTGTGTGCCGCAGAGCTACCGCCGAATCGTGTGCGTTCCCTCCACCGCCTCGCGCGCAATCAAAGGCTGATAATATAATATCATTATTAGCCGCATTGCACTTACCGCCGAAGACGGTCATCGATTGGGCACAGACGACAATCTCGCGCCAGTCTGCCGCCGACTGTCGCACCATTCGCCCGCGGAGCAGAGCAGTCGTCTGCATCGGATATTGTTGTAATAATATATAATCGGTAAGTGACTACTAAAGCATTACAATATAATATATACTATTTATTATTCCGTTATTTCTAACACCTCTCGCCGAGTGAACCTTTCGGCTTTTCCGGTACAAGTATCGAATAGTGCAGCAGTGATGTGCAACACGCTGCAGTTCTCGTTGCAGTATAACGACTGCTGCAGTATGCGACCGACGGACGCATTTTGTTCTAATAGACAATAATTATTAATATCTTAACTTTTTTTTTCATCTCTTTTACATATTTAATATTATACTCTTTTTTTTGATTTTTGAAATGTACATAGTGCATTAAATAGGTACCTATATATTAAAATAAAACATAGAATTTTTCATCACGCGGAACATATAGTATTTTATTTAAATATATTTTGTATATTTATAAATTATACTCTTATGTTACGCCGCGGAAGCTGTTTTACGCTTTCGTTTTCATAATGACATCGGTATTTATATTATTATTCTACACAGTTATTAGAAATTATAATATCGTTTTTTTCGACCAAACGAAAATGACAATAATATTATAATAGTACGCGTATGGTCCGCAAATATATATGTATATATCATAGGCATTATAACAGTAGATACAGATCTCGAACGGGTTGTCATACAATATCAATAATAATTATTATTATTATCAAGTTTATTGTTCTTCGTTTTCAATAAATCCGGCGTACAATAGTCGTAACGGGATCTCGTGTCGCCCTAAGAGCGTTGTATTAATCGTACACCGACTATACGTATACCGAGTACAAACAAATTGATCGGATTATTCCACCGGCCGTTGACGTTATTATAATAATATTATACTTACGTTTTACAAAGGCATCCCTGTACAACTATATATCTGCCTGTAAAGATATTCTGCTTGTGTACAATAGATAACATCGATAATCGGATAACACATATTCTGTCGAATTGTCCCAAGATTCTTTCCTCGCGAGTGCTCTGATAAAACGAAATTTCAAATTTATTGTTGGTATTCAGCTTTATACAGTGTAAATAAGTGTAATCTATGTGGAGTGTTGGATTTGAAAGTCTGATTTGAGACGTTGTTTTCATAATATTTCATTCTGTTGTCTTATCGACTTTCATAAGAAACTCGTTTAGAATTATTGAATTTCGAAAAGCACTATGGCGTGTATTGTTCGGTCGAACTCCCGGACCGAGCCGGACTGCTCCAGGGTATAACTGCAGTAGACTTTGTGCGAGGTTATGTTGATATTTCGAAATTTCAAGTTTTCCAGTAATTAGTTATTTTATAATAATATATAGATAATATATATTATCTGTAAATTTAACTATTTGAAAAAATAACTTAGGTAGCAATGTTACACGTGTATGTATTATAAAAAATATGTATATTATCTACGTAAAATATTATTATCGCATCGTCTTTTATTTAAATTAGTTATTTTAATAAGCTACACAATTAGTATGTACTGATCTGGAGTAGTTGACGTGCGTTCTACCTGAAGTAAAATACACAAACAAATTACACGTAGGCCAAATACAGCAAACATTTCGTCTGCCAACAGTTAAAGTACAACTATATAATAGATACAAGACGTAGGTATATACAACCGATAATTGATAAACATTTAGTACTGTTAGGTTAAATAATTGCATTTATACCAAAGTTATGTTATATAATATATTATATGTCTTACACTATTCTCACCACTAGTGAATTATAAATGTATAACTATCTACTGCACGGAGTTAAGTTTGGATTTTTCACTTGTGTCATATTATCTTAAACAGTTAGAACAGTTAGTGTATTACAATACTGCGCGTAGATATAACATAAATATTATAATAGCTACGAAAGGCACTTCAGAACTTGTTGGATTGAAAGTAAAGTGTTTATTCTATACCATGACATATTGGAACGTAAACAATTATACATCGATAAAATAGAATAATTTTGATCGTCATAAAAACCCGTACAAATCAACTGAACGTGTCACAGTGTTGTCCGAAGCAGTAAATAAATAATTTATGGAATGGTACGTACGTGTAGTGTGCGGGTCGTTAAAATAATATAATAGACCGACCATTGACCACAACTGTTATATAACTTATAACAATATTGTGTATTCAAACATCGAGGTGAACATTTCGATATAATAATGCATCGGATACAACTATATTATAATAGTGTAAATACAGGCGGTGTTAACACAATTTATAATATTATCTTATTATCTTATTTGCGTGATAGTATATTATAGTCAAGTGTTTTAATCGAAGAACGCGCCTACCGATAAAGTTCATTTATATTTTATGGCCGTAGGGTTTTAAAATTGCATGATATTTATTTTCTTGGTATATTCACATGAAAAATAAAAATATACTAAAAATTAGAAAAAAAGTTTTTTTGCAAGTTACTCCTTATAATATTAGAGTGAGAGAAAAACATGTTTAAATTACCTATGTCTATTGTATGAATACACAAATTGTTTATTATAGTGACTAGTGCAATATTTCACATGAAATATTTCAAATTTAAAATCCTATATATATGGGTATTAAAATATCTCCTCTGTGCGGTGAAGTATGATCTGCAATCGACTACCTATTCGAGTTTTAGTTTTAATAAAAAGCACCAATAATGGCATAATAATATAACACGTACCTGAAGACATGCCATGCTGATTTCATTAAAACGTTCGAGCAAAAAATTATATTAACGCTGTATGATCAAATTGCAATCAATAATTAAAAACGAAGGAGTAGGAAATAGGTATGACGTGAGAAATAACAGCTTATTTATTGGGAATACTACTGTAAAAATAAATTGTGCTGGTTTTATGGTGTAACTTAAAAACTTCACCAAATATTTATGTTATTATTTCTTTAGATGATAAAATTTAAAATATTTTGACTCTTTTTGAGCTATTAATAGGCATAAAAAATTGTTATTTTATTATTTTTTGTAAAATTATTGTCAATAAAAAAATGTTTGTCTACAATTATTAGAGGTAGGTTTATATACTCTTATTATAGTAGTAACCTTTATTATATAATTATTTAACATGCTTTCAAAATATCGTTACTGCTATTGGATTTATTATAAAAGTAGTTTATAATACCTAGTGGTAAGATAAAATGATTGATATTTTCAAGAATATATTACCATTTTTTTTTAAAACTGTATTTTATAAGGCTCTTAGTTTTCACTTCAAATAGACACAAACATACGACATGTTCGTTATGCAAAAATTAATTTTTGAGATTTTAAGTTCAAATTACAATTAATAACTAAATATTATCTAAAATACAAATTACAACCATGCGTAAATATAATATAGACTATGCATATAGAGCACGCAGGATTTATCTAGGTATATTTTAATTTTACAATGTCTTACGATTTTTCATATTATTGTTGTTATTATTTTATAAAACTTTTGCATGTAAACAACTAATTTCGAAGTATAAGTGTCATAATATACTCTCAGTTTCCGTAAGCACAATTTTTGGAACTAAAAAGTCTATCCCAATGTTAATTGTTTTTATTCTGCAGCATCTCGCTACAGCGATAACTTTTTGAAAGATAACTATTTTGAAATAAAAAGTATAGTGATTATATATCAGTCTTAACTTTTTAATTCTTTGTTAGTTTAATCTATGGAAAGCTAGTCGAGAGGTCTTCAAAACACCTCAAAAGTCTTAAAGTCTCCTTAAAATCAAATAAAAAAAAAAATTGTATTATTTTTATTTAAATACTGTCCAAAACTCCATAGAACAGTATAGTTACTATAGTACAAATATACTAATATTTTATCAGGAAAATTGATAAGTACCTGAATATTTCGACTGAAAAAAATCCTCATTTATGCTGACGCGACCGGATAACCAAATTCCATTATTTTAAAAACAAATCATAAAATAACCGTGGAGCTTTCTAGTACTGCTTAGTACGTATGAATTCAATACATTCAATAAATCTTTGTACATGAAAAATCGATTCTACGTGTGATTCAGTAGACTGACGATTTGAACTTCGACCGCTTATCTATAAAAAAAAAAAAAACAAACAAGGTAAAAAACCAAACTGTATGCGTCTTTAGATATTTTTAAATTTTTGTTAAATAAGAACGTGTGAAGGATATTGTGTCCAATTTTTGAAAACTTAAATAATTAATTTGAAAATTTTATAAATTTTTAAATGAAAAATAATTTGTAATTTGCTAAGATTTTGGATAACAGCTATAAATAAACAAAAAAAAATTGTAATGTGAGAAAATTAGGGTATTTTAATCACTATAATATTTATAAGTATTTTGAGTTGTTATCGTCCATCATTCCCTCCACTCACCAACAATAGAATCAGATTTCAGCCTATGGCGAAAGTCTTGTGTGTGCTTTTTTGTTTTATATCGTAATACTATTTGAAATAATACATCATTAAATTTAACGATGACCGATGAGTCCACACTATTATTACTAACACATAATATCTATTATAGCTATATGTAGTCTATAATATAAAAACTATAATATTAAAATATATAGGTACCTGTATTTCATGTAAGTAGGGACATTCTAATGAATTAGTCTTTTTAATTCAATGATAGGATTAATGAACTTAAAATGTAAATGGTTATAATTATTATTCTTTTCATAACTTTAATTACCTACTATACAAATTACGACTAACAGCTATCGAGTAGACAGCTATCATTGAGTAGCAGCTATTTATAAGCATTACAACAGAGGCACAGAGCTATCTACAAAGAAAAGATTATTATTTATTCGACATAATATTATAAACGTTCACCAAATAACAATTTTTGAATATCAAAAAATACGACTGAAGGAATTAAGTACCTGATTATGTTTCTGTTTTTAATATTATTTTGCTGTGATGAAATAATTTTCTTTCGTGACCATGGCCCATTATGTTATATCGATACACCTCACACAGTACACACTATTGTATTACCTACAGAACATAGTGAAAATTATTTTCAGTTATAATTTCGAATTCGTATTCGTTTCTTTGTAAAGTATTTATTAGAGTTTTATCCTTAGTATTTAAAGTAGAATAGCTCAGAAACTTTTCGTTCAAATTTCGATTACAATACTTTTAAAATGTTCGGTAAATCATCTGATTTACAATTTACATTAAAACATATTGTACGTTTTCATTTTAAAAACAAATGTTTGTAACGCCATACAGGATACTCCTTAAATGTTATGAAAAATCTAAGTATTCGAAAATACCGTCTTTAACTACACTTAATACAATTCCAAAATCGGAATGATTTAAGAATAAAAATAGAATGAGCACTCTTAAAAAATCACTCTGTACGGCTATATAGGTTTATAAGACTATAATGCGTCAATACTATTTTACTGGAAGTAGGTATTGGGTAGATGCGGTGGCCTACTGAAATATTTGACTAATTACGTTCCACTTTAACTTTAAACCAATTAATTATCAGCATATAGGAAATTGTTTGATAAGTTTAAAGTCTACCGGAAGTCCGGAACGTATACATTTATAATATATGTATACAACACCATTCACCAATACATTAAGCAAATTGTATCACTGCAGTATTTGCACGTCCCTACTCTCCGTTAGTAACTTTTTGATTTCTCCGACTGTAATATTGTTGATATAAATGATTACGCTGCAGTATAATTACAGATATATAGCCACAAATCCCATAATGATTATAATTCATATAACTTTTAAGGTTTACATGAACTCAAAATTAATTACAATTTTCACAACTATTAAAATCGTCTGGACAACAAATGCCTACGCCTATGCCTAACTAGCTACATGTTTTAAACATAGCTAATTTATTGTTCATTTATTACTTTAACAATTAATAATTATTACTAACTTGTATCGAAATAATTGTGATATTTTTAAAAGTTTAGTGGGAGGTGAGTATATGATAAATTCATTGGCGAATTTATGGTTTGGCTAATCCTCTCAAATATAAAATTAGCCTCACGTTAAACAATAATAAGCTTAATTTATGAATATATTATCTTCATAATATTTAGTTGTTGTGTACAGCACGAGTAGAACTAACGGGCTGGACGTTATATGGATAGACATATATTATGTATATAATAAGCAGTGACGAATTTAAGAGGAGGAAAAGGCAAATTGACCCGGGCAGAACATTTTAAGGAGCAACAAAGTTTCATTTGAATATAGTGCGATTGAAAAAAATTGTTACATTCGTGTCTACGGTCTGTATCCTTCAATTATATATAAATACCTCGACCTTATACGCGGAATTTTGGAAATAAAGTTTCATTATTCATAAAACACGATAACAGCTGCAGTTGTATAGTAGTGATGACTTCATCTATATTAAATTATACTCTGTGGGACACTCGGGCAATATACTGTCGCCCGTCGGCCGTCCATCGTCATCACAATCTGTTTTTACTTCGATGACGCCACAGCGTGATTGTACGAGTCCGAATTTATTAAGTTGCATTTGCACTGAATTTTGAACGTCCGTATATTATTAAATTTCAAAGGTATACTCTTTGCTATAAAAGTACAATCTCTCCATAAATGGAATGAATTTTAATATTATTTTATTCCTGTTGACATAAAACGTGTTGATGCGATTTATTATAATTTACCGTGCTTGACACTTGGCAATATATAATATTAAACGCTCGATGCTTATTGCCTCATTAATTTTTTAATAGCTAATGGTATTCAGATAGTTAAAACCTGTAGAAAACAACCTAGAGGTGGTTCTAGTAATATCAACAAATAAATATTTACCAACATTGAATAATTGGTGTACCTATAATATATTATACGTGATTATGTACACATTTTCGGAAGGTATAGAGTACACGACGAGCGTTTACTGATATTTCAAGTTTCATGCAAGTTATGTGAAAATATTACAAATTACAATATTTAAAAATACTCATAAATCACAGAGTATGCAGCATATTGCATTGAGTATTTCATCACAAATGTATATTACGTTTGCACGAAAAATACTTACTTTTGAATTCCATACTATAATTAGACATTACAAATTTACAAACTTGTCCGTTATAATTTTAAACAACTCGTTGTCGCGGAATTGAAGTTGTTACTGAGACATAATAGTGTCTCGTAGATCATAGCTCTGTCCTCTGGTAGTAATACGAGTATACAATTCGGCTAATCAACTCTAGTAATATAATAATAAAGAAAAGAAAAAAAAATGAAATACAATATTAATAATACATGCGTAGGTAATATCACTTTTACCAACGAAGAACTAAAAATAATTGTATAGTTGTAAGAATTGTTATACTAATTAGTTAGTGATTAGACCAGACAAAATTGTTTTAAATTTCAAAAATTCGAAATCATTTTAATTATTATTACGCGTCATTGTTATAATAAATAAATGGTTAAGATACGAATAATATAAAATATAAACATTTTACCTACTCATATCCGCATACGTCATACCCGTACATTATTATACATTTTTATAAAATATATTACAATTTACAAGCATTACGAGTTAAAAGTATAGACATCACGTCGTCATATTTATATAAGTATCTGATATCGGGTATTTTTGTTAGTGATTTGAGAATCACCCGATGATTAATATGTTAGTACATAAATAACATATAAAAAAAAAGTAAATGGTAAATATATCTTCAGAAAAATTAAAATTACAAATAATTATTATAAAACATTTTGTTGCTGTCACCTAAAATAATTGTAATATATGGGGCCGTATACTCGCTTATCGTCGTACATTTAGAGAGTATAAGCTAAAAATCTAGAGAAATGAGTGTAAGCCATACTCCCCCCAATGGGAAAGTGGATACTGCTCTGCAAATCCAGGAAAAAAATAACAAACAAAAAAAAAAAACAAGGGAAAAAAGAACGAAAATAAAAATATTAAGAAAACTTTAAAAAATACAACAATAAAAAATGTAAAGATATATTTCGTTTGAAAATGTTGTTTTTAATGACATTAAGTTATATCAAAAAAGTTGAAATTTTTCAAATTAATGAGTGGTTCATGATAAAAGAACCACTTTGTATATTTAATATAATTTAAAAAATATTTTCAACAAGTTTATTATACGTGCTGTAAATTCCATATGTAGACATTTTCATTCTTTATTTATTATTATTTGAGTGAACAAAATTAAGTCTGTTGACAGTCAATAATGTGTTAATAATGTGTTACGAATCTATTTTTTTATATGGACATTTTTAAATGTAATAAAATTTTAAAAGGTGGGTTTTTAAGGATCCACTTATTAATATTACTAATAGTATCTAATATTTATACAAGAGAAAAAATTATTTTTTTCGGAAATATTTGGCCAAAAATACATCTATAATTATCTAACAAATTGTATATCATTAATTATTTTTTTTACGATACTAAATGATTTATTAGAAAAATACGAAATCATAACTAAGATTTTAAATATATTAATATTTTTTAAACTGTTCTTTTTTTCCTTGGTTTTTTCATTTGTTCTTTTTTCCGTGTTTTTTTCCTTGGTATTTTTTTTACTGATTACCCCGCTCTGCTGAACGGTATAGGTGTCGATTGAGTCACTACAATGATTATGTTAAATTCGAATAAAAATGATACTAAATATTTGTACCTATACGAAGAAAGGTTCTGAGCGATGACGGTCTGTCAGACTATTTATTACTTTTGTTGTTTGATATTGCTAGTAATTAATTTAACTATAACATACATTTTTTTATTGACAATCATTGAAAAATAATCGCAAATTTCATCACTAAAAATAAATACTTCAGCCTATAAGTGGTTCAAAAAGTCAAAATAGTATTAAGTCTAAACATCACACCGTGAATAGAAAATGCCAATATTAAAATTTGGTGGAATTTTCAAGTATTTACGATTATTTGTTTTCGAATTACATCAAAATAACAAAAATTGATTTTGTCAAAAACTATGATTTTACTGAAAAATATACGTTTTTTTTCAATTTTAATTTTTTGTTATTCCCGATTATTTTAAAAAGCATTATTGGACATATTTTTCAATTTTAAGCTTCAGATAATGCACCACTTACTAGATCCAATTACCCAAAAAGAAACCTCTCAATATGGAATATCGATTATCGAAGCACATGTTTCCACTGTATAAATCGTGTAGGTATAGGTAGTACCTACTCATACACATAAAAAGAAGAAAAAAACTTACATCATTGTAAGATCGATATTCCGCTGGCAGAACCTAAAATCTGACTTACAAACACAGATAGGTAATATCATTATTTTTTTAGTTAAGACTTTGTGTTTGACAACAGGTCAATATTCGCTCTAATCAAATTTAATCGCTCTAATCCGTAATTAAATTCATTTTTGTGTAAACATTTGTTTTTTAGATTACATAATACGGCTTACTGAGTGATTCTAGAACAAAAACCACCACAATATGCAAATTGTAGAGAACAATATTTTGGAGACGATGACATAATATCATTTTTTTAATACATTATAAGTAGGTACCTACTCAACAAACAATGAACAACTCAAAAACCCATTTTCTTTATTTATTTAAATGCCTGTAACTATTTTTTATCAAGTTAAAATTTTAAAAAAGCCTATTGTCTCTAAAATATTGTTATCTACCAATTTTTATAATAAGGGGTTTTGCCCTAAAATCGCCCACAATAAGTCGGATTATTGAAACACGTGAACACGTTTTTGTACCTTGTTTTTCGTTGGTTCAGCGTCCTCGCACTAGAAGAAAATTTTTGTCAACAACAATATGAGTTGCGTGTGGATTGGTGTGGGTCGGGGAGAGAAAACAGTTATTGTTAACAGTTCGCTGACTGATAATATTAATATTATGTAATAAATTATGCGACACGCTTCGATCGGATCGATACCAAACCGAACGCAGCCCGGCAGCCACCGAGAAGGTTTTTTTATCGTAATAATTAATAAAAATAATAATAACAGCAACACTGCTACGGCGGCGGCGGCGTCGAGGCGGCTGTACTGCAGTAGCAACAGCTGTTGTACTAGTCATAGTACTGTGGTAGTGGTGGTGGCGGAACCGTTATCACCCCACGAGTCGCGGCCCGTCTTATCTCGAGCGCGCGCGCGTTCATCATTCAAAAATATTACTATCGCATTATTATTGTTTCCCACCGCATAAAAATCAATAATATCTTTTTGTTGAATAGTTTAATGCGTGGCCCGACGATAACTTTAATAAACTATAATATTCAACGTAGGCTCTCCTGACCTACATGCTGTACACAGGTCAAAGTGATGTAATATAATATTATTATTTTAACGATTTCATCGAGTCTTGTTCTACGCGATATACGAATCAGTATTATATTCACGATGATAGCGGCCGGCCGAAAACTGTGATTCAACAAGACTACATTCGAGGGTATTGATTATATTTTCTTCGATCGCCATCAGTTCACGATTTAAACGATTAATACTGTTGTAGGCTGTAGCTGCAGCTGGTGTAGACCGTGCGTTAATACCGTCCGTTCGGCGTATCGCTTTAAACAAACAAGATTACAACAATCGTTTATGATAATAATAACTCGTACACCACATACGACGGTGGTCGGTCGACGCGAGCTAATCGGACGACTTAAAAAACGTAATACGTCTACGCTTTGAATAATAATAATAATAATAAATATTCGTCCGCGGGCAGCCTTTCTGAGAATGAGAACCGGCGGCGGATGGCTGGCACCAGTGGCACTGCAGCCGTCGTCGTTATCGGTCGACGATCCAAATAGTTGTAAAAAATAATAAAAACGTAATAATATCGTCGTGATGTGTGTGAGTCGAGAATACAGCGGCTCCGATAGTTCTCGGACTACTCGTGCGACCGATCGGCAACCACAGTTGTCAGGTACTTGACGAAACGAGTGAGTGAGTGAATCAGATACTCATCGTTCCACCGATCGCGGTTTCGCGTTTTTTTTGTCAGACAAATAATTGAGCTCACACACACAATGTGTGCTACCTGCTATGTAAATACAAACAATATTACAATACATTTATTATGATGCACACATGTTGTTGTTTAGACTGCAATTGCGTCACAGTGTGTATGTGTTAGTTCTTATTGTTATTCGAAATTTTTTTTTCCCCCAGCCAACTCAGTCCTCAACCGATGGCCGTCCGACCTGAGAAATTCGCCATGAGGAGCATCGTACGAGTGGCGTTCGTCCTGATCGCCTATAGTAAGAACAATGTCGACGTTAAATGATCGTACAATGTGTTAATCAATCATTGATTTCTCTAACAGGTGCGTCCCTGGCATGTGCAAGATTTTCGTTCAACACCCAGGACTTGGTACTGTTGGTGAATGATTCGGCAACGCTCACATTGACCTTAACGTAAATACCTTGACAGTGTTTTTTTTTTATTCTTGGTTTTATTACCTACATACAATATTTCACAGTTTAATCTGACCCGTACTTTTTATTCCAGGGACAGTGTATCAGAAAATACCACATTAGTCCTCAGCACTAATCATAAAGACTTGCTAACGACAAATATTACCAGAATACAAGTCACCGATTCTACAGGTCCAAATGAATGGCCAGTTGAGGTGTTTGGTCATGATGCCGGCCACGACTTACTAAAAGTCAATGCTATTCCTTCTTCCTTAAAGTAAAAAATCCTGTATATTCTTCACTTATTATAATTTAATATTTTTAATCATTCTCGTTTTAAATATAAGTATATGACAAAGAAAGTCAAAATCATATCATATGAACTTATAGTTGAAGAAAGTGAAAATACATTAATATGCCATTGGTATATTTACACAGAAAATAGTTGATTCTTAAAGAAGTTACTCCTTTATAATGCTAGTATTTAAATGATTTATTCAATTGTTAGGGTATTCAATACTGAACAGTGTACCTACATATTATTTGTTATTCATCCTTGACATCAGGCTGTTGCAGATTACCTTCAGCAATTATATTATATTGCGTAATAGTAAAATTATTATTACCTTACATTTAATGACTTGCTTAGTGAAGTTGAGAGAAAAGTTGTTTTAATATAACATAAGTATTGATTATTTTTTATTCAATGTATTTCCACAAGAGCATTTTAATTCAAAATTCAAAATTTTAAACCATATGAAAAAAAAAAAATTCTCTAATTGGAAATCTAAATAATATGTTTTGCATAAAATAATAACAATACCCCAGTATTTTAAATAAATATTGTATATCTCCTATTACTTAAACTGATGAACAAATTAAATGTATTTAAATTTAGAACAATTGATTATTTAATGTTAAGTTATGTTTCATGGATTTCTAATTATAATATAACATTTTTATGTTTTTTTTTTTTTACACAGTTATATTCTATATTAATGTATTATATTAATTGTGTTATTACAGATCCAGTGATGCTTTTGTGAGAGTCACTCTGCAACATTCAAATGAATTGGCTTTAGTAAGTGTTGTTGTTGGATGGATTTATTTTGTTGCATGGTCAATATCATTCTATCCTCAGATGTATGAAAACTGGAGACGAAAAAGGTAACTCATACTAAGGTGTTTTTCTACCAAATATTACCTATTATTGATATTAGTTCAATATGAGTTCCAAAAAAAATCCAGTTAAAAATATACTTATTAAAAATTAATAAAGATACAATTTTGAAGATTATATCTTATATTTGACTCAATTTATTAATAATTTTATAACTAGTAATATTATTGGTGTTCATTATTATGGAATGTGCCTTAGGACAAACTACTTTTTCTAGTTAAGTATGTAGGTTGTATATTTTCATTACTTCATTAGTACAAAACAAAATTACCATAACTTTTACCAACGATTCATTATTTTTTTGATAAATTTTGATAGATAAGATATTTGTTTAATTTTTTTTTTATGGGTTATATTTATTGTACATAATATTATGTTGGTTCTGCAGTTTACTATTATTAATGTGTTTCTTATTTGGATTAGATGAATTGGGTATGACTAATTTCTTTAGTAAGTTATGTCCCTATATTAGTACATGGTATACCAATAAAATAAAATAATAAGAATTGCTAAAAATAGATGTGCCTCTTTCTGTAGTGATTCCAATTTTTTATAGACATCTTATATAATACATCATGTAGTATGGCTTCTGGTGTAGATATTATTACCGTACAGACACCTGCCCAAGAAGCCTTATTCAATTAATTATAACATTTACAATGTAAAAATGTATAATAATTAACAAACTACAATTTTATAATTTAATATTTTTAAAACTTAACAAAATAATTTTATGTTGTATTAAGAAATATTAAAATATTTAATTATTCATTTTTTAATGGTAATCACTACATATTT
The DNA here is from genome assembly GCA_022818045.1 of Neotoxoptera formosana. Classification (NCBI taxonomy): domain Eukaryota; kingdom Metazoa; phylum Arthropoda; class Insecta; order Hemiptera; family Aphididae; genus Neotoxoptera; species Neotoxoptera formosana. Next base: position 23,109,780 of record CM040633.1, on the reverse strand, counting down.
TATGAAGTATTAATGTATTCAATTGAAATATTCTACATGGTAAACATCCGTTTGACAGCTTATGTATAATTTATAGGTGTTATAACAATTGACGACCTATTAGAAATTTCAACAATTTAAAGTAAAAATTTGAATGTACTAATGCAAAGTATTTAAGTTGTAATATTATTATTTAGTTATTTCAATTGAAACACCTTGTTCCGTATCATTAAACATTATTAGCATTTAGCAGATATAGGTTTTTGGATGATTATTGCATTTTGGTTTTTATAAATCCATTGCAATGCTAACCAAGATAATTATAGATTGTATTTATTAATTTTTTTTTATAGCATATGACATATTGAATTATACACAATATTTAATTCTGTACATTTGTTTGACTAGATGAAATTTAGTATTTTTAGTTTTACATATTTTTGATATTTTTTTAGAGTAATACTGCACATGCAGTTTACATTAAAATCTGATTAATTTATAAATAATTTGTATTATTATTTTTAGTGTTGTAGGTTTAAATTTTGACTTCATTGCATTGAACTTGGTTGGATTTATGTTATATTCAATGTTCAATGTCGGCCTTTGGATACCTGAAATTGAAGTAATATATTAACCATCAATGTATTTTGATCATATTTTATTTAGCTGTCTATACTTTATGATTGAATAGAAAGACTACTCTGCCCGAAATCCTCGTGGATTAAATCCAGTTCAATTAAACGACATATTTTTTTCTATTCATGCTGTATTTGCTACTTTAATAACTGTGATCCAATGTTATTTCTACGAGGTAATCTTTAGTTAAATTTGTTAATTGAATTTGCTTATGTAATAATATTATTATTATTATATTATTGCATCACACTATTAAACATGTATGTTATGTAAATAATTCCATAAAGTAGTGTCTTGTTTTATTATTAAAATTTATATATTTTGCAGAAAGGTGATCAACAAGTTTCTCGGATAGCTAAATCAATCTTGTCCTTCTATGGATTACTTATAACTATACTATTACTTCTGGTATATTTACAAAAAATAGTATGGCTGGACTTCCTTTATTATTGCTCATATATCAAGTTGACCATAACGCTCATCAAATACATTCCACAAGTATGTGTTACACTCATCCTCTAAAAATGTTCAAACCCGTTATTTTATAATAATTTGTAACTTTTATTAAAAAAATCATCTCTAACTTAAAATTGTTTGTGGATCATTGTAATTGTAAATCTAAAATTAATACAATATACATACTTAAATTTGTTCTTGGTTTTACAAATATGTATTTACTATTATGCTGAAGTCATATTGAATACACTATGCTTATCTTATACTGTTTGTGTATTATAATAGAAATAAATTATTTCTAGGCAGTAATGAATTACAGGCGTAAGAGTACGATTGGTTGGAGTATTGGCAACATATTCTTAGATTTCACAGGAGGACTACTTAGTATATTGCAGATGATTATAAATGCATACAACTACAGTAACTATACTTTTGTGCAATAAATATTGTGTTTATGAATTTATTAACTTTTTTTTATTGTAGATGATTGGGCCTCAGTGTTTGGGGATCCGACCAAATTTGGTTTGGGTTTGCTGTCAGTGATATTTGACATACTCTTTTTCCTACAACATTATGTATTCTACAGGTATGTGCCACGCTTGATACTTTGCATTGTGCATGTTGTAGCTTATTGCATGTTTACTGTACTGTAGCCACTGTCTGCTTTTTGAGAAAAAATCAAATAAGATTTGGAAAATGTAACCCATGTCTTGCGCAAATGGTTCTGGTGATATTACGATAATCAAAATAAATGTACACTTAATGAATCTTCTTATTCTTTAATATTTTCAGTCCGAAGAGTTCGAAAATATATGATCTCACAGGTTGCACGTAATTTTAGTATTGAAATTATAATTTTTTTTAAATTATTATTATTATTATTATTATTATTATTATTATTACTAGAATGTTAATGTAGTATAATATGTAAAATTTGATTTATAAATTTAACTTAATTAACTGTGTTGTTGTGAATAATGATATTTTTATTAAAAATAACCATAAATACTATTGTAATAATTGTATTGTGTTCAAACATTATATTTTTGTTTATTATCATTCAATTTTCATTGAAAACAATTATAAAACCACATGCGCTCATTTGTTTGCTTTGTAGTTTATTCATCATTACTTGTTTTGTTCCTTAGATTAGTTCTGTATGCTTTTAATGTAGACATGTACAACTTTCTGATTAATAATATATTTAAGGCTTAAACACATTTCAAAGCATAAGTATTTCACATTCTTCAAAAAAAAAAAAAACATTTATCACTTAAAATGTTTTTGAGCGTACAATTATTGTTATTTATTATTATTGTTTTTTTCTAGTGGAGTTAACTATGCAGAATTTGAAAATTATAATGGGGTAGATGTGGAGGATGGTGAGGTTACTAATTCAGAAGAGCACACTAAACCAACCGATAAACTGGATGACCCGATATGTTAAAAACAAACATTTTATAGTTTTGATCTGTAGACTTGTATTAATCTAAGTCAATCTAGAAATTTGCTAGCTCAAACCAGTGTGAAAAAGATGCACTGGGATGTTTGCAGCATATCAATATATTATTATCATGGTTTATTATCCAGGTGCAGGATAATGTGTGATAATTTTTAACTGGTTTAGCCTAGTGATTTCTAGAATAGTTTGGTTATGCCAAACATCTTTTTTGTGTAGGTACATCTGAATAAGACTGAACTTGTCCACTAACACCAAAGTTATTTTAAGATTTACTTATTTTCTTTTGTACAGTATTTATTCTATGTTTTATACTTATATATTTTTAATAACTTTAATTTGTACACTCGTGTGAAATACCATTTTCTATAAGAAAAACAGAATTTTTTCCATCAACACTTTTATAGGTACCTAGAGATTATGAAAATTTAAGTGGCTTTTCTATTTTCAAAGCCATCTCTAATTTGCTACCTAATCCTTTCCTGTAAAAATGCAATAACTAATATATTATTATATTATATGTGGTGTTATAAAACCAGTAATTAAATCTCAAACCACTGAGAAGTTTTCAAGGTATTTATTAGCATCATAATTTTGTGTCTTATTTTGGAAATAATGGAAAACAAATTTTGTAGATATTATGTATCTTGTATACCTACAATATCGTTATAACTACCTACTAAACTAAATTGTAACATTAAGAGGCATTAATTATGGCTAAATAATTAGTTTTTTATTGAATATGTGATACCACAAATCATGGTTAAATTGTTGGATTTTGGTTTGGCAATATTATTGTGGTAAAATGTTATGTGTTTATAAAAATGATTGTAATTTTTTTTTAAATGTTAGAATTGGACAATTTACATTAATAGTGTTTATAATTGGTTTACAAATATTAAATGTATATTTTATTTATTATTAATTTTTATGGTACTTATATTATGCAATATACATTATAAGAATTAAGAACTATTTGACTTAAAGTATTTAAAAATAAAAATTTAATTTAGTTTAAAAGTACCTGAGACTGAAAAAAATGTATGATTACCTACAAATCAGAATTCAATAGGTACACCCTGTCATAGTTCCTATGTAAGATGTCTTATACTCTTATCATCGATTTGATTTTAATTGAATTTAATAAATAATCTAAATTAATATGTACACACTAAATTATCAGTATATACCAATTATATAGCAAAATCAATGATCAAATTGAAAAATGATTTCTACACTAGGAATAAAAAGAAGTAATCTATACAATAGGTATTCAAACTTTTTCATCTCTTTGGGCTCCTTTGTGTCTTCTCAATATTTTGAAGGTACCCAAATTATAAATGACAAAAATAAATAATGGTTATAAGTAGGTACATTTATTTATTCATTGTAAGACATATTAAAAAAAAACGTAGAATGTAGAATTCTAAAATCGATATAGGTAATGATTATGAATAATTTAGGTATATATTTATACTATAAATATTATAGGTAATACATTAATTTTGGTTTGCGAATCTTTGACACGGCTCCCTTCGCAAACTCCCGAAACGCACAATTTGAATACCTCTGATCAATGGGCGTAGCCCGTTTCTCCCAGACTAGTTAAGACCAAATTAAAATTAAGTTGACAATGATTAGGTACAATATCTTAATAATAGTCTTACAAGAAAATTGTTTTATTGATTATTTATTACAACAAAATAACAAATGGTTTGTTTTTTTGAACTTACAGTTTCAGATGAGCCACGTGTGCTTCAAATATATTACTTGGCAAAATAGATGTAAACCGGAAAATGGCGAGTAAAACTTGTAAATGGAAAGATTTGGAAGAACTTTTTTTTAACCAAAAAAAAATTATTTTAATAGAATTAGCACGGAAGCTTGCTTGCCAGGAGTTTCAAATAATTGGTTAAAATAATCATTGAAAAAATATAAAATATTATTATCTATAAATAACCTATACACAGTACACACATTTTACTGAATAGGCATTTAAGTCAATTAAAAGCAGGTTTATTTTAGATAGTTATACTTACCTACTACCTATAATACTGACTACTGAGTGGAGCGATGAATGTATCGATTTTATATAATGATGTGTGTTTTTTATTTTTTGTGCATGTATAGGTACAAGATATGTAGTCGAAATAATGTTTTAATTTTCATCTTCAGTATTTTTTTCTGGCGGGAAATCGAATCAAGTCGGTACGTTTGAGAGGTCAATATGGAAAATATACATTAGTTTTTAATAAACCTCAAAAACTGTAATTTTTACGCAAGACTAGGTAGTTTTTGACAAAATCGACGTGGAAAGACACGGTCAAGAAAGATAATATGGAAGATCTGGGCGAAGGGTAGGATTGGAAAGCAACAGGTGGCTGGAGATCTCAATGTACGCGACGGAAAGGTCCTGTAGACCCGTGGTTCTCAACCGGTGTGTAGACGCCGATCACCCGAAAAAAAGAAATATTCACTGCGAGTTTGTCTAACTCTTGCTTATTATAATATGCTGGCTACCTACGGATTTTATTGGTTCGTGAAAAATGTATTTACTAATGTCATTTTCATTATTTTTCTTCTTTAAATTTCAGCCGATTATATAACCTAAGTGAAATTAATTATTGTTAACGTAAATCTGGGTGAGTAGGTAGGTTCCGAAGAATATCAATAATTTACGAATACCCATCAACGAAATAAAAAGTGCTATTTTTGTCGAATTGTCAGTAGACGACTATATAATATAATATAATATAATATAATATAATCATTAATATTAGGCATATATAAAATATAATATATTGCGTTCATATAGGTACCTAGGTAGGTAATTGATAAAACAATGTTAATCCAAGTAAAATATAAGTATATCATTATTAAATCGGGGTTTATGTATAACAAATGGTAATTATATTATTTAAACTGTCTAAGATTTACCATTCACATCATTGCGTAGGTATATGCATCGGTACGCGAATACCGTATTAAATATATTATTATTATCGTGTAAATCATAGTTTTGTATTAATATAACTATATAATAATAAACATATTTTATCAAAGTGAATATAATTTTTTTTTTTGAAAAAGAAAAGTATTTTGTAATAATATAATAAACTTTCGTAAAACTAAACAAAAATTGCTACAGCTATAATCATATAATAATTATTCTAAATAATATTCGTTTTGATTGTCGAATAATAACAATATTAAAATAACATGGCAAACATATTTTAGGATATATAGGTGTAAACCAAAATCAACAAAAAAAAAAAAAAAAACGGTACCTCGAAAGCTACCGAGTAACAACAGTACCTAATAATAATAATAAGAATATATATATATAGGTAGGTAGTCTAATTTTTTGATTAAATATTTATGATGACGTATTACACACAGAAACTGCAGTTCGAGCTTTGCACGTTTTCAAAAAACAGTGAGGTTTGTATTATTATATATTGTAATAATATTATTCACAGCGTTTTTGTAACTCAAAGGTCGAACAATTTTATTTATTATATACACAAAAACATGGAGTGCTTTAGAAAAAAAAAATGTATATAAATAATTATGTAAATAATATAATATGTATATGTACATTGAATATATAGTCACTTAGAAGATGTTAGTTAAGGCGGACAGAGGTTTATAGAACAAAATTAAATCACAGTAATAGCTCGATAAAATAGTATAACAACAGTGGTATTGGTGTTCATAAGTTCACGACGAACAGAATCGCAATCAAGGCTTAAATCTAAAATTTCGAATAAGGCGATTACTTTGAATATAATATTATTACATAAATATAATATTTAAATACATAGATAATAATAATAATAATAATAATAGTAACCCGCTATAAATATTACGAACTCAATAACATGTATATAATAATAAAATTTAAAAATAGAATAGTCTAAGGTTTTCAAAAAAATAGTATTTGTGTGTATATATATATATATATATATATAGATAATATATTATAATAGTAATGATAATAATAATAATAATAATATGTACCGATGAGTTATTATAATCATTTGTAACACTAGAATAATAATAAATTAATTTTTTAAATAAAGAAATCAAATTACATTGTTTTCCTCGCAGTGCTCTAACGTAGTTGCTGCTAATTTTTTTTCATAAAGTGCAAAAAAAAAAAAAATGACAATAGTATAATAATTAAAATATCGAATATTATTATATCGAAATCGTGTGGGCACAATTAATTTTCTTAAATACGTTTTTTTCCGGATTCGTTTCTCTTCGAGGGAATGTCATGGTCATAAACCTGCAGTATGCGATGTCTCCGTCTCACAAACGCACAACGCACAGCAATAGTCTTACTTTTAGAATACCTCAACCACTTGTGGCGGTTTTCGTTTTATTTTCGATCCGAGTTATGAGCATACTATTTAAACTAACAAAAAATTTACAATAATTGTGACATGCACTCAAAACGTAATATGCTTAAAATTAAAAATCCCGAAAAAACCCTAAGCGGGGCTTTAGACAATTTCCTCGCCTTAAAATTTAATAGTTGGTCGATTTGTCTGACTTCAAAACTTTTAGAGTCGAAATGGACTATTCTGAACGCAATATTATGTTTGTCATGTCGGGCGCGTATTGTAAGACGGGGACAACCCAATTATCATATATTATATAGTTCGTAAGGTTTTCCGTGTCGTGTCAAACGGTAAGTAATAGTATATAAAATTATTATAATACGATATAATAACAGAAATAATAATAATAATGGCGTCGTGTACGACGACGGAGTGACGGACAAAGCTTATTGAAGTCAGTCTACGGTCGTAAAATTTTTTTTTGCTCGCGGTTTGTCGAGTTATCCCGTTTTTAATAATTATAATATTATATTGTTTGCCAGACGAGTGGATTTTCTGCAATGACTGCCGCCCGCCGTACGATACGTTATAAAGTCGGCCCAACTTATGGCGTGAGAGGAGGGGTGGTCGAGACGCGCGGAGACGAGTGCCGTAGGACGGCGTGGAGTTTCGGGCGATTCGGGTGTATACGATAATAATAACAACACTAATAACGGTTCAATATTGATATCAGCTGTCTATATTAAATTGTTGTATTTTTGGAAAATATCATACTATATTTCATCGCGTTATAGACGCCGTCGATAGGGCAGCCGGTCTGGCGATTTCAGATTTATCATCGCGGCTATAATACGCACGATACGCATTATTTTTATTATTATTATCGAATAATATATACGAAAGCCCTCGTAGTTTGGGCGGACGTGATTATAACGGTGGCGCGAGTAATCCGTCAACACCGGAAGCGGTTTAAATATCACAATCTGCACGTTATTATCGTCACTCATCACAACGTAACGCGTCCTTTTCTATATAGTGCGCGCAAAACCCTCCCCTCCGCTGAAAACGGCGCTTTTGGTGCAGGGACGGTGGCACGGGCACGGGTATTTTCGTCGTCATACCACCGCCGCCGCACAGGTGTTTTTATAACGTCATTATTTGATGGCCCCCGGGGACGTTCGTCGATTAGATTTTTTCGAGTTCAAAACGAAAAGCGCCGACCGTTTTTGATCGTCGCGTAAGTCTGCAGCAGCGTATTATTATTATTGTTATTGTGCCCCAGGCCAATATATAGAAGGTACCTCCTATGTATCGTACACGCGATGGCTGTGCGGAAAAGATCGTGTAAAAAACTAAACTCTAAAACGATCTGGTCCGCGGGGGAATACGTAAAATCGCCCGAGGAGTCTCCCGCGAGAAGCTCAAAGACGGCGAGTGCAGACGGGGTAGAACACCGCGAAAGCACGCACTCGAGCGGGCTGCCGCGTTTATCCCCACCCCCATCGAGTTAATAATATATCATAATATTGTTGGTTACTGCACATATACGTTTCGTGCATTGATGAAAATACATATTATCGCTTTTGTATTATATTTTATTGCCACGAGCTCGGACGATATACGACCACTGACGGGTGTAGCGGGGGGTAACAGGGGTCGGGGTCGCGCCACATCATCCCCTATAGTCGCGTTACGATTTCGCACGTGTTCGTCTTTTGCACGTCGCGACACGTCGATCGTAGGTCGTTCATTCGGCAAAAACCAAAAATATCGCGACCGACACGTCGCCGGACTACCGCGTTCAACAATTGCTCTCTGTACGGCGGCGTCACAATCCAAAATTTCGACACGTGGCAGAGCACGACATATTTTTTGACGTTTCGCGGATGAAACTACACTCAAAGGCCGCGAAAATTTTAGTAGTAGGTACTTGTTGCAACTTTATGCAGAGATGGACTACATTTGATACGGCGATACATTTTATTTGGTATCTCGCGTTTAGATCCCATTTTCTTCAGAGCCTATACCTTGCAGTGTATTCTATATTTCGTTTCGGCGTTAAAAAGATACTAGATACGAACGACGGTGTACTGCTCATATATATATTTTTTATTTGGAAAAAAATCATTAATTTATGCAAAGAAATTCTGATATATTACTCGTCTCGAGTGATACGCCTAATTATTATAATATGTACTATAAGTTAAATAATCTAAGTATTTTACTGCTGGTATAAAATATGGTTAAGTTATAGTTTGTAGAGCGATTTACTCACTAAAATAGTTATTTAAAAAACAAAAAATCTAGTAACTAGTATCTTTTTGAATCGCAGATGCGTCGACATTTCCTCGTACATGTCTTGTGTCTAGACTCTATAATATATAGAGAGGTAAACATATTGTCGACGTGACTATATATAATATAGTAGATAATATATATATTATATATATTATATTTATAATATTATGTCGTATTTAGGCGTACTCTTATTTTCAAGTATTTATCGCTCATCGGCTATGTATATTATCTGAAAGTCTACGCATACCTATACGCGTTAATTACAATAAATTTTGTACCGACACGAAGACCGCGCATACGTCTTAACGGGGTGACGTAATGAATTCGCAGCTGTGTATACATTTTTTTATGTTTTTGGTCAATGTCCCTGTCACGTTTTTTTTGGGGGGGGAGGGGTCGTCGTATATGGTGACGGGGGGCGGGGGGCGGTGACCGCGCCAAATGTAACATAATATATAATTCGGTTTCAAGAAAACTCACGGGACGTGTGTGTGTGTGTGTGTGTGTGCAGTTCCGTCGTCGCGACACGACGAATATAATATACGTAATAATAATAATGCACTAAAGCGTTAAACGAGGAAAAGAGTAAAATAATATAAAGAGTATATAAAACCGTTCGAACGTGTGTAATGCGATAAACGCAGCCGAAAGTGATAGTGTGTGTGTGTGTACCTATATATATATAATATTATGACGAAGGGTGTGGAGGCACGTGTGTATTATATACACATACATGGGTACATATAGGTACATACATATTATATATGTCCTCTTGTAGGACGAAGTCTTTTGTGGCGGCGGCGGAGAGGGCAGCTTAGAGAGCGGGCACATGTTATGTGGGATATAAACGCGTACACGTCGGCGTGAAATACGATTTCTTCTTCTTCTTTTCCTTCTTCTTCTAATTGACTCGTAGTGTGCTTTTTTTTTCCCTTATTTTTATCGATTCCGCGGAGATTATAATATGACGATAATACGTATTATTATATTATATATATATATATCAAAAACGACGTGCGCGTCGACGGATTTAGTGAATAAAAATAATAATATAATCAATTAATAACAATAATTATAATGTAAATTTAAAACATAGAATTTATAGTGATAGTAGTTTGATGTTTGTTTTTTGCTGTCTATATAATTATTATTCAGCAGACGCAGCTAGACCGACGTCTCCGTTTGGTCCGCGAACGATACGAACTGAGCTTGGCCTGAAACAGATTATAACAATGGCGTTACACGAAATCGATTAATAAAAAAACATTAATAAAACGTATAATATTATATAATAATATGCAATATTTTCAACTATAGTTGCCCCACCCGGCGTTGCCCGGCCCGAAGAGATTAAGTAAAGGTTAACCTCAAGTGATTTACATGTAACCAAACCACCTACGTATACGTATAGGCAATCCGGCTCCATAGGATAGCAGACAATATAAAATATAGCTGAAAGGCGGTTGTTTGAAAGTGGGTGGGTAGCCTGCTTAAAACCAGGGCTGTGAATTGAATGCACTAAAAAACCTTACAAAATGCATTTAAAATGTAAAAAATGCAATAAAGAATGCGCTTCAAATGCAAAAATGCATAACAATTTATTTATTTAATAACATTTTTTTTTAAAAAGTTGATTTAATTTAAATTTTGATTGATTTGATTTGATTTTGATCTTGATTTGATTGATTATTTAATAATGCCACATATGATATAAGTTATAACCCTAACTCCTAAAATTTGTATTGACGTTTTTGAAACGATTTAAAACTAATTCTATTCTATAGAGATGGTGATTCGACGTTCTATTCCGGGGACACCAACGTTTTGGGTAACTTTTCCGCGAACGGGATAAAGTGCGCCGATAACGTTATAACTTATAATTAGCGAACGGGACTTATTATTATTTTATGAAAATCCTTGGAATATGCAATTAAAAATAAACAAAATATGCTTGAAAATATGCAGCTAATATGCAGATATCAAAAAAAAAAAAAACGATAATGAGTAGGTAGGTATCTAATATTTAAAAATGTAATAACGTTAAAAATAATTTAAATTCAATAATAATTTATGGTTTATGAATTAATAGTTGCTTAGCCAAACTTGGCTCGGGTGTAATGCGTGTTGATTATTACGATTATTATTTGATATTTTAGGTAAAACATAACAATGAACGAATTAAAAAAAAAAATATGATGTAGATAATACATATTATAATACTGGTAGATCGCGATAATAGTTATGCAATGTCACCCATCGGACTCGAATACGAATATTAACGATATTTACGATTGTTAAATCGCTGCAATATACGCGAACACCGAAGTACGCCTACAAAGAACACGTTGCAGGTATTGATTTTTAATTCTTCGTACAATATATTATATAATTTAGATGCCATTAAATATCTTATATCGTACGATTGTCGATAACAATGTCGTTTATTAATCGATAAAAAGACTTCCCTCAAGGATTATTAATTGTTTTGGGAATTATTTTTACGAACACTACGACATCCACGCCAACAGTTTTACATATTTTATAAAAGTAATAAAATCCAAAAAATGACCCGAATCTGATAAACTGATTACACATTTCCAAATATGCACATAGTCTCTCACCTAGAATAATCTACGACCATTATATTATATTACAACACGCAGACACAACAAGCTTCGAATCCTATAGTTATGATTAGGGTTTTAAAATTTCATGAAATTTATTTTCTTGAAATATTTCATTTGCATGAAAAATTAAAACATACCAACTATATTATAAAGAAAAAAAATAGAAAAAAGTTGTTTTCAAGTTACACCCGTATAGTTAGGGTGAGAGAAGAACATATGTTTAAAATTACCTATGGCTATTGTATGAATACACAAATTGTTTATTTTGTAGTGACTAGTACAATAGCACAGTGCATGTTTAATCTATGGTAATAACTAACAATTAATAAATACTAATGTAGTATAATATCATCTACGTTCCTACTGCATATGTAAAAAAAAAAAATATTTTTCAATATTTCACGAGGAATGAAATTTTTAATTTTGAAATATTTCAAATTTAAAACTCTAGTTACTATTATTAATATAAGGTTTTATTACCAGTTTTATTTTAATAATCATTATTATATAATATATACCTATTCGAATTAATAACAATACAAAAATCCCAATATTCAAATTAACAATATGAATCATATTATTATAATAATATGTATTATAACATGCTTCACTTTTCATTATTGTTGACACTTAAAAGTCAAAACATGTATGATATCAGTATAATATCACTATATATCACTATATCAGTCCATAGCGTTTTCATCCGAAAGAGCATTAATAATAATTATAACTATATCAGTATATAGGTATCGCAAATTCCATAATATATTATTAATGGTGCGGTGCATACATCATAATATTTTTATCTACACGAGAGAAAAGAAAAATTACACCATGCATTTTGCACGGTGCGGTGTCACAAATTATATTTGATTGATACCCAAGTGATAAAATATTCCACTTCATATTATTATTATCGCACACACACACACCTGTGCAGCAAGTTGCCAAGTACACCCGTGGGCTGTGATGGTGTCGGTAGTTGTCGTGCGCGCAGGGAAAATTAATTAAACAGATGGAAAACGTCATTGAAAAATATAATGGAATAATAAACGATCGAACATAATATAATGTCATACCGATTCAAATAACATTATTACAATCATATGGGTTAGACTCGATAGAAATCACGATATAATATAGGTATTTTGATATTCCGACAATCTAAACGAAAGGAGAAGAATCGATGAGATGTTTTTCAGGAGTAGGTTTAAACTATTATTGTTGTCAAAATAAACTCAAATTTTTAACTGTACCTATTGTACCTTTATTATATTATCTTAGAATAAAAAAATATACCTTAACAATCTACTAAAATATGGTTATTAATTATAACCCAGACCGAAAACAAAGTTTTTTTTACTGTACCTCGGAATAATAATTATATCAGGAAAAAAGATGTACCTACAATTTTTATTTTATTAGGTAGTATTAATTCATACTTAACCGATAAGAGGATATTATCCTCAGCGGTAAGGTGCAGGGTTATTAATATTATTATATTGTATTTTTACTGGGTTTATCCGGACGGTCTATATTATTATATTTTTTTGGGGGGGAAGTAGGTACATACTTTTGTGCTGCTCGTTTCCGAGAATTTTTGAGTTTCCGAAACGACAGCACTACGGCCGACATACATATGTGTGGACACTTTTTCTCCCCACTTATACTCAAAACGACGGACTTTTCACAAAATCTCGTCGTCGTCGTCGTCGACTCGCGGGTTATCACCTACTAGCGATTTAGTGGTTCTAAACCGAACGAGCGGCGAAAGAGTGGACCACGGTATACGCAGCCTAATCGAGTTATAAAGGTATTATGACATATATTATCATCATCGTCGTCGTCGTCGTGTAATCGTGTATATAATACAATAAGACGAAGAATTATTAAAGTCATCGCAGCGTGACGGATTAGGTTTTCGCTGTGCAGAAACGCGTTCGCTTCCCCGACGCACAATATAATAATAATAATAATAATAATAATAATAATAATAATAATAATAATAATAATAATAATATATAGGTAGGTAGGTATTTTGTTCGATACGATTGCCGAGTGGACCGTGTACGTCCAATGTCCAAGTGGTGGTGGTGTACACGCAATGGTCGTCGCACTGCGTTATCGAAGTTTATCGAACGGGCGGCAATATTATAGGTACCTACAGGCGATTTGTTCCGTACGGTTAAACGAGTCTCGTCGCGAGACCATTGTTGTATTATTATTGTGCAGCGTGCTCTACTCCGACGATGTTTAATAATAATAATAATAATAATAAATATAATGTTTGCGAGAAAACCTTTGCTGGCAGCGCGGCCGAGATCGAGAAAATCGATTACAACTGCCGAGCGAGCCGAGGAGCCCAACACCGCGCGTTATCACGTCGTCCAACACGTCTGTAATTCACACACGGGACACAGCAGCTGCAGGTCGACAACGATTTTTGAATTAATATAAAACAATATTATATGTGCGCGGTGACGTATGCGCTGCGGGGAAGTCAGAAAAAAAAGCCACAGAGAAAAAAAGCAGCGGGAAAAAACCCGCGGAAAAAAAATCCAAAGGAAAAAAAGTAAAATTAAAATAAATAAATATATAAACGAATTACACGGTATGTAACGAAAGGCATTTTATGGATAAATCTTGAAATCGATTGATTTATGTCTTACCCCTTGATATATATGTATAATGTATAAACTTTGTACGAGGTGATTCTTTTTTAAATAATATGTACATGTTGCAGTATGAACTACAAATTATTATCTTGAGATCAATTGATTTATATGTCTTACACTTTCCGACAAAAGACAGTTCCGACAAAATATAGTTATCTACCTAGATGTGTATAAAGTAAGTACTATTTGTACAGGGTGATTATTTTTTAAATGTACACGTTGCAGTATGAGCTACAAATTATTATTTTGAGATCAATTGATTTATGTCTTACACCTAGATATGTATAATGTATAATATTATACTTTGTACAGAGTGGTTCTTTTTTAAATGTACATGTTGTAGTATGATTGTATGAACTACGCATAATAAGTTGAATCATTATTATTTGTTTATTATTATTTGGAAAATTAAGTACATTTTTTCTAATCACACGTCATCGTAAAATCAATAGGTACATTCATCGATCTGTTCAGAATATAAAATACACATATTGTAAAATCAACACATTCATTACTAAAGAATACTATTGCTAATTTATAGAATTAATAATATAATCAACAACACTTAATATAACTAATTTTTTTTAAATAAATAAATTAGATTTTTTTCCGTGCCTTATTTTTTGGTAGATTTTTTTCAAAGTGGCTTTTTTTTGTGACTTTTTTTCCCTACATTCACGCCTGCAGAGGTTCGCAGGGTTTTCTGTACGTTAACCACGATACCTAACTATAATACGGCTGTAATTTGAATTAATAAGTCAGCACGCGCGGAGTGCTGAATCCCGAAAATCTATTGTGAGTATTATAATATTATCATGTAAACGGCTGTATTTTTTAAGAGCGTTTCGCGCGTCATTAAAAATACTTTAAAAAAAATCAAGGTTATTGAAATTACTGTCGTAGGTACCATATGAACCAAATCGCGCATTCGCCAAACGCTGAATCGGTTTTCGAGTACGAACGTTACCTATCACACTACGCCCTATAGCCCTTACCAATAGACATTTTGCCGTTTTCTCCCGCGAATATAATATTTTAATACTGAAATCCTGTGAATTCCTAAACCGTTTTTCGTATTGTTCTCGGCCCGCGCGCGCGTTTGCTAGGAATGTCAAATTTTCCTCGGGCGGGGCTTGACTATAACGTATATATACCGTAGGGTAGGGTTTTCGATTTCGCACTCACTGCGACATTATCGACATAATTCCAGTGGAAACCCGCAAACGCTATTTGTGCTAACGGTCCGAAAAAAAACTATTACTGTTATTAGAGAACGCCACACACACCAGATTTTAAAGGAATTTGATACGGGCTGCGATTTTAACCCGTCGTGGGTCGTGTGTCTGGTTTTTATACTTCATTGGTCGCGGCGATGTGGTGAGAAGACGTTCTCTCTAAAAATCGCTATTTTTATATTATTGCCGCATTATCCGTAAACACATATTTTATTATTATCCAGTGCGTCGTGTTAATAATGATTATGATCACTTTTAAATATTAATGTGTTTTAATTATTAAAATGTATATTCGTTATAGTATTATAAATTTCGCGCGTATACTAATGGAAAATTTCTATTTCACTATACAATGTAGCATACAGAACAACATTTTAATTATTTCCACACTTAATATATTTTTAGATTTTATTATGTCGCCGATAAGGCTGAATACGAATGCAGTAAACCGATAAAACGAGCAGTCGTAACAAACACAAAATTAAAGGGTGCAAAAATATGTGTCACCGCACAACCAACGAAGACGGCCGACGGGTGTTGATGCAACGTTGAGAACAATTACGATTTTAAATCACTTAACTATTTGTTTAAATACCGACCCAAAATAACTTACAAGTGTGCACCACCGTTGGCTGTTGCGTTATTATATGAGATAATATATTATAGAAAAATTTTTTCGCTCCAAAAAGAACCACTCGAGCAGTTACAGCGATATAAATAAGAAACCAAGTACATATTATAATCTACATGATAAAGATAACCTAAAATTTTGTAATGTTTTTTGTTTTTTTCCGATTATAAAAACAAAAAAACAAAACTGTTATATGACTGCGTGCAGCTCGCCAAATGGTTCTTTTCACGCTCAACGGTTTTCACAAACAATATTCGTGGGCAGGTCCTCTTAATTATTCATAATTATATTGTGCAACAGATAACGTTTTTCGACGGATACCTACATAAAATAAACGCTTTGATGCGAAATCAATTTTACTGTCTTAGAGAATAATATATCCGAGAAGGATTGACTATATCGAGACTTTGAAATAAAGTTATATATAGACAAAAGAATAAAAATAATAAAATCCCCGATCAAATCATACTAATGAAGACTTAACGAGGCTATAATGTGTGCCGATCATTTTTGCCTGATTCCAGAAATATTACGTCATCGCGGAGACGTAATCCATTCGGTTTTTTGTTTTTTTTGTTCCGTGTAATACGCGTAGTCACATCGTTGGACTGCATTATGCAATGCAGTTAGCGAAATCAAAAAAAAAAAAAAGATAAAATAGCGAAAAATTTTTCCGTCTACACGCTATGGTACTGCAGTTGATCGTAATATATCGGATTGTTGAATATTCAAATTTTGCAGTAAGTATCATAGTTTGTAGCAGTCGCAGTACGTTTCACAAGTTCGACTGTAATATTATATATCGTATAGATATATTATTTACAAAATCACGTAACTATGTAATATTATATTATTATATTATAATATGCCGTCGGACGTTTTATTATTGTCAGTGTTTTAGCCACCGTCGTCGATTTTCTGGATAGGATTCGCCGGAATTATGGAATGCGAAAATGTCACGAACGTAGGAATTTAATTTTGTATCGGTGAATTTTGGCACACATTATAATAGTAAAGGGGCGCGCTTAAGTTCTGAAGCACTGATGGCCACCGTTTAATTTTTAATAACAATTATTATTCGGGCACAACTAATTTTCGAATTAATATCCGTCGACGGTTATTCAAAATATATCGATGGGCGCGTATTGTTTAAAATTAATTTTCGACCCGGTTAAACTTTATTATAACACGCTGTAGGTCAATACAGTATGTCCGATGAGCTCCAATTCGGAGTGCAAATTAGTTAGGATTGGTGGTAAAAAAAAAATGTCGGACTAGACGAGTTGAATCCGAAATTAATTAAAACATTTTCAGAAAAAAAAATGTTTAATGACCATTAACGCGTGCGACTATATAATTATACAGACGAATTAGAATTTCGTTTTAAATTATAAATCATGTGCAATTAAAAAAAAAGGTCACCGAATACGATAATTAAAACGAGTTATTGAGTCGGATAAGTGAATTGTGTGTGTGGTCCTATTACATTTTAAAGTAATCATTTGATTTAAGTTATTTGAAACCTTTGTCAAAACGAAAAGCGCACTTAATGTACTTCAAATAAATTAATAAACTATACGTACTTACATAAAAAAAAACTTATAGTTTGAGATTAAATTTAACAAAAAATTATAGTACTCTGTAAGAATTTTAAAAGCAAATATTTTTTCCATAATTACAATGTGGTATAAAAAAAAAAAGAACTTTGTGATATTTGCAATAATTATTAATACGAAAGAGTTTTGAATATTATTGGAACATAACATTAGTATGACGTACCTACTATATTAGAGCCTGCAGTATCGGTAATTTATTATTAAGGTAGATCTAAAGAAATTTGTAATTATTTTTGTTGCCATAAAAATATAATGTACCTACGCGAGTTTATCCGCAAAGCAAGTGAACAAAAAGTTAAAAATCAAATGAAATTTAGTAAAAAATCTCTATTAAATCACCATAAAATATAGTAATTTAAAAAAATTATCTTGTCTGCGGAAAAGTTTGTCCACAGGTCGCCTTTGTTTATAGTGACCTCTGCAACTGTACGCCTTACTGGATCTCGTGCATGGAGATTGCACGCAGTCCAAAACCTAAGTGTGTGTGAATGTGTGAGGGGGGAGGAAAGTCCAAGTGTACTGTGCCCCTACAAAAGCCATCGGTTCACTGTCCGAGTCAGATGATTTTGGACCGTGACAAAAGCAACAGTGTGTAAGGAGTTGTTAATATGAAACACCTAGCCAGACCGTCGTCGTCGGATATATTATTTTAAAACAGAGCTGGCACAAGACGTGTTGATTGATATATTATATTCAACGCGATGCGATGTATAAAACGCGAAAACGTAATTTTTCGCTTTCTCACTGCAGGGCGTTACGGCGAGTCGTTATTTGTTGTTTTTTTTTGTTTTTTCGTATGATATAATATACCTCTATACTATAAGATAATAATATATTACACGACGTGCGCATTGTTCTCGGCGCCCGTATTTTTACAGCCGATTTTTAAAACTACACAAAAGTTCAGGATAAAACAAGAGCTCGTATACTCGTATATTTTTTGTTTTTCGTTTTTCCGCTAACAATGGACGCGCACATCGTACACGCTTTCGCGATAAAAAAAAACCCGCCCCGAGCGTCGTCAACGCGTTCAGGAAAAAATTATTTCTGACGAGGTTTGTCATAATAAGGATATGACGTGTAGTCGTGCGTGAATGTGTCCTACACACACATTTTCGCGTACACTGCAGCAAACGTACCTTTTACTATATTTTTTATTTCGTTTTTAGCTTCCACTGACATAATATACTATTATTATTAGTATTTATTTATTTATTTATTTAAATTAACGCCAGTCGTGGCTTTTACGACGGGAATGACAAATACAAAAAGAAAACAAGCGATATATAAAATAGAATTATGTGACAATCAGTATTATTGGGACTATACTATTAATATGTTATATATTATATTGTGTTTATTAAGTTTTATTGTTTTCGTTACGAACTCGCATCATGGGCGCCGACTATTGGGGTGCTGCGGTGCTCGAGCACCCCATGGTTAATTTCATAAATAAAACATATAAATATTTAATACGTTAATATTATACATTTATAATACATGTAGAAATAATAATTTAAAATATACATACATATACAAACACATCTATTATAATTGAATACTATGTCTCTGATTTCGATGGGACAAAATTAGAATTGCATCGCAATATTATGTTAGATGTCGCTAAAGCAAAAAATTTTAATATATCATCAGTATCAGACGCAATTGATTTTTTAAAACAAGAAGTGTACTTACAAGATTTGGTACCAGAAATTGTAAAATTAATTAAAATTATGTTAACCGTACCAGTTTTGTCGTGTACTGCTGAGAGTTCTTTTTCTGCTCTTCGGCGTTTAAAAACATTTTTAAGGTCAACAATGACGCAAACGCGGCTTAATGATGTAGCATTATTAAATGTATATAAACAAGAAGAAATAAATATTGAAAATATTGCTAACAATTTTATAAAGACCACCAAAGTGAGACAAAATACCTTTGCAATTTGTTAAGCTATTTTAATTCATTATTAGAAACTTAGAAATTTTTGCTTACCTATTTGTGTTGTCGTATATTGTAGACAGTCGTCAACATATTATTATTTTATATAGTTAGGTATTTTAGATGTTTTTAGCAACTAAGATATTAATATAGGTCATGCTTGTGAAGCGAAATGTGCTGAGGTGACAAACAATGTAATATATAAGACGGCCACACTCACGGTGAGGGGGCCAGTATTCGTTGAGTCGTTCGACGAAGACACGCGCATACTGCACCACGATCGTAAGCGAAAGCGACGACCGTAAGTACGGCTAAGTCTTTTTTAATTTTAAAATAATTGTTTTTTTTTTTTATTATAATAAAAGTGTTTCCGACTAGTAAAATCATTTGTTTGTTTGAGTAGCCACACAATTCTACTGTACACCTTAAATCCGATCTGTAACCGGTTTATTTATGGTCTTTTGGCAACTCAAATGTCGATAGAGGTATATCGCCGAAAGGTGCATATACGACAGTATATAAGTTATAATTTATTTGTCTTACTCTGTAAAAATTTAGAAAAATAAAGTCAATAAACGAGGAACTAATTTGTTTAATTTAACACTGTTGATTTTTTTTTTTTGATTAGGTACAAGTTAAATAATTTAGGGTTTTAGGCACCCTATGAAAATTGGAAAACCTGGCGCCCATGACTCGCATACAAACTCGTAGTCGACTAGAACGACGCAATTTTTTTTATTCAAACGCACATTACTCAGATCTATTTTTTCGATCGAATTGTCATTTACTGCGGATCTATACCTACATTATTTTTGTTTTTGTATAACAATAAGCGTTTATTTAATTTTTAATTTTTTTTATGTTTACATACAAGACTTGAAAAAAAGGAGTCACTATAAACTGCAGTCACTGTTAATCTATAATATCCAA
The DNA here is from genome assembly GCA_022818045.1 of Neotoxoptera formosana. Classification (NCBI taxonomy): domain Eukaryota; kingdom Metazoa; phylum Arthropoda; class Insecta; order Hemiptera; family Aphididae; genus Neotoxoptera; species Neotoxoptera formosana. Next base: position 23,088,954 of record CM040633.1, on the reverse strand, counting down.
TTTTAATTTCACGGCATCATTATATTCTTTCGAGACAAGGAAGGATCTAAATTAAACTCAATATAATATAGTACCGTAATTTTGGTTATAGTTTCGGGATCGAGGCGTTGGATTTATTATTTACCTCGTGATCGGTACATACTCACACCGTGTCGGACGAAAAAACTCTACGATTCACCGATGATTATAGTATATGTGATAGGCTTATATCAGTGATTAAAAGCTCACGAGTTTCATTAAATATACGCATATTCATTGAATTTGTCACTATACCAGCTACACGGGGCAAATATAATAATACAATAATAATTACAATTTTGAAACAAACAAAAATAAATTTATCATTGAAAACGACCGAATTTAACTGATTAGTTTTTTAATTATCAAATTCTATTAATTTTAACATCAGTACTACATCGTCTTGATATTTTGGTATTGAAAATCTCAAATGAACGTTTATTTAATGATATTTATCTTTTAAACTATATAAAATATGACGTGTACACATGTCTTTAATATTATCTGTTAATCATAGAGTTCTTTTTTTCGGTGCAAACCATTTTTTTAATATAAATATTGACTTATTATTATATATTATATTAACCTATTATATATTACCTATTAAAGTACTAATAATTGTCTAAGTAATATAGTTTAAATTTTAAGATTATTAAAAATATTAGTGAATATAACAATAACTGCACAATTAGTAGATTACAGTATAATCTACTAATCTAATTAATTTAAGTATTTATCAAGATAAATATAATCTATAATAATATGAATCCCAACGGCAACGTTGCATACGAAATGGGCGCATATGGGCTATAAATCGGCAGGTAGTACCTTATCTTTCGGGCGCATCTGTCCATATCCCTCGGGGCGCAAATGTACTACTCTGGGGCGCAAATAGGCTGTAGCCCTTTTTTTCTCAACACTGGATTTATTGAAAATCATTTTTACAATTAATTGTCCATACACCAGCTATGATGAGTAATCTCCGTATTAGGTCGTATATTAATTAAAGTTTTAACGATATAATATTATTTACACAAAATAATAGGCACAATATACTAAATAGTGGATTATTTCATAATCACACAGTAATTTTTCCATTAAATTTATGTTCTTGAAAATATTTTTCTTACAAAATTTGAAATTATTACAACATATTTTTGACAAAACAACATTCATATTCCAAAGCAAAATATTTTTTTAAAAACTGCAATGTATACAATAGGTAATTATTATGTACGAAATAATATATTATGTTGTCGTTTATAAAACAATAAAAACTTAGGAAATCGTAATTATAGAAAAATGTAGTAAAAAAACTGAAAATCAAAAATAAAGTATTTTTCAAAAATGTTGTGTCGTAATAATTTAAACCGTGTAAATAATATTATCAATAATACAATATAATCGAGAAAATAACTATAAGTGATATTATAATAACCACTCTGTAGACGTAATTTACTCGATAATACCATTACAGACGAACTATGTCAAAAGTGGGTTGCGGACGAGGCGTAGGTATAATACGTAATATTGTGCAGGGCGATATTTTAATCGCAAGGAATATGGATATTGCATAATAATAATAATAATAATAAAGACCCGACAAAATCGTTTTACTAGTATTATAGACTATTGCGCAGCTACAGTGGCCCAACATTACTCCGATACGGTTGAATCGTGTGCAAAATATAATAAGACGTCTCTGCAGCGCACTAAGGACATCGCAAATCCTGCAGCGAGGATAATATAATGGGTTTCAGTTAAAGGACATTAGAAACGTAAAAAAAAAACGAATATTACGTGCAGTACAACGCAGTTCAAGTAGGTACCGTACAATAAGAGTATAGTTCTCAAATTGTATTGTAAAAGTTTTGAACTCGACGTTTTCACTATATTATTTTCTATATTGTTTCATGCTGATTTATGATCGGATATCATAATATACATACAATAGGCAGGCGGTGAACTACGGACGAAGGACTAAAGCACCGGGATCATATTATATTATTATTATTATTGTTTTTTTTTTTTTTATATAGCTTTTACTATGAAACACTATTTTTTGTTTTATTTTTTAGACAGATACAGACCGTATCGGTTTTAGCCTTTCCTTAGTCCTTAAGCAAAATCGTCGTTTCGTCTTCTGTCTAAAAAAAAATTGAAAGAAACGTCACATTTTTCCAATAGAATTAATAATATATAGCCCCCCGACGGTTCGAGTCCGTATTATTCGTCGGGGGGGTGGTTTTCGTTCCGAGTCGTCGCGGGCGGATCGAGGTTTTTGACGTTATAGCACTGCGTGCAATTATTATTTAGACAATCAAAGAGGAGGTACTTACATTCCAAGTATTTGGCGAGGTCGTAGTCTCTGGTCTGTTCGGCTATCTGCTGAGCCGTTCGGTCTTGTCTGTCGACGGCCAATAGCGGCGCCCCGGCCGACACCAACAGGTAGCAGATCTTTCGTTCGCCGTTTTGGACAGCCACGTGCAGCGCCGTCTGCCCCCTACACGTGAAACAGGAAAAAAAACGAATAAAAACGCTATACAAACAATATTTATCTAACTATATTATAATATTTTTATTTTAATTTTAACTATTAGCTGTTTGTAGGTGTTTTTGGTAGGTTTTATTATTGTGGAGTGTGAAACGGTTGTGGTTAGACCACGTTTTGTATGTGTGGCAAAGATTTGTTGCTAAAAACCCGGGTGGTCATCCATCCGGGAGCTAGCAACGCTGACCGGTACGTACACTCAGAGAGTTTCCGCAGTTGAGCGTACGACCGCGCCACACCAAGCCACATTTTATAATATTATAATATGTGAATTTTGTCAGCACGTCTTCGAAACTATTGGACCGATTTCAAAACAATAAATAGTTATATCAATAGTTATAAAACTAGACAAAATTGACAAACCGCAAAAAAAAAACTGTGCATATTTTGTAAGACGCAAAAAAAAATAGCTAAGTCTTGAATTACACAAAAAAAGTTATACATTTCCCAGACACAAATTATGGCTATAAGTATAGAGCGTAGAGCAAAAAAGCTCAAAGTTTTTTCTAAAATTATTACTGCGTGTACTCCTATTGGTTATGACATGCCATATTTGCACCCTTATCATAATATAATACGCGATTGACCAAGACAGTTATGTACTTATTGAATAGGTATATTATGTTAGGTATATTTCTACTCTGTCTATAAAATATTCCTTCGTTATTTATTTCGTTAAATATAAAATTTGAAATAGTATAATTTTTTTAATTGATTTCCCTATTTTTTTTTGAATTCAATGATGAGTCAACTAAAAATGATGATGCTCAAAGACTGGGTCCGGTCCATCGCCCCCCTCTAAGTACTGCCCTGTTGCTAATATAGTATATAGTATTGAATTTCTAACAAGTGATATTCGTATATAATATATTATTTTATAATGGAGTAGACGAGAATTTAAACAGACTGAATTAAAAAAAAAAAAATTTTATTTTTTTTAAATATAGATCGAGGACCCATCCAAATAATTATACAGTTCATTTTATTTTCCTGAAAAAGGCGGGGCCCGAGGCAGGTGCCCTTAATGAACTCCATCAATTCCGGCCATGGGAGTAGCTTTGAGTAGGTGGTATTATAATATAATAATATTATAAAAGCGTATTGCCTAAACGAAAATATTATTCGCTCCAAACGCGTTGTCAGTGAAAAGTTTCGAATTTTTATGGCTGAACAAAAACAAGTGATTTTAATGTAAATATGCATGTAAGTGGGGTGTGAAATAATTGTTTAAAAAAACCAAGTCCGAGGAAGATAAATCATTCGAATGAAAAAAAAAACGGAAGGGGGAAATTCACCGTATACTATATTGTCACGTCGACTCCTAATCTATACTTGTAGACAAACTACGCCGTTTTAAGCTCATATACTTAACGACTCGCGACTGTGTAAAATACGTTACGAACACGCTACAAACAAAGCGCCTATAATAATATTATTATAATCGAAGTATACACAAGTGTTCGCAGGTTTAGGTTATCGTCGAGCGAAATCGTTCGGGTTTTTGTTGTTCTAACGCCTTAAAAGTGCTACGTCGCGTTGTTTTGACCGTTCCATTACTTGAGTACGGTTCGCGGATTTGGACATCGGTCAGTTTAGGGCCCAGTCATAACCATTAAATCATGTCCGAAACACGTGTATGAATGTGTGTGCGTGTGTGTGTGTGTTTTTTTTAAGGATTTTATCTGACCGGCACAATATCAGTGAAATCCTTTGTGCGGTTTTTATACGAAGGGTTTCTGGTACAGCTGTATCTTAAGTGTGAGCCATTTATTGCCAGACGTACACGTTTTAACATAACTGTGTTAAAAAATGGTATTTTTTTTTATATTATTATTAGATTGATTTTCTGATGAAATTGTGCCCGAACAGTACCTATAATCTATATACATTTGCAATGTTCTTCTAAGCACACGTCTACTGTGTAAATAATGAGAGTTATAATATCTGAAAAATCCGATATTATAGATAAGTACTTGCCTATTTTTTGCAAGACTCTAATAATATGATTTTTAAAATCTACTCGATAGGTTAAATTGATCAGTAACTTTTTTTTATATCTCCCTGATATTTAATTCGTTATTTTATATTATCCCAGATATTTTAAGAATTCTTATTTTATAACATATACATTTCTATTTTTATACACTCTAAGATTGTATAATATATAAAAAGCTTATATAAATATTTATATTTTTCAGATACAACCCACTTACCCGACCGTTGTGTATAGGTCTTATTACATTACCGTTAATAGAATAAAAAAGTACATACAAATGTATAATACAATATTCTAATGGCTAAGGCAAACTTCCTAAAGCCAAAAGAACCACCTACCCTCGACCCTTTTCTGACAACGCATTAAGTAAACACGAGACCTCCACTTACAGCCTATATGAGTAAGATCAATACACTAATACATTTTTAACTAGAAGAAACGATTTTTCACATAATATGCTTCTGCTGGGACACCTCCCTAAAACTAAACACAAAATAACTGAATGTAGAACGAGTATACGAAGGTTGGGAGTGAATAATTGTGAATCTTCAACCACTTTTCTGAAGCTCTAAGCCCATAACCAATTTTAACCCATAACGTCTTCAAACTACTAGAATTTTTATTGGGAACAATAACCTCATCGGTCAAACAGATATTTATATTATATTATTGAACATTTATTTTCCATTAAATTTGTAATTATTATTAATATTAATATTAGCCTTAATTTATCAAAACTAACATTTCACGTCCAATACGATTGGATGCCGAGGGAAAAAAATTTCAATGAATTATAATAATATAGTATAAAATATAACAAAGTTGAGTAAAAAGAACTTATTTAGTTTGAGATAATATACATGAATATAAAAACTCAACCCAAGTGATTATATGTACCAACCATCCCATTTTAATCGCGCTTAGGGTATAATCACTGGAAAGTCGTATAGATGAAGCTGGTCTTCTACATTTTTTAAATATAATAATAAAGTTTATGGATCGATTGATGCACCGATGTCGATAGCTAGAGTTGGATCCCGGATACCGGTAGCGGGTGCAAAATCTCGGGAGCGATGCCACAAACCCACGGTAAGAACAAATTACCTAGTGGGGGCGACCTTCTAAGAAAATATATATCTCATAATATTATAATATAATATACGACATTATTCGCACGGGCGGGCGTATAATAATAATAATAAAATTAAATCATAATCGCCAATAAACTGCTGCAGAAGAATAATATTATTCGAACGATCGACTATAGACTATTATACACTCTCGGGAGATCAAACCGAATTCGCGTATTCTACGACCGCGGTGGCGTGCATTATTATTTTCTACTAGTACCGTGGTAGTAACCTGCAAATCGTGTAGGCGCCGCTGTAGTACGCGACGGAGGCGATTGAAGACGAGATTAGGAGGAGGATAATAATATAATATTATATATCGAGTAATCTGGAATAACCCGCGCGGAGGGGTGGTTTGCTGCTACGTGCGCTCGTAGGTACGACGACGACGACGACGACTATGAAACAGCATTAGCGGAGGTGGATTTACTCCGACGGCAACCCCTAGGCTATAAATGTGTGCGCGAAAGCGTAGTTCGCTGCGTGTTCGCACCAAAAGAGAAAAGACAATTTTTGGCCGACGCGTCGCGATGGTTAAACAAAACCACTCGGAAAGCGAAATAAAGAGGTCCAAGTTTTTCTTCACTAAACTGCAGTTTAATATAATATGTAGGTACACCCCACTCCTACACAGGTTTTTGATTATTTAACTTTGAGGAAGACTGTGCACTGCCAGGTTATTATTGTTTTTTAATATTATTATGTTATGCATAACAAGTAGGTACCTAACATTTAAAACACCGAATGTGTTTTACGCTCTCCTAAAATGTTGTATCCGATCACATCACACTGATAAAATTATTTATATTATTATATTTTATAGGTAGAGTTGGATAAGTTACTTTGCTCTCTTTAATCGCATATCAAAGAGTACCCAATGAAGTTAATTTAATTGTTACTCTCTCTTAAAAGCTACCTCACTTTTTTTTTTAAGAAAAGTAATTTGTTACAAAAAAACAGTTTAGGTACTAGTATAATTATTAATTAATTAATTAAATTATTTATTGATAATTCCTTATAAACCGTCAATTGAGTACCTAAGTAGAAACAGACGTGTACGTTAGAAATAGTGTAATTAAGTAAAATTTTAACAACATTTCTATGAAAATGTATTTCGAGAAGTGTTATTTTTATAATAAGTACAGTTCCAAATCCAAATGATTGAAAACTAAACTGTGTCAAGTTCCAATATATAATAAAATATAATGGATATTATTCATTATAGATAAACTAACCTTTATAGTAACTTTGTTTAGTAAACTAAATAGTACATATAATTTGTTTCCAATTAAGTGGACGTCGTACTCGAACGGGTTGACATTTTCTTAATAACGCATCATAACATAGCAAATTTTACGATAAGAAGAATCCATTTTACTCCATTATTTTTAATATTAAGGCGAATTGACTGACTATCAAATTTAAAGGTTAAAATATATTATGTATAAAAAATGCTTAGAAGTTTTTTCGATAAATTAATTTTTAAGAATGATACGATTATTTACAAATTTACGAAATAAGGTACTCTCATGAATTAATATAGTTTCCATTACATTTTCGTTATTTGGATAAAATGCTAACGAAACTACGTATAAACCATTAAAGACATATAAAGAGATGGACTGCGCTTAGAGAAAGAGGGGTGTCGAGCCATCATTGTTAAAGATAGAAAAATATTATAAACTACAGGGTAACACGGCATAAACGACATATTATTATGTAACTTTATTCTTCCATATAAAAATAATCATAATATAATATGGTCTATGATTGGTGATTAGGTAGGACTGGGAGGTCGATGCGTTTTGCATTTTTTTTTGGAATTTTTGGTGTTAATTACTTTTTAAGTCATTTTTTGACATTTTTCGTCATTTTTACTGTTTTTACACTAGTTTACTTCGGTCTTATCGTTTCTTGTCGACCGCCATTATGCCGACATTTATAAAACAAATATTTCATTTTTTAATGTTTTTTAAGGTTATCAACTTCCGAGCCCTAGTGATTAGTGATTAAAATCAAATGTAATAATAGAAAAGCGCCCGGAAGAATTGATATAATAATATTTTTTAATCCATGATACCCTGTAGTGTATAAAATTCTGTCTCTCTCACCGAACCGTCGATTTGCCTTTAATGGACTGACGTGGGTGAGGAAAGCGCAGTCCATCTCTTTATAATATTATGTCTATGGTACTATATAAAACGTTCGACTACAATCGATAAAGTGACCAACACTGAATCGGTTGACGACACTGTTTATATCGATGCGTATTAATATTATCTGATCGACTCACTCTTGATTGTCCTTGACCGACACGATGTTGGACGGCGCGTTGGCCAGTATGTACCGGACCAAGTTGGAATCGCCTCGCTGGCTGGCCACGTGCAGAGCCGTCTGCCCGTCCTTGTTGATGGACATCAGAGAGTAACCCATTTCGAACAGATTTCTCAGCTGAAAAACGAAATTCGACAAAGCGTTCAGCGGCGTTGTGCGTACTGTTTTACAGCGGGCACACACGTCGACCGGTAAAAAAACGATTGAGAACGTCATTGTTAGCAATACGATTGAGAACGCTCGAATTGTTTTTTTCTTGCAACGTTGCCAAATTTAATAATTGTTATCGAACTATAATTTGTTGATATTAATTATCGGGCTTTCATCGGATTCGCAGTTATTATTAGAATCTAAAGTAAAACGAACACTATTATCGAAGTATTGAACTTAGATAGGTACGAGGGAATGTCGCTTGTAAATTCTTACAGGCCTCATTATTATGACGATGGATATTAATTCCAAATTTATGTTAAACTAGTATATTTACAAAAATCTATTTGTGTTTTTATTAGATTATGTATATGACTTTTATTTTTATTTGCTTATTTTATTTATATACATATTATTATTATAAGGAAATTATTTTAACAATATATATTATTATTATGAATATTTTTCACTATTAGACTTGAATTTTCATTTCAAAAAAAAAATAAAAAATGATACCTATATGTCAACGTTAAATTTGTCACATAAATCATCAAGTCATCGTAAATTCGTTCTCAATCGTTTTGGTTTTTTGGGTCATCAAGTCCTTTGTTGATAAATTTTAAGTGTTCTCAATCGTACTGCCAAAAAGGTAGAACGCGTTCTCAATCGTTCGATAGCCACGTCGACATTCAATAATAATTATGATAATAATATTATGACGTTATCGGTAGGATAAACATCGCGGAGAACGACGGCGACGGGTAAACCTGGGCGGTTTAAACAGAAATCAAAATAGTTACGGGGGCGAACGATTTGAATAAAATAATAATACGTATATAGAGGTTCTGAATACACTTCTACTATAGGGGCCGGTATGACGCAAACAATGAAATAAATTAATGGTTAGTGTACCGCGCGACGTGCGAAACCCCGGCGCAGGATTTCGCGCAAAAATAACAGCACATTGGTGTGAAACCAGCCGGGCGGGCGCGACGATTCGATTTGTGTTTTTGTACATTACCATATTTAAGTTCCCTGTTTTGGCCGCTTCGATTATTTTATCGGAAGTCCGCACTTGACCGTAATGACTGCAACAGACGATAACACTTATTAAAAAAAAAAATTATAATGCGAAATGCTTACAAAAAAGATTCGCCGATTGCCCGTCATACCTATACATACATAATTTTTTTTTATATTTTACTCTGGTCCTCGACGTTAAAATTTATATCGTTGAAAAATTTAAATAAAAACACACACACACACAAACACTTCCTAAAAACAAAATAACGAATCTCTTTTGTAGCATTTTCGTACAGTTCTGGAATTATTGATTAACTGTGTACTTACTGATCTTCATTTGATTGCAGGTCGAATAGACGATTGTATACTTCACTAAGCGAACATGCAAAAAAATTATGAAAAAGAAAATAAGAATGTAACGTGCATTGTTATATTTTGTTATAATATAGTATGTTTTAATGTTAAAAAAATTATTGATTATTCACAAGAGTACTTTTGTTTTTGATGTATGAAATCAATTCGTTTATGGACTTGGGTACATTGGTTTCATACACTCGTTGTAAGTTTAAATGTTTGACAAGTTTATTTAAATATAATATTTCGATTGAATAAACGAATATAAATATAATATTCAGACGATTTACAATAAAATTACAATCGAACGATGAGCATATTATGTAACATTAATTGTTCAACTCGTTGGGAACGATATACGAAAATGGTTACTTTTAATTTAACAAATTAAAGCAGCGAAGTTGAATGAAAACAAACGTACTGTGTAACATATTATACAAGACACGACAATGATCAAAATATCGAATCGAGTAAATGTCGAAGATAATAATTATAATATTATACTTTAAGACCTGCTGAGTACCTACCTAGCTCTTGTGGTATGGTTGGTCCCGTTGGTGTGGCCTTCGTCTTGTGGACATTTGGCCGTTGACTTTGTCTCGATGCTTTCCAATCGACTTATCTCCGACTTAACCCGCATGCTTTAAACAACACCAACAACAATAGTAACCCTTTAAAAACGATGCTCCACTTACCTGATCTCGGCGGATCATTTTAGCACAATATGACATAATATATTATTCTATTCTACTATACTGACCTCATGTCTTGAGCGCCTTGGTCGTCGGCCGGTTCTTTGGATTTCAGGACTACGGTCACGTCTTCTTCGGCGGACGGCGGCCTGTGCGGGTCGTCCAACACGAACAGCTGGTCGTGCGTGATGTCTATGAGGTAGTGAAGACTCTCCTGGGCCCGGTCGATCCTGAAGAACCGTTCGGCCGTGCAACCTGTGCGGAAAATGTTTTATTTTTTTATATCTAGTCGCACTCGTCATCGTTACAAGCGTGACGATATCGTGTTATAATACGCACAGTCGACAAAACACCAGTCGGGTGACAGTTTCGGCATGACGTTGCCCACGTGGTCTTTCGATGGACTGCTGTTCAACTCCAACTTGTCCACTAAATTACGCACGGTCTCTAAATCGGCGACTGGTTCCACTTCGATCTCACCCATATTGATAGCTGAAACAACCGTATCGAAAATCCACTATAAATTACCTACATATAGGTGAGAATGGTGGTGTATCGTATTCGTGAATATTAGACGCGTAAGGAAATTTTTATCCAATAGTATTTAAATTGAGTTTTAGAGTCTTATAAAAACTAGAAGATATAATCACTGCAATATAACGAAATTTATAAACGTTTTGTAAACTCAACAAGTGTTCCAAATATTTAAAATGTTATATCTTTTTCAAAGGATCAATAGTTTTGAAAACGAGTGTTTAAACATTTTTTCGTGAACAGTAGAGGTCCGATTCGTTCACGCCCGCCCGTAGAATGTGCTCGGGATAAACATGATATAATAATATATGGAAGCCTCGAGCGCTATAAATTAAATAATTGGAAAACGTATACTCACACGACTGGATGAGCAATTCTTTGTCACAGTGGTGTTGCTCGTAATCTTGAAGCCTTAGTCTTTGGACAGACACTCTGTGTTTGTCTATCGTGGTTTCGCTGAAAAAAAAACATAAAACCAACGACACGTTGTTATAATTACGTAGGCCCTTGTTTGTATAGTCGATATTAGCTCAACCCGAACGGCCCCGCCAGCTTACCGGGTAGGCGTTTGTCTGCCTTTCCGGCGTTTAGCCATCATCGTCGCCTGATTGAAGAATCCCAGCGTGATCACCGACGGTTTCAAACGGCAAGCCTCGCCGTCCACTTGCATGGGCACCGGTATACTGGTGGTTATGCGAGCGGTCTTACATTGGCACAGCGGTGTTCCGGTCCCTCCAGTTTGGAGTCTCGTCTAGACAGCGCGGAAACAAACGTTGTTAGTTTTGAGTTTTTACCCCGTGACGGGTATATAATATTATACGAGTGATACGACCATGGTAGTGGTACGCTTAATATTACGGTTTTTTAAAAAAAAAAATTTGACAAAGCAAGACGAGACAGCCCTATTAAGCCATATTATTGCAATCTTTGTTAATAAAGAAATGTATGGGCCTTGCAAACAGAATAAAATGTGTGACCGAAGACAGAGCTAGTTATCATAGGTTAGGTTACTGCACGGTTATTGGAATATGGTAATCAAAATTTTGACTAAAGCCGGATTCACAGCTGCTAACGTTGTCTGTCGTGTCGTGTGGCTATTTTATAGTATTCTGATTGGCCGTTGATATCATGGTATCATATTTATTAACAGCGATCTATCGAAAATTGTCCACAGCTGGGATGAACTAAACTTTCGGAGACGAAACGATAGATGACGTAGCTATGAACCCGGCTCAAACTCATAATAACCATATTATGATAACCATAGCTTACCACTGCAGTGGTATCTAGCATACTATCCGGGCACACAATACCTTCCGTGTATTGGGTATAGACAGAGCCCGTTAATTTATATATTAGATGGCAATAATTATATGAGTCGATTTTATATCCATCACCCGGTACAACTGAATCCATTGATATACCAGAGAAAAATTATAAATTGACGACGCATTGACGTTTTTTATTCGTTCGACATGTTGCGTCATTGAACATTAATTTGTTCAAAATAAAGAATCAGACACATTTCAGAACGCGATTTGTTTGCACAGGTACGGGATTTCAATATGAAAGATCCCTAGAAAACGTCTTTGATTTCGAATATAGAACGACGCAAAAAGAACAAACTGGCAGTTAAATTATTAGTATCAGCAATTACCACCGAGACTGCTAAACGCGTATCGTTTATATTGTGTTACTCGGTGTTTACTCGGTTGTTGAGTGCTCGGTCAACACTGCAGAAAAAAGCGCGCGAGGTGCACCATTTCAGGCGACGCTTCACCGTAACGTTAATTAAAAATCAATTTTCAGTAAGTGAAAAGCGAACTATACCGGCAGGTAAGTAAATAACCTTTCGAGTGTAGGTGGATCTAACGATATTACGTTATAATAATATAAACACGGCGACGCTCACTATTTGCATGATCGTCAAGCCGATGACTTCGATGAGCCCGTCGTCGGTAGAATTGTTGCCGGCCGACTTGTTCCACGGTCGCGTGCCGCCCCCGTAGCTGGGTATGTTCAAAAACAATATGGCGTGCACTTTCAAGTCTTTGATGCGCTGCGTCAGGTCCTTGCCGTCGCACTCCAGCGTCACGTGATCCGACAGACCTTTCCACTTCCGGTCCAGGAGCTCGATACCACCCCGGACGCCGTAAAACAGTTTGTTGTACATCCGCGAGCTGAACTTTTCCGGATTGGCCTCTGCAACGAGCACGCATCAACGTTTATTTAAGCATTTGTTTTCTTATGTCATTAAAAATACGTTTTCGATTACTATAATACGGACCATATATTATATTCAATGGGATGCAAGTTAATTAAAACAATAACCTTTGCGTTAACTAGTTAAGTTAAATCAGCGTTTTAAAAAGTCAATGTTATGGAAAAATATCAACTTAACTCGGTTAAAAAGATTTTCTCTAAATTATACCACCTGGGTAGTACATAATATAATATAATGATTTTGAAATTGATTTTATAAATAACTTTATATTTTGTTAAAATTGCACCCTAACCTAACCTAACCTAGCCTAAGGCCTATCCTACCTATAAGAGAGTTCTAAATAAACAGTATACTATTATTCTTGTTGCACACTAGTGGTCTAGGAAATTATAAGTTTTTTTCAACTATATTATTAAATCAGGAAATATATTTTATTTGTTTGTTTGTGTTAAAGATTACTGTATATATTATACAGTGTGATTAAATAGGAAAAAAAATAGTTAATTTATTATTTTTAATTTTAGTTATAGATAATAATATGTTGAAACATGATTTTAACTTAACGTCTTATATTTCAAATAAGACAGAAAAAGCTGAGTTGTACATTTTTTTTAAAAATTAACATATTTTTAACTATTAAATGCTCGCCTTTGGATATTATAATTATGTAGGTAGGTCGACGTGTTGTTTTAACAGAGACGACGAAACGATGAGGCCATTATTGAAATGACAGCGAGATAAAAAAAAAAAAAGTGTTAAAATATCTATAGAACAGCGTATATTACTTATCGTGTCATACAAGACGTGAGAGTCGGGGGAGGTACGGTGGTTACTCTCTCATTTTAAACGGAAATTAACAGATATTTTTGTAAAGAGAACGACGCGGCGCGCGATTAAAGTAGCGCACCAAACGTGCCGTTTTCACAAAGGAGACGCGATCGGGACCTGTGTCGGGTATAAATGTCATCGCCATTATTACCTCTGGCTTCGTGGAATTCTAGAGCAATCTGAGCGTCTACGCCCAACGAGAAGTAATTGTTCACCACGTTCAACGGTAAATTGTCTTTGCCGGCGTGGTCCGTCCCTTTGACCTGTTCGTTGGGCACCACGTCCAAGTTCCAGCGGTCCAACCGGATCGTTTCGCTTTCTTCCAAGTTGGTCAATATTTTCGACACCGGCTCGTCCATATAACCCTGCAAGAAAATCCGTTTTAGAATCTAAATACGCTTTGGAGATGAAAAAACAATATCGATATAAAGCGACGTATAATATGCGTGTGTTTCAGTTTTTAAACGATTTTTTTTTCTGATTCTTGTACGATAGTATTGTGCGCCTCATCGATATTACTGATATTTGAGTATAATATTGTTCAATATTTTAATAACTATATTACACGCTTAGGTACGCGATTAAACGTATGGAAAATTCGGTAATATATATTATGTGAAAATAAACTTTAAATTTTAATTTCCAATCGATTCTAAACTACTCGTTTCAAAATTAATATAAAAATAAACGTTTGAGTGAAGATTTGAAGTCTTGTAATTTCCAAACAGTGAAATTCACTATAAAGATATTACGAAAATCGATCGATTGAATTTACATACTGTAAATGTCATCATTCCCTTTTTTTTACATCTGTCACTCGAAAACGATGATTTGTTTGAATCAAGACTCAAGGCGTCAACCGTGGTACTAAAATAGGCGGGTCCGTAGTCGGTTGAAAAAACCATGGCGTCACGAACAGATCGTACTTTTACACAATATTATTATTATATTATTATCATTATGTATAGACATAATAAATGTATTTTTCACGGTTTTCACGATCGAATGTATAGAGATAATAAACCAGCTCGGTATAGCGCCCCGGCATGATGTGTCCCGTCGCGTTTAATCGATTATAGTGTATAATAATATGATAAAAAACAAGACGACGTTCGTATATTTGGAAAAAAAAATAATGAAAATAGCGTTTTCGATAAGTAAGCCGCATGCTAAGTATAGATTTATTGGTTGTTACACATGGGATTGTTTCGAAATAAATCTTAAGACCGACACACGAGGATAGGCGTAATAAGGGGAGGTATAGAATTAATCGAGACAAAAGATACCAACCGTAATATTGTAATACTATATCTATTATAATTATAATTAGCTACAGCCTACAGTATGAATACGCGCATTATTAACTCTGGACATTGCAATAGACACATTCAGAATTTTGAAAAAGATACTAGATACTTCAATTTTTTTTCGTCTTTGGATGCAAGGTACATTTTTTTAAATTACTGTTATAGTAAATAGCAATTAACTAAAAATATGTAAAATACTTGAATTTTTTTTATTCAATAATAAAATAAATAACGGGTCCCTATTACGTATGTATTACAAAATCTGTGGACTCCGGAACCTGACTCTTCCGTGATTTTAATCCATGTTTGCCTATATATCTACGCATATAATATAATCAACATACGACATTATCTATGATAACACGGTTTTTTCTAGCTATAAATTAAAAAACAATTTGTTCATAACATTGTAAGGTGCAAATCGTTTTCGATGGATTATTTTCTTTAATTATTTAATCAGATTTTGAAATAAAAAAATGTATTTTCATTAATTTCTCGTACCTATCTTTACGAAAAACTAATAAATGATGCAAAAAAAGAAAACAATTGTTGGTATTTACAATTAACAAATCTCAAAAGACATGCAAGGACGATACCCGTTACGACGTATCTATATAAGGTACCTATGCAATATTGTATCTAAGACACTCGTCCCAGGGCATATCATAATGGAATTTAATTATTATATTATCGTTTATAATATTATACTTACGCCGCCCCAACCGAGAGCCCTGGCCAGGTCGTTGCCCGTGCCCAGCGGCAGCACGCCCACCGGAAACGACACGGCGCTGGCTATTTGGTCCAAGATGGACAGCACCCAGCCGACGGTGCCGTCGCCGCCGCACGCCAACACCCGGAGGTTGGGCACCTTCTTGTACAGCTCCAGGCCCATCCCGGGACCGCCCCGGCTGAGGTCGAACACCTGTCTGGGATTCAGGTGCCACTGGAACTTCTGCAGCAGCTTGACACCCTGGTTGCCGCCAGACTTTGGGTTTATAAATATTATCACAGGCTTGACGTTCACCGTCGGGATCGGTTTGATGACGAACAGCTTGTCTTCTTTGTCCGGCTGCACAAGACAATACAATAATATATTAAAAATACGATAGAATAATACAAGACGTCAATATATTATTATAATTTACACGCTACAACAATATTATTGGTGAATAAATAGGGGTGCTCGGGGAGACTAAGACGCTCCCCCCATTGAACGCAAGTACTCCTAGATCAGGTCTTCTCATCAAGTAAGTACTAAGAATACTTATATTTAATTAAATATTTCCGATGAGTTTAATTTATAACTCGAACGATAGAGATTGTGGTTTTTTTCGCAAAAAATTTAACGAAAGGAACAGACTGTGTAATGTTTTACTGTTATTATTTAATTATTACACGTTTTTAACGTGTATTTTACTCAGTTTAGATATACAATAATTTGATCATTAATTGATGAAAAAATAATTTCTAATTGTATAGTTCCCACGTTTTAAATCAAGCTATGAAAGACTTGAAAAAATTTGGCATTTTGCTACCTATACTGTGTTGATTACAATAATAATTATAAACAATATTAATGGCCAATACGTTAATTATAAGATCTCAAGATCAATGTGGGAGGGAGGGGTTGTGGTTAATTTATGTTTACCATTGTATAAACGACATGGTATAATATTATTTTACAGCGAGTTCCCGTTTAATGCAATCACTGGTTTATAGAATTAACCATTCATCGGAATCAAAAAACTTAATCAAATCATAATAATATGCTTGAAGGTTATGTTTAATTGACCTTTTATTAGAATCACTATGTATACCACTGGGTAATTGAATTTATTATATTTTGTATGGCTTTAATGACTTAAAATAGTTTAAATGTAAGGCGAGGTTAACCTAAAAGTTAAATTACGCGATGATCAAGACGTGATGCAATCATTTATTGATAGTTTCTTTTATTTATTGTAATGTTTTTTGTTTTAAGGCAAACTTTTTTAAAAGAATCATAATATTTTATGTACCAATCACATTACGCTGAACTCACTGTTTGGACTTTTAGAGTAATAGATCGAATTTTGTTTTCGATAATACCTACCTACGCGGTGTCGTCTAAAATCATAAGAATAGGTTTAAGCTATAATTATTATCATAATATCGTATTATGACAATGTAAAGTGTTCGCGTCGATGCACGAAAATATATAATAATTATTATCAGGGTTTTAAAATTTTATGAAATATTTCATTCACATGAAAAAAAAAATATACCAAAAATTATAAAAAAAAATTGGAAAAAGTTTTTCCAAGTTACACCCACAGTATATTTAGGGCGAGAGAAAAACATATTTAATAACCTACGTCTATTCTATGAATACACAAATTGTTCATTATAGTGACTAGTGCAATAGTGTCCATGACTTTCTGAAGATTGCTTAGACCGGCTAGACCTAATCAGTAATCATATACAGTAAAACCTCGATAAGACGGAATCGCCCATGACATTTTTCCGTGTTAACAGGGTTTCCGTCTTGACGGGGTTCAAAAATATTAAATTGAATTAAATTAAAAATTACATATTTATCTTAAACCAGTTTATACATAATACATACATACAATTTATATTTTAAACTTAATTTTATATTTATACTTATTTATTTATTACATATTAATTTTTAGCCTGCAGTATACATTAATAATACATGATTATATTTTTTGAATAAAATCGGTTAGAGATTTTTGATTTTTATTTCGTAAGGCGTCGCGTTAAACACACTCCTTGGCTCTCGAAGTCAAATCCAAAATCTCACTATTGGACACTGGGAGGGAAAACTCAGATAATAATGTTGTATAGTGGTATACATATCAATTTTATTAATTTTTAATGTCATCGTATACGCGCTCGTATATCGATTATCTATGATGGGTATCGACAATAAGATAATAAATTTATTACACGAAAATCATGTTATATTTCCGTCTTAGCGAGGATTTTCATCGACTTTTATCACAAAAAAGTGTCCGTTTCCGGCTTGGCGAGGTTTCCGTCTTACCGAAGTTCCGTCTAAGCGAGGTTTTACTGTACTTACTAATACATTTATTAATTTATTATTATTATTTATTAATTCACATACAACACAATTTCTCTGTACTATGTATTTTTTTCTTAAAACGTTCAAAATAATATTATTCATCTTCGAACAAATACAGATATGAAATAATACAATAATACTTAATTTACTACCAGGTACTTTAGGTTTCTTTTACAAAATAAGATATGAGTAATAACTAATAATAACTTATATAGTAATATCGTCTACGTTCCCACTGCATGTGTAAAAAAAAATAAATATTTTTCTATTTCAAAATATTTCAAATTTCAAACCCTAATATTGTTATACACGCGGATGATTATAAAACCGTTGTGACTATGTCAATTATACATAATATTATAGACCGTCGTATTCGAGATTTTACATTGTTACAAAACAGTTGCTAAAACCGTCGGATTACACAATTTTTGTGTTCTTAAGCTGTATTTGAATGGAAATAGTAATAACGCCACCTGACCGAAAGAGTCCCGACGAAATCACGAATCTCCGCGCGAGGTTGGTCACATTGAGTGAAACGCGACCCCGGTTACGCGCACTAATGGGCAGACGCTACTAATGAACCGTAGCTTAGCTTTGTACCCGTTTAATGATGCTTCTGCACTTCGTCTCCGATGTTTACTTTTCGTTATTTATTCTGCGTAGAAAAAAAAAAGATAAAACACACTCGTAATTTATATACGCGCTAATTGTAAATAGCGCTTGAATTGCAGGAAACAATATCATTATTATAGTGGCCATAGTTTACTAAAAAAAAAAACGCGCATTCCTGCTATGAATATACTCGTTATTGATATATTTTCATAAATCGTCCAGAGACGACTGTCAGCAATAATTTGAAAAAAATAAAAAAAATACTAAGCCCCCCCCCGCCAACCACAGCATCACGAACGATAATATCGACGCCCCAGTTCAATACTGCAACAACTCGAAATATTGCTAAAGCGAACTGATACATTTTTGGATTCATCTTTTAACATGCTTTTCAAATCAATAACGCAATAAAATATCAAAAAATTATTCCGCCCGTGAAGTCACTTGATTCGTTATGGAATTATTGTATTTTCCCTTTTATAACAGTTCAAAACTGTACCAAGTAAACTTAGTACAATATTGAACTGGTACTATAACTTAAAAATAGAAATAAGTTGAGTTGTTACAGTATTGAACTATATTTATAATTATTTTAATTGCATCATGTTGACTTGTTGCAGTGTTGCACTATTAAGTATTACCTTAAATAATATTAGGAATTATTCTATTTTTAAATGCTTTACTTCATAATATTGGTGGCGACCAGCACGATTTACGATTAATGATAATTTATAATATTATTATCTTATTAAATCGTGGAAACTTGCAATAACCAATATTGATAATATTAATATTATTATTATGGTATACGAAATTCAATGATAAAAATTGTAGACAAATGATTTCGGACGACCATTCTACCATACTAGTTGTACCGCAGACCTCACCTCTTCACAGTTCACGTCGTTTTTATATTTTTATAGTTAACGTTTTCGTAGTTATAATACTGCTATTAAATATTAAAACATTGTTTCAACCACCACAATGCACCATTTATCGAAAGCGCAAAATAAAAGAGCTAAATACATAGCTGATTTTTCAGAGTCAAAACAAAATGTTTATGTTGATGCAAAAAAAGTAAGTTTCTTATATTTATAATGTTTTTTGTAATTTATAATTTACAATGTACAAATATGTTACTATCGTAATAATACTACTTTGATTTTTTTTTAATTAGGCTATACCATTAAAAATTAATGATAATTGTGATTCAAGAAAAGCATACAACAACATATCACACTTAAATTTAAATCATAATAATATTAATAATGTACAAGAAAAAGATCATCAAGTAAAAGAGTGGTTGAAAACTTTAAAGCCAAGTAGTACAATAAGTTCAACAAGTTTCAAAAGCTCAGGCTGATTATAGTACAGGTATATTTTAATAAATCATTCAATATTTATACTGTTTTACTCATTAATTTATAACTAAAAATCCATTCCTATTTGTTTTTGTTATAGATTTGATTAAAACAAATGCATATCTTTCTATGTCTAATCTTGACATTATAAGTACAGATAAAACACATATTGATTACATTTCACCTGAGGACCAAAATAACACAGAAGAAGAATGGTTAAAGCTGCAACCTACTAATAAGACACTTAGTCCATGCATTACCTTATTGGAGCAAAAAGCAGATAACTTATGTAAGTATAATTTGGTTAAATGTTGGTATCTAAAGTATAATAACTTTTCCTTTTATTCTGAAGCATTATTTAACTCAAATTATTATTATTGTTATAATTATTATTTACTTTACAATATTATTATGTATTATTTTTATTCAGATTTTGGAGACACTAACGAACAAGAATGGTTAGAATTACTTCCTATGCAGCCATGTAGTCCTCTCAACTCAATTAAAGATAAACAAATAGAACATTTAAATGAGTTTGATTTGGGTATGTTTAATTTTTTATTATTAATAACTTAGCAGGATGCCAATAAAGTTTAAAATTGAAATTAGTTTTAAGAGTCACTTCTTTTCTTTAATTATTGCTGCGTCTCATACAAATTGTAACTAGTAATTTAAATATTGGTCAGGTTTTTAAATCTTATAACTAACAAGGACCACTACAGCTTTGTTCTCGTGAGTGAAATTAATAAAACATTAACATTATTAGAAAATTATGAATTTTAAGAATTAGGTACATTTATTTATTTTTAATTTTAAGAAAAGTATATTTTTAAAAAGCAACAATGTTAAAAATAAACAATACATTTCCATCCTGTATATCCATACCTATCCATGCCAATAAATTATTGAGTAATAACTAATAAGTAACTTTTTTTGACTTCCAAAATATTTGTTATACACCTGATTTAATATTGATTTAATATTATTATTTTATAATTTTAATTTTTTCAATTGAAGGTTTATCAAGTTCTGATTATGGTGACACAGACAAAGATAAAACTCATTTACCAGTCGATGCAGCAAATTAAATTAATACAGAAATTAGTAATGAAAATACAAAAGAAAAGACGAGGAAAAGACTAAGGAATGAAGCAATGTGGAAGAAAAATATAACTAAACAATTAAAAAATGAAGGAAAAGAGTACATAAGTTCAAAAAGTAAAAATGTAGTCGCAGAAAAAAAAATGGGAACTGTATGCAGTGACAAGTGTTGACTTAGTGCTCAAAAATACTAACTAACATTCAACGTGCCGACATTTTTCGGAGATATTGGTCACTTGGAAATTTAAATAGTCAACGGGAATTTATATTGAGGCATATTTCTCAAATTGATCTCAAATATAGATCTCGTTTAACAAGTAATAGATCACTTAATTATAAATACAGTTTTTCTATAGACAATAAAGATGTTAGAGTATGCAAGACTATGTTTATGTCTACATTAGCAGTATCAAGTAGAATGATTTTTACCACAATACATAAAAATAATGATGGAATATTAGAACAAGATAAACGCGGGAGACATGGCAATTATGGTAATGCAGTTAATGAAGAAATTAAAAATGGTATGAGATTGCACATAAAATCCTTCCAAACTACACCATCTCATTACTGTCGGGCCAATTCATCCAAACAATTTATTGATGGAAGTTTGAACATTGCCTTGATGTATAGACTTTATGTTGAAAAGTGTAAATCAGAAAATAATAGCTATGGAAAACAAAGTTATTATACAACAATTTTCAACCAAGAATTCAACATAAGTTTTCACAGACCAAAAAAGATTTATGTATGACCTGCGAGTCATATAAGAACGCAAATGATGATGATAAAGTAGTTGAAGAAGACAAATATAGGAAACATCAAGAAGAAAAAACTCTAAGCAGGAAAGAAAAGGATGAAGATATCTTACTTGATGACAATGTGGTTGTATGTTGTTTTGATTTGCAAGCTGTACTGATTTCGCCTCGTGG
Organism: Neotoxoptera formosana; assembly: GCA_022818045.1. NCBI lineage: Eukaryota > Metazoa > Arthropoda > Insecta > Hemiptera > Aphididae > Neotoxoptera > Neotoxoptera formosana. The sequence continues at coordinate 23,066,722 of CM040633.1, read as the reverse complement.
AGAAGTATCACAGTTTTATTACAAGAGGAGGCTTGCAAGTTATAACTTCACAGTATTTAAAAATAAAAGTAAGGAGGGAATATGTTATTTTTGGAATGAAACAATAGGGAAAAGAGGTTCTAACGAAATAGGATCATGCTTACTGTTATTTCTTCAAAATCAAGAAAATGAAAATAAAGATGTAATATTTTATGCAGATAACTGCGGTGGGCAAAACAAAAACAAATATGTAATTTCTATGCTTGTATATTGTGTCAAGAAACTAAATATTAGATCAGTGACTTTAAAATTTTTAATTGTTGGTCATACACAGAATGAAGGTGACTCCATGCATGCACGGATAGAAGGAGAGGCAAAGCGAATACTCCAAAGTGGCCCAATTTATGAACCTTCACAGTGGGTATCTGTAATTAAATCTGCCAAGAAGAATGGCAAACCGTATACTGTTCATGAGGTTCAAAAGGTTCAATTTTTTGATCTAAAAAAATTGTCATCAGATATTGGTAATAATTATAAATTAAATCAGGATGGATAAAATGTATTATGGAATGAAATAAAAATGATAAAAATTGAAAAGGACAATCCAACATTACTAAAATACAAAACCAGTTACAAAGATAACGATTTTAAAATAATTGACATAAGAAGAAAATGCAGAAAATCATTAGTTGATTTAAAATTATTTAACCTTAACTCTGACATTAAAATATCTCTTGAAAAAAAAAAGATTTGATATCATTATGTCATTCCAATGCAATCCCAAAGAACCACTGGTCCTTCTATGAAACACTAGAAGCTGAAGTTAAAGCAATAAATACTGAAGCTGATGAAAGCGACTAACCAAACAGTTCAATTAAGTTATAGACGAATTGTTTAATATATTTTTAACAAATATTAATTTACAGTGAAATACTTGTTTTTTTTTATCTACCTATAAGTAATTTGTTTTTTTAAATATTTTTTTTAAGTTTTTATTAAAATTGGTTATTACTTATTGATAAACTGTTTAATGTTCTATTTTCTTAAACTTGTTGATCTATTCTTCAGTTCATTATGTAATGAAAATATTCAAATAATTATGATCTATTGTTTTTATTATACTATAATTTGTTTTTTAATAATAAATATTAAAATTGGTTATTGATAGTGTTAAATTTTTTCAGTTCATTAATGGAAAAAAATAATATTATTATTATAATAATAATATTATATTTGTTGCATATTTCCGTTTAATAGTTCAGTTCAATAACGCAATAAGTATAGTTATTGCATAAATGTTTGCGATATTTCAATTCGAAACTGCAATATGTAGTTAAATTTTGCTTGTTTTTTAATAATAATAAAAAAGCAAGGTAGCATTCAAAACAGAACATTAAGTCAATGATGCATACCAAATTTGGTCATTTTATCTCAATTTTACAATATTAATTACAACATTTCAAGATATCAAATATTTTCAAATTGCTCTCCTGGAAAACTAGTATTTATAGTTGTTGCAGTCTTGAACTGGGGCGTCGATATTATAAATATATTGTCATGTGTTTATCGAATATTGCACTCTAGTAACGAGTCGATTTTAATATGGGTAAGTAATTATTAGTCAATTATAATATTGTATTGTATTTCACTACAGAAACTGTTTAAACGAATAACAATTATTATTATGTAATCGTGTTTGTAGGTCGTGAGGAAAACTAACGGAAAATGAAAAATATCAATGATTTTTTTATTCTTAGATATTATCTTTTTCGATATACTTTTGTTATTTTTCGGTTTATCTTTTTCCGCCCACGCGCCATGTATATATCCGCTCAATACGGTATACACAATATATCCACGTTTTAAAAACAATACTGTATTGTTGTACAAACTATATAGAGTGGTAAGTTGTGAATTTCTCGTGAAAAATGTGTTCAAACATATATTTTTTCCATTCTTTAAAATAACATTTTTTCAGTTTTTTTTTCATACACCCGACGTATAAACCGCTGTAATAATTCCAGCTTCGTTTATCGATCATAAAAAATAACACTATTGTTATCAAATTACCGGCATTCTGACGCATTAAAAGCACGCAGAAATCGATAAACTATGCTGAAAACTCAATTTTTGTCAGTCACGCTTTTTATCGTGATGTATGCATACATTATACTTAAATAATAATAATATTTTTTTAAAGTCCCAAAGGCAAAAGTACGAAGTAATATTTATGGAAGTTAATACAATCTGCGAGAAATAAGAGCGGAATAAAAATATATAATATTATAATAACAATATAGTACCGTTTCCATTTAATATTTGTTGTTTGTACGGTAAAATAAAAACAAAATTATAATTAAATTAATGCCGAAATTTTTTCAAATAAAATTTTAAAGACAAAGTTAACATTTTTATACAATTTATAAGCATTATTATATTATTTAGAGAACCATAATAAAGCTTTAGCTGATTGGACCATTCCACGGAACACAACTTGGAGGAAATTCGTAGTAAAGAATTCCCGGAATTCTCGAAAAGTTCACGGTTTCATATTATGTAAGCTAGACAATATTATTTAAGAAGTCCAAATTAAATATTATGCAGTGTTTGTTCACCGCGGTTATATCATATTGTAACGACACAGTGTTGTAGTATAACTGTCTACCATAAGAATTGAACACTCAATGGAATAATAAGAGACCAACTACTGTGTTCAACAATAGCATACTTAGTTAAAATTAATATAATATTGAAACGATTGACATTTAGAAGTACTTATTTTACTGACAAGTATTTAACAGCAAAAATTACTTTAAAAAACCAACTTTTTAACTTCTATTAGTATTCCCGGTAACTTAGCAATTCCATTACCGTATGACCCTCAGAGAACTCAAAGGAATTTCTTGGAGTGCCCCGACCCTAAAGAGCTGTTGTTTTGAGGAGGATATAAATAAAGAAAATCATGAGATATCTGAAATTCAACGAGGAATAATATTTAAAATATCGTTTTACTCTTTATATGTTTACTTCTTATGGCATATACTTAAAAATTCCAAAAATCAGAATGTGAACAAACGAGGAGGAGCTTCCTTGTTGATGTACCACTCCATATATCTAACATATTCCTGTAGATAGATATTATTCTCTACTCAAAAGACTCGTCTAAGTACGGTAAAACGTGAACAGTGAGCATATTGAATTTCATCGTCGTGGTCGTCACGAAACACGCGGCACTTTTTTTTTTTTTTTATTTAAACTTTGTTTACTACAATTAGTTTCAACGATTATGATAATAACTAATAAAATAAATAAGATACAATATATGAGAGATGGACATACATTTTTAACAAAGAGAAAAGAAGATTTATATTAAACTAGCTGATCTCGTGCACTTCGTTGTCCGTTTAAAAAAATTATAATGCTAACTCTATATGAATAATAAGTTTTATTTTATAAATAACGGTTACAATATACTAAGTAATATCGTTACAACAATATTCAATTTAGTCCCACACGGCGTTGCCTGAGCCAAATATTAAGTTAAGATTAACTTCAAGTGATTTACATACATCTAAATCACCTAGGTGGGCAATCAACTGCATTATATCACGGACAATATGCGAGCAGTATATTATCAGGTAGGCAATCCACCTGCGGTGGATTGCGGACCCCATGAGGCGCGTGATTGAATGGAAACAGAATTAGGTAAATGAAAAACAGTTCAGAGTTGTCATTTTGTAACACCACTCGCATATTAAATTTTTCTAGCCGATCCCGTACACTTATTATTTCATTTTTAGCTGTTAATCTAGGAATTACTAGACGGGTGTTTGGCGAAAATCTTCAGCTATAAAGGGAGTTCATTGATATTCCATTTTAAATCTATACATATATATAAAAATCGACATGGCACACGTATCTCGCACATCCCAGTGTGTTGAGTATTTTTGGAATATATATATATATATTGTAATATAGATAAATTGTCGGGTTTTACTTTTTGGAACAATTCATACCTACACACTGCTGACGATAAAACACACACAAAAGAAAAAAGGTCAGGTTACAGGTAGCTGGAAACCTTTTATCGCGGTCGGTCACGGGAATATCCGAAATATACCATGCAAATAAGCATGTAAATTTAAATTTAATATTACAAAATTAATTACGAATATTTTCATACTAACTTGCCGTTTAAACCTTCTCTGGACTTCCACACATAATTTAAGACCAAAATGAGCTAAATCGGTCCAGCCGTTCTCGAGTTTTAGCGAGACTAACAAACAGCATTAGATTTTTATTTACATAGATTAAAAATCCGGTATGGTTAAAAAAGGATAGTATATTGATTATGATATTTTTTTGTTTGGTTGTAAGTATATTTTTGATTTCGAATGGAATGTTGGAGGAATTTAAAAGAAGTAATAGGTGGTTACGTTGGAGAGATAAATTAGGGCAGCTGAATAATAAGTGATTGATGTCACAAGCCATAGGATCCTCATGAAGTGTGCAGAGGGGGGAATCGTTCAGAGGGAGTTTAAAGGAATGTGAAGGAAGGAGAGTATGACCGAAGCGGAGCCGGCAGAATGAGATTATGGTTTTTCTGGAAAGATGGAGATTATGAAACCAAGGAAGTGTTGGGATATTAGGTGAAATGGTTTTGTACTAGATGGCAAAATAAGGAGGGAGTGATTCCCAGTGATTGCGCCATAAGTTGGACGTACAGGTTCTAAGGATAGGACACGCGGCACTTATTACACAGTTCGACGACGACGACGACAAAAACGATTGTTATATTAAGCCTGTTTCGTCAGCAAATGTTGGCGTGCCTATTTGAATTCTCACGTGCGCGAACGTCTTGCACATCATAAACTTTAAGTTTTCGTGAAATCCCTCCAATGCCATCCCTCCACCGACTCCTTGGCATCTGTCTCCTTCGCCGTTTACCAAGTTTTGAAAAATTATAATTTTGAGCATCCCCGCTACTTCATTAGGTGCCATTGCGACTGCAAGCCACGGCCTCGTGCTTCTAAAGCTCTCACGAATTACATTTTATTTTCGTGGCCTCCAAACCAGCGTTTTCGTTCGGGAGCGGTTAAAATTAACAATATGGTTCAAATAGCCATCCATAGTTTTTGAATTATAATAATATCGTTGAGCACTTGAGCGTGAATCGGATAAGGTGAAAAGCGTAATAAAAAACTGGACATAATATGGTATTTGAGTTAGGCAATTATGTCGTTTCAAACTTAAGATACAATACAAATTTAATATTTTCTTCACCCTCAAAAATATTTGTATAATCATGATATTATAGTAAAGAAATATTATTATTTATTTTCATTATGGAAATTCTCAAGCATTTTTCTAATCTCTAAAAATATATGTTCTATTGTGGTTTGTGAACAAGTTTAAAATAATGTTTTAAACGTCAGGGCTGATAAATAGGGAAATACAGATGGCTGAAATTTTTTTTTTTAAATTGTTTTTAATGCATATTTTGAGGGGAAACGAATTAAGCGTTTGTACCAATTTATTATATAATATTTAAATAAGATATTTCACTACATAAAAAGTACACTTTTCATAATATCTTTTAAAAATTAACATTTTTTTTCAAGGTTATACGTCATTTATTTTATTTTTATCATACACAATTGTTTCTATTTTACGCATATTAATGCCTTTCGTACCACATACGTTACTACGAATTCATATAATATAAATACAATATAAAGTATGTATCGCCTAATTTCATATTTTTTTTGGAATTCTTTTTGCGAGAGTGCATGAATATTTCACGGTTTTTAGTGCATTGAATCCAAAGGACTAGGACAATATTAAATATTATGTTATACTATATCATAATACACTTTGGCACACGGTCGGTCGGTATACCGCGGTGCCGTGACCTTTGATCTCCGTACGTCACCCTATGTGGCTATATAATAAACGGATCGAGGCGGTTTCCAAACTTTTTAGACACACGCCGTATACCACGGTATACCCTATAATATTGTATGCAACATATCTACGCGCACGAGCCCGCGACATCGGTCCCCGCGGGACATTAAAAACTTTTACGACCGCTTTTTGACCGGTACCGTCTCATAAATAAATGTATGGCCGCAGAGTATATAATATTATATAGTAAGTTTCCGCGGGCGTCGTTCACCGACGTATATAAGTGTAATATCACAAATAGAGGGAGGGAGAGATAGAGAGAGAGAGAAAGGGAGAGAGATGGTGAGAGAGAGAGAGAGTGAGAGAGAAGGGGGAGTGAGAGAGAGGGCCGGAGAGACGGAGACAGGGATAGAGAGAGAGAGAGAGAGACGGAGAACTAAACTATATATTTTAGATATATATACAATATATACATTACACACCAGCAGCTCGATGGTTCGAGTCTGTGTGTATTATATTTTTGAACTTAGCACACATCACCGCGATGGGTTATCGTCGTCCGATGACGATAATTTTTTTGTGGTCGACATTTTATTTTCTTCGACCCAGGCCTGACCCTGCAGTGTCAGAGGTCGAAACATATAAACAGAGAAAACAATCACAAGGATATGGACACACCACTTTCGGGTTTAAACGTTTTATGAAATTTATTTTTTTGAAATATTTAATTTACGAGAAAGATAAAAATAATCATTTTAATAATATTAAAGTTGTTTTTTGAGCGTAAGAAAAATATTTTTAAAGTATGTTTATTGTACGATATGAACATAAACCTTTGACATATAGAGAGTATAATTTGCAATGTAAGTTTCTTTATGCGACTATCAGTTGTAATAGAACGAGTTCTGCAAAATGCTATAAATATTTTTAAAGGTCATTAACACATTTTATATTTTATGATGAATGATATTTTGTGATTTTGTCTCCAGATTTTTATATTTTGTTCAGATGTGATTGACCCGATTTCTTGTTTCGCATACCTCGCCGATGAATTCCACTCACGCCCAACTCTGGACCCACGTGACGTAAGGAAGTCCGAACGTACGCCCATAACATATTTTCCTACAATTTGCTGTTTTTTTACCGTGTTAACACATTTGTTTTCACTCAAAATTAACCTTTTGGTTTTCGCCCAAACTCGAAAATGAGGGATTTGGTTTTCATCCATATAAATATTATTCATTGTAAACGAAAAAAAAAATACATTTTGATTTCCGCTGTTTGCAAGCGCGTATGATATTATGTGAAATAACGAAGTGCAGTTTATTAAATCCGTGTGCCATAGCAATGATAAATAATAATATGTAGGTATAAAAAATATTTTACATTATGACCGTTTGACTGTTATAAATATAATCCGGAATGATATGAAAAATATCGTGATTCGTGATACGATCTGGACGTTTTTATGGAACTTGGTCAATGTCATACTTTTCAATTGTTTTACTATTATTATTATTTTAAAATTACGATTTATAAATATGTACAATAAGGATTTGTGGTACGTATCGCACAAATATTAGGTATTGTTCATATTATATTTAAGATTTAATTAATAAAGAAAAATCCACTTGAAAAGAAACTCACCCTCGGAGACATATACTTAGTATATTTAATTTCATATATATATTCCTACATTATATTATTTGTAAGTGGCTGGGAGGATATCCCGAGAGTTTAAAAGAGATGACCCTTCCTAATTGTCAAGACTTTTAAATGATCTTGTAGACGGTTGTGGACATTCCGATGCATACCGAAAAATTATGGCAATCTGCAGTTTAACATTGGGTATATTATTATTATGTTTAGGTTTAAGTTTAGGAGCGTTTATTATGTGGCGAAGGATTTTGGGTTACATTAATGTTTAAGATTTTTGAGGTACCCCAGAGTTAGGTAAAAAGTTATATTTGACACGACGTGCTCATATCGTTTTATCGGAATTATTATTATGAATATAAATGTCAGTTATGATAATATCGTAGTTTCTACTGCTGAAAACGTAAAGATACTATATAATATATATATATATATATATTTTTTTTATTAATGATATTTTAACATACCTAGCGTTATAATATCTCGACAATAATTATGAACAAAACATTAATATTTATATGTAATTTGAGTTGGTAATTTTCACACTATTAAATTTTGAGGCATTGAGGCCTGATTACAGTATAAAATTGAGCGTACGTATAACTATGTGTTTACATTATCGGTTGAAAGAGCGTAGATGAGGGGAAATAGTTAATACCAAAAGTGGAAAAGAGTATATAATATTATATGGTAATACAATTTATTATCTGGCCTACTATATAAAATATATTATATTGTAATACGATTTATTACCTTTCCTAACCTATATAATATATTGTAATACAATTTATTACCTAGCCTAACCTATATAATAATATATTGTAATACGATTTATAATCAATTTTCAATATCAAGCTCGTCGCGCGCAAACGTTTTAAACTCGAGTGTCATATACCCATTGGCTTTGATTGTCTGCCCGTGAAATTGTATTGCTACTCTTGTAGCATATTTCACATACCATATTGTATGGTGTTTGAGGCGCAAACAAACAAATAAATATAAATCAAAACAACGCGTTCTAACATTTTCCACAAAAAAAAAGAATGTTTTTATTACTTTTTCAGCTCAAAACGATCAAAGCGGAAAAACGTTTTGCGAACTACGCAAGACGGTTAGGTCAGGTAAAAATATTTTACTTTTAAAAATATGCAGCTGATATCCAAATATGTTGTGAATAAGTCGTCGTATTATTTTTATTGTATTTCCTCCACGTAAAACTATACCTTTGCATTGTGCGTCCAAATTCAGAATGATAATAATTATGATAAAACGATAACGATATTAATAATATCCAAAAGACAATGATCTGTTAAAAATATGAATGTCGCCAATGCTAAATCACATGTCTTTCGGTTATTTTAGTATTAAAAAATTAATTTTTGAAAATTTTAGTATACCATTTTAGTAATCAAGTAAGCTACAATTTGAATCACACTAGCGTAATGTCTTGACACCTCAAAATCAAAAACAAATATTGTACGAGCATATATTATAGCAGGGATATCAAGTATATTATATTATTATAGTCACGCAAGTCGCATGCGATTTAAATTTTGAATGCGATTCATAAAAAATGGAACACAAAAATCAAGGGTAGTATAATAATATTGTACAAAGCGTGTACAACGTTTGCACGTTTTCATTGCATAACATTGTTTGCAATTACAGTGTAAATATTTTAGTTTGCATTATTAATAATTTGAGTTTATGAAAATCGAAACGAAATATTTTGCATAGGTATCTGAAAACGGATTTTTGCTCGACTCGATAGAAATTATTAACAATTTAATTATAATATGATTTAATTTTCAAATAGGGATGAATTATAAATTAAACCTGAGGTACCCAGTTACCTGGTTACCAGGTACCTGAGGTACATATTAAGTAAGCTAATCTATTTAAGTATTTCGTTGTGCCGCACCGAAAATACGCACGTTTGATGGAAAATCGCTTTTAAATATTAACACACAGTAAAAACGTTAATTTTAAGCTCAGGTGAATAATTTATTGTTCTCGTGTGCTGCTTACGCTTTTATAGTAGTTTAGTCGTTTTTATCCTTTTTGTACGTTCACTATAAACAGCAGTGATCTCGCAAAATATAAATTATCTCACCGTTAAAATCGCTCGACAATAATAGTTTATAATACGGATAATTTAGGTATTATAAATTAGGCAAACCCTTATTATTATTTAATCGCATGATGTAACGTTTTTTAGGATATTTTCAAATATTATCATTAGAGGTGTGTGTAAAACGTGTGTGGAAAAAATATGGAGGCATTCCAAATATTATATTTATTTTATATTTATAATAATATTATCTATAGATATAACTACACTGATAGTATGTTTATTTATGTACAACGAAGCTTCTACTAAACACAAATCAAGACTTAGCAAAGTGGTCACTCAAATATCTTCTTTTCGTGTCCGTCTTCATATTCCTGCTTTCGTCTGCCAATAAGCAGCAATTTTTATTGCTTTGTCTTCGTAATATTCCTTTCGTCTGCCAGTAAACGGAAATCTGTGTTGCTTTGTCTGAGATGTCAGTTGTCATCATAACATCATCCTTTCGGAATTTAATATTGGTAATTGTGGACACTCAAATAAAATATGGCCTGCGTCTTGATCTTGACCGCTGTCGCATTTACCGTCCTCTTTAATTTGCCATTTTTTCATGTTAATTGCTGCTGTCCTCGCAGTTTCTGTTCGTAATCTATTTAGCGTCTTCCACGTTGACCATGGTAGCAGGTACTATACCAGGCGGTAAGCCTTTCGGTTCCTTTTGGGTACTTCCACAGATGTGAGTTATATACTTATATCCTTTCATTTTTTTCTCCCATAAGTCGATCCTTGTCGTTTCAAGCGATCGTGTCAAGCTGATTGTTGTTTTCGGAAAATTTTTCCTAGATTTTAGTCGGCTCCCCGTGTGGTTACCTCCACCTAAAGGATGTCTAATGTCTGATTTTTGCTTTGTTTTTTCTACCCTTGCTGCCACCTCAAGCCTTATGTACTCGAATATGATGTACGATTGTTCGAATAGTGCCTTATGCCCTTATGTATTATACATAAGTGTGAATCTAGCACGATTATTTCTATTTTTTTTTTATGATTTAAGAAATGTACAGAGGCGATACAAAAGTATATATTTTTTTAATTTGAGTCGACCTTTCTACTGTAGATCGTTAAACAGATGAATCTGTTTGAAAATATTGACGTGTCTTAATCTGATTTTGAAACAGTAACTAGGTTCTGAGTTATTACAATATTAATATTATGTACTAAGGATAATAGTCCATAAAAAAGTTTTTACAAAAATCTATATAATATTAAATAGTATTGATATAGCAGTGTACTCAATATTTTTTTTGAAAATGATAAAACCTTGACGGATTTACTAAAATTATATTCAGATCGCCATGGCCCCGAATCTATTCCAAACACATTATTTTTGATCTATTATCCTTTTTATAGTGATCAAAGTTATTAAAAACTCAAAAACTACTCGTTTAAAATATTCGATTCAGATATATCAACGTTTTTAAAAAGTCATAATACTATGGTAGTATGGTTAATGATTTACAGTAAAAAAGAGCGATTATCATTTGAAAAATAGAAGTCGATAGCGGATAATATTATACTAATTAAACAGTATAAGAAAATGAAGCAGTACCTATTTAAAAATTTGAATTTGAAAACGATCATTACTAAAAGAAAAAAAGGTTGAGCTTGCTCGTCGAACCACTCTGTATATACTATATAATAATTATTATAAAGTCCAGTCGTTCGATAACGTCACGTGCAATGACATGTCACGCAACACCATCATATTACACTCGCAATATTACTTTGCGATATGCGCTATTATTTAATTGGTATTTTAAACTCTAAATCTCGAGTCATAACGAATTCGGCATAATAATATTATATTATATTATGTACTTGTTGACACTAATATGTGGCTTTTTCATTAATTTCGTTTATTCGTTTTAACGATTTCGTAATCATACGTGTTATTACGATTCACTCGAAACGCGAGATCCACGAACGATATACGTAATAATATAATATTTCATTAGAATAAAAATATTATTGTTTTCTTATCGCGATTTTTATCAAACGACAATTATAATTATAATTATCACGTCGTAGAGTTTTTTCTGAAATCGATTTAAGTCAAAGCTATATGATATATATTATCACGTTCAATGTATAATTCTATAAAATACGTACTAAATAGATAACATTTATTATGCAATAGATATGATGAAGTTTCGTTTTTATGTAATGTACATTATAGTCTAGACTCTAGAAGCTAGAACAGTCGACCGATAGCCCAGTTTATTTTTACCGATATTTAGATTAAACCGAAACGTCGATAACTCATTGAAATTAATTGTATACACTTGAATTCCTCAAATATCGAATTCTCAAATATGACATAATAATATTATACACATAACTTTTTATCGATTTCAAAACTGGAACGTATTATGTTAAAATATTGTGTATTTATTCAATATCATGATAACGTCCAAAAAGTTTTTTTTTCCGAAATGAAAACACACTTTTGTCGTTTGTTATATTATTATTATTATCATTATAAAACCAATTACAACAACGGTTGCTTTCGTTTTCGTCAGAATTCATATATAAATGTTTTAAAGTAGACATTTTTAACGATATTGAATGACACACAAATTTACTGGACGGGTTACTCTGTCATTATAATGTTCGCGTTATAGTAGCTTCGCGTACCTAATGGCTGTTTCTGACGGTCTACAAGTTAAGGAAGAACATTATGTTAAAACAATTAGAATAAGCCACGGCGCAATAAGAAAGTTTACAATGAATTTCCAGAACGGGTCGGTTAGGTGGAAACTTTGAGCGGTACAATTATTGGTTTTTCTTTGGTCCATTAAAGTTCGTGTTTTAACTTTGGAGGAGCCAACTAGAAGTATATACGACGTACATTCCTCGAGATCATAATAAACACAAATGTTTTACATACAATTTTTACCAGGAATTTAAGCGATTTAATACAATTATAGTGTTGTTGTTGTACCGCGATGATGTATAAGACAAGCATATAATATATAATAGGGAAAAAAATCACTATTATTTAATTTATCGCTTTGTTTGTCGAGATGCAATTATGTGATCATAAATATTCATGAAATAATGTAAATAATGTGCATATTTTATAAAATATTTTGTTGTTTTATCATTATCACGAGAAAACCGAATATCGTATACAAACACAAATGGGAAAAAGGATAACGTCGAGGTGCATTTTAAGGTCGAACCTTATAATAATTAAGAGCTACCTATGGCTGAGTTCAGGCTATTTTGTTCTATATAACGTTGGAAATAATTTCGTGCAAAACAAATACCTACGATTAATATTAACCGGTGGTTTTAAGCTTGAATTATACATTTCTGGTCGAAAATCGATAAATTTCGATATATATATATATATACATTTATTGTATTTTTGTTTTAATACGCCTTCATTATACCTACTAAAGGATTATAAGACGATGGTTAATTATTATTGATATTAAAATTTGAATCATTTGATTATGAAATAAAACTTGTTAGTAAAATTAATCGCGTATTTCACAATTTAATAATCAATCATTATATCGTTCTCGCATAAATTCATGTGACTTTATTTTTCATTAAATTTATAATAAAGTCGAGGGCGAAGGGCGAAGAAAAATAAAAATAAAAATTCTAAAATATATTTTTAATTACCAAATTTATTTACCCATATTGACGAATTCAATGAACATAATACTATATTATTATATTTATTAAAATTCATAGATTTTGAGTTATAGATATTTTATGATCCTTATCAAATTTTAACCATCGGATAATCGCATAGTTATTTTGTCCGTCACCTCAGAAACAACATTCGGGAGTGACAAACAATAATGGATTAATAATATGACGTAACGGCACACTATTTACAGCGTTCGTGCTCTGCAGGGACCATTCAAGTGCGGAAAATACTTGATTCCTTTTCGTCTTGGATGGTTCGTCGAGGTGAATATTCAGCGGACTTCAGTGTTGTCGGTGTCATCTACTACTTCAAGAATATTATGATAATAAAATTATTGTAATAAGTATAGGTGTATAGGCGAAGAATGTTGTACATTTTTTAAATTTGTTGATGTTTAATTTGTTTTTGAGTTTAAAATTTTTTTCGATTTCTCCAGGAGTTAGATTTTAATGAAAATCTTCATCCAGATTACTCCCGTTTTTAAACTTTTTATGCATACTCTATGTCTATATACCTATATAAATACTTGGGTACCTATTTTTTGGACTTCTATTTTCCTTTTTAACAAACCACCACGTGGCTAAAATATACCATAAAACATGTATTTTAGGTGTTTATTGTTGAAACATGCAATAATTTGCATTTTGTTCAAAATATGCAAAAATATGCAAAATAAAATAACCACTATTTGCTTCGTTATGACGTAATTCGTGGACATTTTAAGCAAAAGCAGCAATCAAAAGTAGCAAAAGAATAATATGCCGATGCATATTATAAATCCTAGCCATACCGTAATATTATATATAATAATTTAATAACGTGCTTCCGACATCCGGTGTTGTGGAATCGTGTGATCATTAGCCACGTATTTTCTTCTGTTGGAATATAGACTTATAAAGAAACCATGATTTAAGATACTATATGCACAGAACAATAGGTATACGGTTGCTCAACGACCCACTAGGAAAATGTTATCACACATTCACACGGCATACGAATTTTTGAATCAAAATGTCACGTGCTCTGTGACTGTTTCCGCATATATCTCGCATATATTCCCGATATTCCTCATATCGGTTAAAATGAAAACTATTAAACATTGTTATGTTATATATAAAATATATACGATACATAAATATATAATAATCATATTATGTTATAAAATATAATAATATAGTATGATATTATTATTGTATAATCGTGACTCGTGAGTTTAAGCAATACGCAGTAACAAAATAAAAAAATAAAAATAGTAATTACCGACTACATCATTAGTACTTACATTGCTACGATTTTTTGGTTTTTCGAATTGTCTTGTTTAGCTGTCATTTTAATTATTTAATTATATTTTAAAATAGTCCACTGGAAGCGCTACGACCGGGATCAACATTTAAATCGTAAACCGTCTTATCGTTGTGACTATACTACTATCATGAATCGTGAAAAAAATAAAAAACCCTTCTCTATTATCTCTACGCGCGTGTAGTATAGGTACGTCCTGTAGTGTTATTATGTTGTTGGTTGGCAGTAGTTTTCTGAAAAATGATAAGAGTGATTATACGGTGGTTACCCTATGACCAACTTGAGGTGATGTTTTTTCTTTTTTTTTTGTCCTAGCGAAGCGCATCGAGCGAGTGGCCTCGTGGGCACCACTGCAAATCACTGTAAATAATTTCAAGTCTGCCGTCACGTCTGATGGATCGTCAGCAGGTACCATGGTATTAATTCTTGGTGTAAACGTCCTTATCATTTTTCGGACAACTGCGCACGACCTTTATTATGTGTGCGTATTACACACACACGTCCTCCTCCGCGAGTAGCGATGCGTTTTTTAACAACGGAAAACGCATTGTTCCAAACGTATATATTTACCTACCCACCTACCGTTTGGGCATAAAAAAACGTACAAGTAGGTAGTAGTGTTTTAATTAACTATTACGATATAAGGCGTACAACACGTCCGTTTCAGCCGACGAAAACAAAACAATGGCGATCCTCGGGAACAATATACCTACGTTCATTTATAAAAGTCCGCACAACGTTTTGTTTCGACCCCCGACAACGACGACAACAAACGGAGCCGACCGACGGCGGCGGCAGATAAGGTGTAAATAATTTACAAGCGATACGTAATACGCGCACGGCTTTGCAGGTCACGGCGTGCACGCGGTTAGGTCAAACGGTGGTACCACGTTAACGGTTAACGCGGTTAACACGGTATACTATGGCGTATATCTGGTGGGAGAGAGCAGTGTATTATATACCGTACTTACATCGTATACGCAATATTAACTACAATTTATAATATTATAACATTATAATAATATACGCACCTTGTCTTTGGATTTCTTCTTGGAAGATCGTTTTTTCGGCGATCTAATGCTCGACTTGAAGTTGCCCTTCCGCGGCAACTTGACGATCCACGACGGCGGCACAATTATATTACTATGTTTACCTAAAACCATACACACACACAAAGAGGTTAGAAAAAAGGTATACTCCGGTATATAATAATAATCGAATAGTCGTAGTAGGTACCTATATGGCTATATTATAATAGGTATACAATAAAATATACGTATAATAATATTATGTTTCCCGAAAAATCTCTCGAAGGTCGGCTGTTTCCGCTGCAGTTCGTTTTACAACCGTCGTCGTCTCGACATAACAATAAAATATAATACCCAAACAATATCGTTTTTCGCCCGTGTTTTGTATGTTTTCTCGACGTCCGCGGTTTGTCGGCGTGGGGAGGGTGCAGGGGAGAGGAAACGCGAAAAGTAATGATTATTAAACCGGAGGTCGGATTATATAGCACTGACTGCTGCAGGTATAACGAGTATTTGATATCAGTGTACATAATATATATGGGCTATATTGTTGTAATGAACTAAAAATATATATATTTTTTAATTGTATTAACAAACTATTAATAATTCAAATTAAATACTAATTTATACATTTATATACAATTAATAAATTAACATCAAAACTGAAACGAATTCATTTTTTTTTTTTAGTTATTTCATTAACGTTACAATATGGAGGCAAAACTCGAATTAAATTTGATTTAATTCTCGTTAATAATAAAAAAATATCACCAAAACGAAGAAGATAATTGCACCAACATTCGAAAATGCTTAAAATATGCAAACGTATTATTATGTAGTGTAAAATGTGATTTTTAAAATCCTCGATGCACGATACAAGTGCTTATATTATATGAAGCTTACTCAGCTATTTTTATCTGTATCCTATTATAGTTATAAATATTAGAAAAGGCTATAGAATTCGCGTCCCGGTTCTAACCATGGCGGTAATATGATATCGAGAACAATCAAAGCGTGCGATTCGGAGTAAACCATTTCAATCGGATGTTACTATAATATACGAACAGACGTCACATGTTGCGTTTGGAAACAATTAAGTGGCGTTTATAAGAGCCGTTAAGTTTACTTATCTGTCTTTGCCAAGTTTTAGAGTGCTCTTTTCGTTTTATCCTTATTTATTTCTGACCTAATTCCGAAACACACGTTAAAACCCTAAACCACTATATTTATATACACCTCAGTACTATTATTTTACAGTTTAATTGCTTAAATTTTTTGAGGGTTTATCCGGTTTGTATAAACTGCAACGACAATATAGTTTCATTTTGTCTAGAGATAATATTTTCGCTATAATTGACTACGGGAAGAAGTTTTTGCAAATGTGTTAAAATAGCGTCCTGCTTATACTCGGTGGACAAAATTATTAAAAAACGAACGAACAAATTTATCCCCCCCCCCTACCACAATATCATTATAGAACTTATGAAATAAAGCCTAACCATCAATGTGTCATCATAAGTCTAAGATTATAATATTATACAGCTGCGTTCATACGTTACGTGCGTTGTATTTTTAGACTTGTCTTAGTTTCACTCTGAACTAAACGATTTGAAATTATTTCGCAGACCTGCAATCGGTGTTTGACATTATTATGGTTTATGATAATAATTATTACTGTATACTTCGCGTTGAAAGTGCCTTTCACACTGACAATCGTGGTAATTTCAACTAAAATTTCACTCTTTATGTCAATTTAAACCAAAATATTATACTTTTAATGACAATTTCAATTCCAACAAGAATTTTACAATGAGTCCACTATTTATGACGATTTCAACGAAAATGTCATTATCAATGACAATTTAGACGACAATATTTTTGTATCGACTGCAGATATGCAAAGTGCTATTAAATCAGTTTATGCGGTTAATAAACTTATTGGCTAAAAATTGAGGTTTAAAAAAATATTATACGTATCGAGGGCAGGAAATGTGCTTACAGGTTTTTGCGTCCAATTTTCTCTCCGTATAGTGATAGGTAAAACGTGATAGTCTTAACTGACCGATGTCGTCTGCGGGTGAAGAATGCGACTTTCGCACGAATCGTATCTCTCCACTGAACATCGAAACGGCCTAACTAATATAACTATATGTACTCTCATTGCCTTTCCCCACGTCCATTTGTCAGCCTCGCGGGTTATGAATTAAAAATATATACAGTGAAACTTACATATCTCGTGGGGAAGAAAAATAAATCGTATTATAGAGGAATTTGTTAAATACAATTACATATTTTTTTTTTTATTTTTTTTTTTCAATTGCGAGAGAACTCATCGGAATACCATGTTTTTCGGCAATATCTTTTTTTTAACACATTCATTGACTTTATTTAAAATTTGAAATTTAGTAATAGCGAGTGTGAAAGAACGAACAAGTAATTTGTTCAACGAGGTTTGATCAAACTATCTGCAGGATGATAATAATAACAATGGTGATAATATGATAAATAACTATTTATATTTTGTACATTAAAATCGTAAAAAAATCATGGATGACTGAAATATGTACAAAATGAATTGATAAAACTAACATACGAAATCGAGTTTAAAAACTAAAAAACATATTTCGAATATATAATGTAAAGAAATTGTTAGTACTATAAATATGTGAATACAATTTCAAGTCCTTTTGCAGTTATTCATTTTTGAATTTTGATAAAAATACAAAATCAGTTTTTCCATAAATGTTTTTTTGTTTATCCTGAATACTTTGAATAGTACTGGGAATTGCTTTGCCTTTGACCACCCTAAACACAAACTAGATCCGACTTTTACCATAAACCTGCATACTCAATATTGAAAAACTGATGCATTATTTTCCGCATTGACACAAAAAAAAAATAAACATTTAAATAAACATTATTCACACGGAACTAGAAAAATTTAATATTTTTCCTCAGATATTCTGCAGACGGGGGACACGAAAAGCGACGAGCAGTGATCGACGACGTAACATGCACCTTATGTTGCCGCCCATAGTTAATAATACGAACAGTGACTTACAATTAATAGCGTGAATATTAAATACAAAACTATCGTCAAAAATCAAATTTATTTATTTATTTTCTGTACAACTCTGCAAATGTTAACCGTTTGAAATGCGTATATGGATAAACACGAAAAAGAAAACTATCAGAGGCGTGGTAAATATTGGACGGAATGGGAGGTGGGTCATCCGTAGTGAACAACTCGCGAACGGCCGATTTCAATTGGCGTCATCGAGCATATATATAAAATATGTAATAATATAATCTCGCGAGTTTCAAATATTGACAATAAGTAGTTGAAATAAAATTATTGCATTGATAAAGTAAGTGTAGGTATATCGTTCAGCGGAAGTGTTATTCGCGTATATCGCGATAAAATTAAAAGATTGTTTTCCTTCAAAATATATAAATGCATTTCCGCCGTTGTTCAGATTCCGAACGAAATGTCGGAGGAGCAGCACGACTGTTTGAGGAATTGAAAATTATATGATAATATAATGTCGGTCAACATTATTCGTATAACAGTTAAACAATACTATACTCATACACTGAGAGTAGTACCTGATTCGTTGAAATTCGGTTAGGAAAATAATATTATAGAGATGTTGTTGTATTAATATTATTCGTATATCGATCGGTTATAATATATTTTATTGTTTACAAGACAATCACACAAACGCGGATACGCAGGTTGCAAAAAAATTGTTGACTGACGTTATATTGTTAGGAAAACCGCCAAGATCATTGTTATTACGTGAAACGTTTATCGCCGTAAATCTGTTATTTTGACAGTCTCTCCGACGTGTTCCCGTATTTCAATTTTCAATAGTATTTTATCTCCGTTCTTCTTTTCGAAAAATGAATTACCGATCCTTTCTACTTATTAATAACTCGTATACGCGTGCACACGAAAATATGAACACATTTTATTATTTTTTTCTTCATTATTTTTGCATACACCGGAAATTGCTCAAAAGTTATTTATATCACATAATCTCGTTTTCCCGTCGGCGTTGGTGTTTCGACAACTTTCGTTCTTTTTCGTTCACCGAAACCCAGCGTGATGGATTATTAAAAATAAAAATCACATACTTCCGCTCTGATTAATTTTGAATACAATATTTCAAAACGTTATATTTAAGTCCACAAAGCAGAGGAAAAATGTATTTAACGTACAAATATTTTCATCCACTCGACTCGTATATACTAGTATAAAAATGTAAGCACGTTGTTGCGTTTTTATATTTATTCAACATGAAAATAACGATCGAGACACGGCTAACTTTATGGTACTATTAATTCTTATTGTAAAAAACCAATTACTTCCTTTGGCTACGAAAAAGATTCTGAGTCACGAACCGTTTTAATTTAAAATTCTTCAGACGGTATTTATTAATCAGATTATACATTTTTAACGTTTGAACTTTTTATTTGATTTAAAAATTTGAATCAATTATGATATTTTGTATTTTATATCTAACGTTCTCATTTAAATCCGAAAATTGATATTATATAGTTGGTATAAGTGCATTAAATTTTGATTTTATAATCATAACGAAATTTTTTCATCAAAACGACAAAGAAAGAAATGTTACTTAAAAAAAAAAAACATAATACAATTAGAATATGCAATACAATATATTGCATCATACTCTGCCACGTTGGTATACTATTGAGAATATAATATTAATTATGTTTGTGTAATCGCGACCTCTCGGAGACCAGAGAGTGTATTATCTTTCTTATGACAAACAGCTTCATCGTTTTATTGATATAATAATATAATAATGACACGAAAAAAGTCGTAACACTTCGTCCGTCTATCCTAATAACTACCAGAGAAAATAATAATATCAGCTATTATATCACACGAATTTAATATAATAATAATAATAATAATTTGTGATGACGGCGCATCGTATAGGCAATTTAGCACCATCAGTGCCCGCGGCCGCCTTACAGGCGGACAAACCGTGACGGATTATCATTATTATTATTGAGATTAGGATTGGCTACAATAACTTGTCGAGAATTTCGATGTATCCAAATCAAAATTTGAACGGACAGTTAGGGTAGTTAGTTACTCATGTACTAAGGATAATATTATCATTAATATGATAGGTTTAGAAGATATATTATATTATTTTTTAAGTCTAATAATTATTACGAAACGATATTTTTTACTATTTTGTATCGTTACTTGTATACGGTTTATTGAGTTTTCTATTTTTATAAATGGCAGCTGCGTACATTTTTAATTTCATATTACGGTATATTTTTCTGAGAATTTCAATAATGTAAAAGAATGTAAAAGAATTTTGAATGAGTAGTAACAATAATTATTATTAGTTACAACTTATAATACATTATAGGTATATTTTAAAGTTTCAATGAGTGAAGTAGTGGAACGACCTCTGTGTTGTATACATTTGCTTATCAAACTTGGAATAGGTATTTATAACTAGTTAACTACCTATTACTCGTTTGGTAGGTATTAATAATTATAGTCTTTCCGGGCAGCAACCTATCGGAAACTTTCAATAACGACTATAATATAGTACCTATGGAACATCAATAAAGTAGTTTTATAAGGTATTATAGTAAAAAAATCAGAAAATTAATTCATATAATGACAGATAAATATGTTAAATCCAATCATTTGTGAAAAAAATAAAAAATTGAAAATTTGTTGTTCCATTTTCTGAGGATGGAACCCCGGACATTTATTTATAACTGTCGATAAAATTCGATTAATTTTTAACATAATAATATGAATTAAATGACCGTTATAATATGTGTTTTCTCGTGATGACGAAAAATATGAAAAGAAATGATAGGGTTTTTAATCTAAAGGCACTTTTCCGTCCTACTGTTCAGTTCGCTTCAGAGGGCTTAACTTTAGGACAGCTTATATTCTAGTCTACGCAGTACAGGTAGTTTAGCTATTTGCTGTATAGGTTATATACTTATATGCGATTTGTTTGTTCCCATGGAGATGAATATTAAGCAAATCGCCGTGCATCGTCATGACGTGTCGGGATCATATGTATAATAATCAAAACCATATAATATATAATATTCAATAATAAATCGTTGATGATTATAATAACGAGTTAATCCGTCAGTTAATGTCTCTTGAGAGGTTTGCTGCGTGATAGTGTCAATTTTATTGTACTAGGCCCATCAGTTACTACGCCTCTACATCACGATTAAACCAAGTATCGAGACAGTTAAGTTTCACCGCATTTGACGGATAGTGATAACAGGTAACGATTGTCCACGGTTTTGAATTGGAAATATTAAAAGGGGTTGAAGGGGTGGTTTGGTTAATGGTTGAGTTATATATTATGATGTATGATTATGGGTTTTGGAGATAAGGGCGGGTTATGATGATTTGAAAAAAAAAATATAATATTATTAATACATCGACATTTGAAAATATGTATAAAAATAATTGTGCTAGTGTAATAAACACTAAATAAAATATAGGTATTTTAGTAAAAACGTTTTTAAGGACACAATCATTATAGTACATTGCATTAATTTTAATAAATTAGAAACTACTTGGTTGAATTTGGAATGAGATACATAAACAGTTTCAAAAATAAATATTTACTGTATAATTTTAAGAACCTCAAAAAACGGATGTTTATTTGAAAAATATAAGTTTGTATCACAACACGACGCTCCGTAAGTGGTATGAAAAATCTCGAGCATTCGAAAACAATGTTTACTTGATTTCAAATACATATATTATAATAATAATTATATAAATACTTTTAATTATCTATGCAATTTCGTGTTGAATGATAACCCAATCGATTAAACTACCAACGGGAAGTAGATACATAAAAAAAAAAAAAACGATTTTTTAGATTCGTAAACAATAAAGCAGTCGAAAGAAAATGTATGGTATTTTGTAATTTATT
Source organism: Neotoxoptera formosana (assembly GCA_022818045.1). Classification (NCBI taxonomy): domain Eukaryota; kingdom Metazoa; phylum Arthropoda; class Insecta; order Hemiptera; family Aphididae; genus Neotoxoptera; species Neotoxoptera formosana. Next base: position 23,044,090 of record CM040633.1, on the reverse strand, counting down.
TCGTTTCCCCTAAAGCGAGTGTATTTTATGCATACGAATTCACGTGATAAAAATATGAATTTAAATTTAAAAACCGATATCGTTTTTAAATATTTACGAGGCAGTGAATAAAAAATATAAAAAAAAGGTAAAAATAAAATATTATCCGATTAAACACAATACATATAACTGTATTACAAACATAACTGACATAATAATAATAATAATATACGATATCTGATTGATATAAAAATAAAAATAAAAATTCATTACCATCGTCCGCATAAAACCGAGTCAATAACATTTGACCTAATGTATGTCACGATACTATATATGATACACATTCCGACGTGATCCCCTCCGGGGTAAATGATATTTCCAAATGTGTTTATATAAAATAAATCGTATAATAAGCGAAGACTTTTCCACGCCACTCGTGCTGAATGCAATATTTTACGTCAACATTTTAGCGAGTACCAATAAAATTAATATAAGTCTATATTGACCGACTTATTATTCATTGTGCGAGTATTATAGGTAGGGGCTCGGAATTGAGTGAAGTTGGCCCCTCAAGTTGTCATTTTGACTTCAAACCTTCACTAATATTTCGGAACTTATTTAGAACTAATTGGAACCTAGTTTTCTGAATTTGGAACTGCTTATTTTTTCCTGTACAATTTATTTCAGTTGGGGGGGGGAGGTTCGGATAAAAGTCGGAGTACGCTTTTTTTCAAACGGTTACAACAAATTAATTTCCAATCGCCTACGGTGTGTACGATCACGTTTTTGTAGTCGAAGGTCGTGAAAATAACGAACATTATTATATTATTAGGTTTCGAGCACAACGTTCGTTGTTTTCAAGAGCATCCAATTATCCGTCATACCTACGCCGTTGTGTGAAGCGCGAGAGCGTGTTTAACTTCCATTAACTCAAAAGTCGTACACCTACGAAGACCATCGTAGGTACTCGTATTTTATTCTTATATTGCTCTATATATCGTCTTGTTGCGCTTATTTCCTTTCATTTTTCCGAATACATTCGAATTCCATACTACATCCGTAGCGTTACTATAATTTCACCGCCACAATTAATCTGTGTGTTTTTAAGCTACGACTCGGTCGGAAATTGTGGACCATCTGATCCGAGGACGTGATTGGCTGTCCCCCGAGCGACCGGCTCGATTGGATGACAGCTAAATGTATATATTATTATTTATTATGTTTATCGTCCACCCCCAGTGCAATCATATTATTATATATACTATTATTGCGTCATCGTCAGTATTATTGTTTAATGTAATTAAACCATCAACGTTTATACAGCGTGAAAATTTGAAACGGTAAAACGTAAATTAAAAATAACTGTACAAAGCCGAAGGTAAATAATAATATATATAGTTACGATTTAATTAAATTATATTATATCCGTTTTTAAACGCCAATGTTTGAATAAATTGCATTGAATTAATAATGGACAAACCGTTCGGATTTATGGCAAAAACGTTATTTACAAAAAATGAAATGCCGATGAAATATGAACACACGTTTTTGTAACTTAGTGTTTTTAGTCGGTACATGACTATGTGGCTATAATAATATAACATTAAAAAAAAAGGTCGTTTCGTCTAGTGCAATAAATTCGACGATTCGTAGAGCAAATAACTATTATTTGTTTCGTCCTGATTTGATAGGATCGAAAATGGAAATACAATACTATTAGGTATTATACTTATAATATTGTCGTAAAATGCTTTAAAATTCTCCTCCTCGTCTACCGCGGCATAGCTCTGACTAAAAATGTCATAAAATACGTGTAACTATGTATTGTTATATTAGTATTATATATAATACTAAACGCGTAAATACCCCATCGGTATATGTAACGAGTTTATAATAATATATTAAAAACGAATTGAACTTTTTAAATATCGAGAGAGGATCAGCTGCAGTCTCAGAGATTAAGACGTCATAGTAAATCAAATCGTTATTTCTTTCAAGCGGTTGGGTAAAAAAAATACTCCAAATCGTAACAGTCTTACGACTATCTCCGTATTACAAGATTTATACGACTTTTAAGCGTTGCACTGTGCAATGCACTTTCAGGTGCACGGTGCAATGCGCTTTCAGGTGCACGTTGCACGTTGGACGTGGTCTTGGACATGACTCCTGCAGGACCGTATAACGACGATGGCTGCCATAAAATGTATATAATTATTATTATTCACACTGCTCACCTAAGGAACAGGGTTCGTTCATTTTCGTGTCGTTGAAACACGCCGTCTTGTTGTGGACGCTGAGCTTGCACCAAGAGCACGTGAGAGCTATGATTTCCTTGGAACTGAACGACAGCACCGACTGGAACGCCTGGAACGACCGCACATAAAATGATGGATTAGCCGAAAATCGTTACGACAAAATAACAATATTATAAATAGTAATATTAATTCAGTGTTGTGCCCGGATGACTTAAAAATTATCTATGTAAGATAATAGATAAAATGAAAAATAATGTATCTAGATAAAAGATAAGATAATCTCGTTTTTATCTAGATAAAAAAACATATAATTATATATATATACCTAGTTTTTAGGTTTTTAAAAACTTTATAAATTAAATTATAATATTTACACATACTTAAATTTTAGATTATTTATTATAATATATAAAAACACAATATAGATTAAATTAATGAATTTGAATAAGAAAAAATAATGTTTAATACATATTATTCATATATTGAACGTTTTAAATATTATCTTTACACTTCATTTTACTGTTTAATTAATTTTTTACACGATTCATTGTAATAAAATCATATTTATCAAAATCAAGTGAAATTAATAAAACAGTTATCTAATTATCTACAGATAATCAGATAAATGTTTTATTTATCTAGATAAGATAGAAAGATAGTGTGCATTTGAATGGCTAACTGCAGAAAGGTGATGAGTCCACTTTTAATAATTTTTCATGAGAGACAAAAAACGAAATATTGAAGTGTCCCTTTTCTGTGGTAAATTGTTATTTTCGAGCGTTATTTTCAGATGTTCGGACAGTCGGGTTTGTTTCCTTTCTGCTGTAAACGGTGTATTTACGTGTACTCAGTGCAAAATGATAATAAAATTAAAAATTATATAGATGGACTCGTCTCCTCTCTGCTGTTAGCGATTCATTTGTTTTATCTAGATAAGATAAAAATATAAAAAAAACTTTATCTAGATAACGCACAACACTGAATATTATGTGTGTTTTGGGATCAAAAACGAGACGGCGGCGGGGCTCGATGACAATAATAATTAATAACATAATAATATTGAATATTACTATTATGATATTATACGCACCTTTCCGCACTGCGAGCACTTGTCCTTTTGCGTCCTCCTGTGCATCCAATGGTGTTTGACGGTCTTGTGTTCCCTGTACTGCCTCACGCCGTCGTCCTTGAAGCTCGTCTTGCACTTGGCCGCTTCCGGCAGATTGCCCAGACATTCCGAGTGCACTATTATGCGGCAACCCGAACATTTCAGGCGGACTCCGTGTTTCTGGAGGTAAAAAAAAAACAAAGAAAACCGTCACGTTATTGGCTCATTACGAAATAAATGTTTTTTTTTTCATATTTTATACACCAAGCGTATATGATTGTTTGGGAGGAGAGCGACGTTTCTAATTTGGACGTATAATAATATGAGAGACTGAATATATAGTATAATAATATTGTACGACATTGAATTCGGATTCGTCGGCTTGTATTCTGCTGGGGTAGGTCGATCAGTTTTTTTTCGAATATCGATCGGTCCGTAAAATAACACCTCGACGTACTCCACTCTTTTTTATAATAATAATATAAAATATAAATTCGCGAAGTGCCACATTTTCGTGCCACTTTCAGGCGCGGTGTTTGATTGCCGTCAACAAATCAAGCGATTGAAACCGGGTCAATAAAATAATAATATAGTCTCCGCGATAACATAATAGCACCTACTGTACCAGCTACTGTACCTATTGCAGCTGCATTGGTGGTTTGGATCTGACCAATTTATTAGAAAGCGCATTGCACAACAGATTTTTGGGACTGTCCGTAAATTCTATGGCTATAATGAAAAATAGGTACGTTGTTTTATTTTTTGATCAAGTATTACCGTGTTAGGTTGTAAGAACGTTGTCAATTTTAAGAACTATATTTGTTAAACTACAATATTTATTACCACAAATTATTAATAATACACTGATATAACGACTGTTAAATAATTATTGACATCTATAACATATATTTTGATAAATCTATAGGTAGATATTAGTACTAATTAGGTACCTACTAATATTAGTCAATATTTTCGTTGATTCCGACTTTTTTCGCACTGGCGCTTAAAATATAAACGGTTTTTCATTTACTATAAACACACAATACAATGATTATTATTTATGTACCAACTGTAAAATTGTAAGTGCTTTGAAAAAACTATCGCAACTCATGAGCAGGTGATTTCGCCGCCCCTCTTCCCAATTTAAAACAGTCCCGCTTTTACCAAACCCATTTTAAGATAACATAAGTTAAGATAAATAATATTTATTGGCCAAAAAGATAGATAAAATAAATACAAGAATAATTATTACTATAAGATACTTATATAATGAGATACTCGACCAAACACACATTCATCGCGACTGGACGTATGCAAAAAGGTAATAATTCACTATATGAACCAACAACAGTGGTGAAGCGTCATGGGAGACAATTGGACGACGTCTATCCACATTGAAAATATGGACAATTAATATTTCGAATAATACATTTAAAAAAAAATTTATTTTACAAATTTGAAAGTCACAATAATATAATATACTATTATTATATCATTTAAGAATATTTTGTTAAAATAATTTCTGTTTTGCAATACCGTTTATAGTGTTCTTAGAATACTGTATCGGCGGGCTCCGAGCACGCGATTCCAGTAAACAATATCCAAATACAGTATGCGAATTCACTATAAAAATAAATAATATGAGACGTTTCTATACGGGCGGGCTGCACGGTGAGCGAGAGGAATTTTTAAGTTAGCGGGGATTATTGAGAAGCGTATTTTTCAGAAATCGACTGCCGCAAACTCATTTTGTGGTTGGTTATTAATTTACGATTAATTTATTTCTTCTTTATTGTCTAAGACATCATATTCGTATATCGATAATATCGTCACGATTATTGTATCATAATAAATGCTTGGCTTTTATTTTCAACGTCTCTCGGTCCCATCATTAAAGACTCACGCCTCGGCACTGGTTCGTAACAACAATGTGGTTATAATCGATTAGTCGGGAACGATTTCCGTCGCAACGTACCGACCGGATACGTCCTAACCTCACCTATATATTATTATAATCATATTACCCGACGGGACGACGAGACCGTATAAGGGGCAGAAAATCTCGCCACAGGATCCGTGACAGGATGTCGATCGTCGGGGGACAGGACAAGAATCGACTCGTCCGTGGTGGCATGGAGTCTCTCGCGAGACCGAATCCCTCGGCGGGGGGGTGCGGGCCTACAGCAGAGAGCCGTGTCGGCCCCGCACAAACGGGGTCCGGAATTAATCAATATTGACAGCCGTTAAGCCGCACACCCCACGTCGTCGGTCCGCCGCGGCAAAATGCATTTACAGTCGATGCACACACACACACCCTCCCGCCCACACTTGACATTATAATACTAACTATATATATTACGCGGAAGACGCGATGTTGCCCGCTGCTGCCGTGTAGGTATTATATTATATTTTAACGAAGTTAGCTCGTTATACGCTCGCACGTCAGACGGAGTGTGTAGTAGATATAGTACTATCTGCAGGCGCCGCCCGAGCGATCGTTAAATTATGTCTAAACGCGTGCAAATAATAATAGTCGACTAGATCGTAAAAAAATATTATTGTACAAAGCATATGTCGGCGACAGCCCCGAAGTTAAGTTGTGCAGCGGGGCGAGTCTCAAAACACCCGAACACCGAGGGTTTTGCGCCCACCAACGAGAAAATACCGGACCTAATAATTATATGGCCCCCCGTCATCTCCCTACCACCCTGTCACACTTGTTAAATAATATAATATATTAAATTATAGTTGTACGACGTAGGTCGCCGCGGAGGAGCCTCTGAGGGGATGTGCTCTCCCTCCACCCTCACCCACACCCACCGCGACACAGGGTTAATACCACGAGACCATTTGATTACATTTTGTGGTTATTGCACTAAAATAAATCTATTAATTCATCAAAAATTACGAAAATTGTTTTGAAAATTATAGACGTCAATAATTTTCATGTAAAGGTATCCATTTTGTGTCCCCCTTCCAACAGAAAAAAATATTATTTTTTTTAAGTGCGTGTGGTAATTTATTATTAAAATTATTATTTGATGGTAACGTGGTAACAAAAATTCACAACAATATAGCACTAAGGTATAGAGTTATTTATATTGTATTTAAAATTAATAATATGATATATTACACATTAATATTGATATAACATTGATGTCAAACAACGATAGAAAACTATTATGTCGTTGACTTGTAGTCGAGTTTGATGCAGTGTCTTGTGTTACTTCCTATTTTTATTTTTATGATTTTGTTGTCAACAAGTACCTATAATACTTATTAAATATACATAGTAATCTATATCATAATATACGATACGTATTTTATTTCTTTAAACCAATCAACCTAAAATCTCAATAAAAAAAATAAAAAAAAAAAGATATTACTAAAATTTAAAAACAATAGATTTAGCTTTAGAATAATATTATATGAGTTCATAAATTATTATGTGTTCACGATTTAATAAATACAAAAAAATATTAATTCGAATCCACGAGTCTGATAGCTAGGTAGGTGCTGCCATAGACATCAATATATTATATTCAACGTATCGTTTGATCAAACGAGAATCTTGAATACCAGAAAGCAGGTATAAATAATAACTTTTATGAACATTTCAGTTACCGATGACCGTAAGTACTATGATTAAAAATAAAAAATGTGTAAATGACATACGATCACTGTATAATATTGTATAAACGTTTATAATATATTATGTTTTATTCAATCTTCGCTATCTATTTTGTCATTGGTAAGTATTAATAAGGTATGGCCAAAAATAGATTCTATATTATAATAATATATTATGCTCTGTCTGAACGTTCGTAAACATAATTTTATTATTCGCGATCTTCGTCGTATATTATTACACGCGTGTGCGGGGGACACGGTCGGAGTCGTTACCCGAGATAAGGGTTTTACATTTTAAATATATCAAAATTGAAAATGTCACTCTTCTTGAAATATTTTTTTTTTACATATACAGTAGATTATATCACTTTATAAGTATTTATTAATTATTGTTTATTAGTTATTACTCATATCTTATTTTGTAAAAGGAACCTAAAGGCCTAAAGTAGGTACCTGGTAGTAATAATCAAGTATTATTGTATTATTTCATAATATCTGTATTTGTTTGGAGATAAATAATATTATTTTAAACGTTTTGAGAGAAAAAATACAAATACATGATAGAGAAATTGTATTGTAATGAGAATTAATAAAATAATAATAATATATTAATAAATAATAATACAAAAATGTATTGATAGGTAAGTATAATAATGACGGTTATTGATTGGTGATTACTGATCAGGTCTAGCCGGTCTAGGCCATCTTCGGGAAGCCATGGAAACTATTGTGCTATTCACTATAATAAACAATTTGTGTAGCCGTACAATAGACAAAGGTAATTTTAAACGTGTTCTTCTCTCGCCCTAATTATACGGGTGATGTAACTTGAAAAAAACTTTTTTTCAATTTTTTTTTATAATTTTTGGTATACTTTTATTTTTCATGTACGTAATGAATTATTTCACGAAAGTTTCATAAAATATTTCAAGAAAATAAATTTCATGATATTTTAAAACCCCACCCGCGATTCCACGCACTATAGGTAGATGATATTATTATTTCCGTTCGTTTTCGTAAATCTAAAAACTTTTGGTTCGTTTCTATCGCACTAAACGCATTATCACGAATCCGAAGAAAGACGAACAGCCATTTGCATAATATTATAATATTAAGTTTTATTCCGTGTCAACGTGTACGCAGTTTAAGAAAGCACGTGTACGTGTGTTTTTCGGCAGACCATAATATAATTTAACGGCGTGGCCGTGATCGGACGATAGGCATACGATAAATCGACCGATTTTAACGAGCGAAAATTATCGAAAAAAAAAATGTAACTCAACCGTCAAAGTCATATTGCACTTGCAAAGTTTCGTTATTATATTTGTCCTTACCTGCAGCAGCAGCAGCTGCAGTGCTATAATATTAAGATAAAAATATATTTTGATACATTTGAATGCGTCGCGGCGATGTCGGCGACAAGATTATCGAACCGTCGTCGTTGGTTAACGGTGCCAGATTTTTAACGAACTAGTCATTCTGGTCACGATTTTTATTCGGCGGGAGACATGTTTATACATTTTAAAATAAAATATAATGACAAACGCGACGTTTGCAGACGCACACTAGTCGGGCGAGGATACAACTTTTCCAATATAAGACAGTCATACGCATACCGTATTATATTATATACCTACGTGCATGTATGTATATATTATATATGTATGCGTATACCTACTCGACGTTGCAAGACAGAATAATAACACCGAATAAGTCTCATTATAGAAATATAAAATGTCGTTTACGAAACGGATGCGTTCATCGTATTACCACATTAAACACAAAAGTATAGGTACCGCGGTATTTGACGCGGTAGGTTTCCAACGATTTATGTTTCGTTGGCGTGCGTTCGGCCTTTCGAAACGCGAGCACACGCAAGTTCAACATAATTAGATATCAAAATAAAGTCGTAAAAATGTAAAAGCGATATTTTAATTTGAAAAAAAAGAAAAATGTTGTTTAAAATACAGCTACAAATCATAAAATAATTAAATTGGTATTGTGAAACAATAAAAAAATTAAAAATTAAATTACAAAACCCATAAATTATTAGTAAAATATTGAAATAAAAACCAAAAAATTTAATTTCGATTTCAAGCACGTGCTACATATCATACAATACTACATGGGGCGTATTGTGATGAGTGATGACACATCATGCAGTATCGTGTTTATTTCTATAGTTTAAAACAAACCGCTGTGAACATAATTTTACTTTTGTGTGTTTGTACACTATTTTTATCACATTTATATTCAATTAAAATAATATTTTCGTATATGTATAACTAACTTTGAGGTAATTATGTCATTTAAAAACAATGTACTTAATAGTCGTATATACCTATAAACACATTATTACACCATAAACTATGTTTATATAGTTAAGAAAATAAAGCAATACACTTATTATTAGGGTAAGAAATTTGAAATATTTTAAAATTGAAATTTCACTCTTCATGAAATATTGAAAAATATTTTTTTACCAGAGCGCTGGTGGTAGTATAATCAGCTATAATTATATAATGCATAAAATTTAAAAAAAAAAATATATAACCGCGTTATCGTTTATCGGTCACTCGGTCACTTAATCGAGGCCTCTGTCTCGGCCCGCGACGCATAATGTTGGTCGGGGCCGGTCTACGAGTGATATACAAAGTCTATATGAATATAATAATAATTATAATGATAATAATAGACTGATAACGCTACACGGTGGTTGCAGGCTGGCAGTGTGATAACACGAATCACTATCGACTTGACCGTCGTCGGCCACGCCACTGATGCACCGCGGGTTTCAAAACGTACAGACCTCGTGACGGTTTTCGCTGTGAAAATAAATAATAATGCAATACCTACGCGTGTATAATATACCTATAATAATGTTTCGCGGTTTTCGACTGTCGCGATTTCCACGCGTCGATTATAATATAAACTGTTATGATATATAGCAGAGCGCAGGGTATAGTATATACCCGCGGTATACCCAAGCGGTGAAAAATATAATTTCGCTTTCGTTTGTGTTTCGCCTCACTAACTATATAATATAATGGAAATATACCCTGTAATATAATGTATATCGTTACCTTTATGTACACGATATAACTACCCACTTGTTGACGCGTAACACGCGGGCCATTGTTTGCGGGCGATAATAATATTTCATAGTTATAAATTTTGACGTGCGTATCGCGGAGAATAAAGAGAGTACCCAAAACTCGCGTAGGTACAATATTATCGTGTGTGGTTTTCGCGAGTGAGTATCGCGTGCGTTGTGTAAAAATACTGTTTTCGAGAGTATAATAGTAATAACAATATATGTGTAACGCTGTTCTCTTTTTTTTTTCTCGAGAAAAATATATTAACGTTTCCAATAAACGTGAGCAGCACCCGCAGCCGTGCACGAATAACGCAAACACAAACACGTTCGAAAAAAGAAAATGCGCTCTCTAGTTCCGTAGTCGTGTGCTAACAAACAATAATAAAATAATAATATCCTCTAGAAAAATAATATTGTATTATATTTAGGTATATAGGTATAAATCGGGTTTAAGCAGGATGTCTACACTGTCTGGTGCGCGTCGTACTGTGCACATAGAAACAAAAAAAAAAACAAAAAAATCACGATTGTTTTAATATGTTCGCGATATTAGTTGACATTATATACATAGTATTACTAGCTGCGAATATCCCGGCTTCGCTCGTGTGTTAAATGATCGATTCGTACGTCGGTGTATTCCGTACGTCTTGCGTGTATTTAATATTAAAACTATTTATGTAACAAAATTTATATCAATTTGTAGTTTATAAAATATATAAGGGTAGTCTTTATTCACGACAGAGTGCGCGCAAGACAGAGTACGGTTTTAAGATGGCTATAATCTGTGCAGTGTGCATTTCTAGCAAACAACAAACATTAATTAATGTATATATTTCAAACGCATAAAAACGGATTACAGTTCAGTTACCGAAATTACGAATAAAATCGCGTCTCTTTTAAACAACATATTTTGCATTTTTTTAAGTAACAATAAAATTGGAAATAATATAGATCACTCGATAAAGTATTTGGAACAACTTTGTGAAAAAAAATCGTTAAATTATTTCAACAGCACTCTAAAAAATAGTAACCTTTAAGCACAATACCTCCCCCCTCCTCCCCCCCAATCAGGCAAAAAAAATGAAAAATCGAGCGACATGGCGACACTCGGGAGGTATTTGGAACAACTCTGAGTAAAAAAAAATTGGAAAAATGTTAAATAGTGTCGTCACAAAATTAGAAAATAAAAAAGGCCTATTATTTTATATATATATAAGGGATAGTCCAAAATAGTTTAACAAATTAAGAATGTTTTTATTAAATGTAATTTGAATTTAATATAATTATAATATTATATTCTACTTAATATTATTTAATTAATCGTATTAAATTGAGATTGTAGCATAATATAATCGATGTGGTGACAAATAATTATTTTGTAACGGGTTTTGTACGCTTGCATATTATTGCATATTTAATAAAATATGATATTATTTTTATAGTACCTACTTACAGTATTCTACAATAGTCAAGAGCTTTTATTTCCGTGGGATTTTTTTTTGACCATGTGGTGTATTTTTTATCTATATTATAGTGTGTCTGTGTTTTTTTTTACCGACTACAGCGCGACACGACGACTTCGACGGAGTTTACTTATCGCGGCGGGGTAATGGCGTTACGATAATAATATTATTATTATTACTATTTGTGGGGCGTAGTATATCTGTTCTGGTCAATTTCACCTCAATAATATAACACAATAATATTCGTATAAACGATAATATTATACGCGTATCGCGTGTAATTTACCTATGACTGCAATAATATAATATTGTGATCGGACGACGATGTTTACCGGAGCGTTAAACATAATAATATTACGATGTTTATACAACACCCGCGTGGTAATAATGTTAAGTAATAATAATATAATGGTCAAGACTGGTCTCGAAATAAAATACGCAACGAAGACTGCTGCAGTGTAATTTCGATCACGACCTATACGCGTGTTCGACGAATATTATAATAATAATAATTATTGTTTTAATCACCTGCGCTGCAGGCGAGCGCAGACTTAAATTTTCGGTCGAGCCTGGAAAAAATTGTGCCCCTAGATTTTTTCTTAAAAACATCAAAGTTCATTCTAATTGAAAATTAAAAAAAATTGAAACTGCATTATAATATTTGTATGTAGCGGTACATAGAATCAGGTTTAATGTAGGTACATTTATTTAGTAAGCATACAACGCATTAATATGGGCTGTATTTGTAGATATAGTTAAAACTTAAATTTCAAATTCTTTAAATTCTTATTACATAAATATATAAGACAATTTACAATAAATATTAAAACAACAATTATGGTTATCGTTCACAATGTTTTCGTAAGTTCGAATAGTTTTAATTTTATCACACTGTCAGGACTACGTAGGTCCACGATCTCCACCGTTATACAATATAGGTACCTATGCATTGTATAGTTAAATGCGTATATTGCGTATATTTTTGCCTCTAAGAAATCTCCGGTCAAACCTAGGCTCTCTACCGGCTGGCCTATGATGTCAATCACTGGCCACTGCAGTTCAGCAGCAGCAGCAGCCACATAAAATGCAAATTATTGCAATTAAATATAATGCATATAAATAATAACCGTCGTCGATACAATAATACGATGTGTAAATTATTTATTTTGTAAAGTGTTGTTGTCAATAATGACCGTTCGAAAATAATCGAGCGCGAAAAAAACTGTCGATTAAAATGTCGACAAAAAATGTCCGCGGACCTCTGTTGCGTCACGGTCTTAAAATTAATTTTTCGGTCTCCCGTTTCTGTATAATAATATTATTATACGCGTATATAACAATAAGATATTATAGTCACGAAACGTTACCCGCGTGTAATTATTTTTATTATTATTATTATTATTATTATAATTATTACATTATTATTATATAATATCGTGTGCGGGTCGCACGAACGTCGCGACGTCGATGACGTGTGAGGAACGCGCGTGTTCGTACGATATAATATTAAAATAAAATTTATAAAATCCGCCGAAGGGAGTAAGGGTTGGGGTGTTGTGGCCTCCGCGGTGGAGGTGGCGGTGGAGCGATATATTATGTTTGGCGCCAACGAATCGTTTCGTCGAGCGGACTCGGCCGCGTTTATGAGTATTACAATATTATACGGATTTATCTGTGCGAATCCGTTTTATTTCCTCCTCCTTCTCTTCTGGAAACGATCTGAGAAACGTCGAGAACGTGTGCGAATTCACGGCAATCGTTCACGGAATGTGCGGGAACGAATCATATTTTACGTATCATAAACATATGGACGACAATGCGGCGCGTTCGTCGCTTGAATATTCAAGAATTTTGTTAAATTTCCATTTCAAAAAGCATTTGAGCTGCTCGAAAATAAAAACGAAATCGGGTTTCAATATTGGGGTATCGGGATGTGCGTATTTTGTACCTGTACGCTGGTGGAATCAATACTGTATATCGGAGGAATCATCTACGGGTCACATTACACTATTTATTATTCGATTTGTTATCATACTCATCATATTCATCCATACAATAAAACAAAAACAAACAAACAATGAACATTGTAGGCGGTGATAGATTACAATTTAATTCAATAAATCTTTTATAACTGCAAAAAAGCAAAGTGCTAATAAATACAGTTTATGAAATATATCGCGTCCTTCTTAAATTATTTAATATTTAAATACTAAAAATATTACTAATAAAAATGCATGACGAAAACGGGATGATATTGCTGGATGGTAAGGCTGGGAATTGACGAGTTAAAAAGTTAATTTTGTTTTAACTTTTTAACTTTTCTAGTTACATTATATTTATCGTAAATTGTTTAAAGTAAGAATTGTATTTATTGCTAATCACTCTGTACTCTAAAGGAACACCTATTGTATAATACATCAAAAAATATTTTATAATTATTACAGGCTTTATGTTATTATTTATTAATGCACACAAATAATATCTGTACACAAGACTTAATTAAATAATATAAATTAATTATTATTTATTACTTATTAGATAGGTAACTATTGTTCTTTTTTTTAAGACGAAAAACATCAATGAAATAATACATACAATATCGAAATACTGTAGAAAGTATAAACACTACAGTCTATTAAAATTTAGATTTAGGTCTGTGAAAAATAAAGTACGTTAGCTAGCATTGCATAAGAAAAACTAACTTTTTATTAACTTAATAACTGAACTCAGTTAAACAAAAATCATCAACTTGCAAAGCCTTGCAGGATCTCAATATAAATCATCAAATAAATAAAAATGCAATACAAATTTATAATAACATACTATATATTTCAAAAAAAAAAAAAATTATACAATAGTCTACAGCCATAAATCATAAACCCCACAATACTATTGAATGTGAGATTTAAGAATAATATTAAAATAACTCACTCAGTCATGTACATCATATATTATATTTTGAGAGAAAAAAAAATTTAAAAAAAAAGATTCAAATGTAAAACAACTAAGCTGCAGTAACTAAAGCCATAAATTAAATTTAAACATTTAAATGGATAATTTTTTAGTTTGAACGATAAAGAAGTCGTATCAGCCTGTTGCTGGGTCATCTGTATCGCATATTGTAATACTATAAAACAGTTTCATATTAGATGTGACCATAATATCAATAATAGTACTTTATCATGGACGATAATAAAAATGATAATAATTGAATTTTATGCATCAAATAATCTCGATGTCTACATACATTTGCGGTAACGCGATGAAAACTGATCATGTCTTTTATACTCTCTTGACGGACCAATAGCAGTGTAGGGTGGTCGTAGGCTATGCACAATTATAATGCTTCCACCCCTAAACCCTTACATCGTCGCATCTAACATGTTTAGATGTTTTGCTGTCCTTTATAGGCTCAAAAAACTACCGGACCGTTTTCAATAAAAAAAATGATAACAATAGATCCCTCGAGACTCGGAGGGATTTGTCATTTCGTTTTTCAACCCGTGTAAGTCAATTAGAGTGACTCACACTAAAATGTTTTACGTATTGTGTGACTTTTTGTCGTTTATTTATATATCAATATGTAAAATATAGTTACAGCAATAATTACTGTTAAGGTAAGGTTTTAAATTTGAAATATTTAAAAATTGAAAATTTCAATCCCCATGAGATATGTCAATGAAATATTGAAAAATATTTCTTTTACATATGTAGTAGGATCGTAGATGATATTATTGTATTAGTATTTATTAATTATTCTTTATTAGTTATTACGCATATTAGTATATTACCTTATCTTGTAAATGAAACCTACCAAAGATCTAAAGTACCTGGTACTATATAAGCATTATTGTATTATTTCATATCTGTATTTGTTTGGAAATGAATAATATTATTTTGAATGTTTTGAGAAATAAAAATAAAAATACATAATAGAGAAATATTGTATTGTAATGTGAATTAATTTAATGATAATAAATTAATAAATAATAATTTACAAATGTATTGGTTAGTATATGATTATTGATTAGTGATTTCTGATTAGGTCTAGCCGGTCCAGGACAT
This sequence comes from Neotoxoptera formosana, assembly GCA_022818045.1. Lineage (NCBI taxonomy): Eukaryota > Metazoa > Arthropoda > Insecta > Hemiptera > Aphididae > Neotoxoptera > Neotoxoptera formosana. Next base: position 23,028,493 of record CM040633.1, on the reverse strand, counting down.
CTTCAGGAAGCCATGGAAACTATTACTTTAGTCACTATAATAAACAATTTGTGTACTCATACAATATACATAAATAATTTTAAACATGTTCTTCTCTCACCCTAATTATACGAGAGTAATAACTTGAAAGAAATTGCTTTTTCTCGTCACTCTAAAAACGTTATTCCGTCACGATGAAGATTTTGCATATATTACAATTTACAGTATAAAATAATTAAAAATAACAAGTTTGATAAGTTTAAATTTAAATCAACATTGATAATAATATACGTGACACGTCAAATAATACGGTCCATGACTGCATTTTGCCGACCTACAATTATGATATTATTATGAAATTAAAAATGCAAAATGCAAAATAACTAACGCTAGGTCATTTTCATTATTTTTAATTAAAAAATGTCTTAAACTAAATCAAACCAAATAATAGTTTGCGCCCTCCGGGCGAGCGGGGTATACCCGATGCAGTCACTCCAGTGCCCCCCCCCACTCACATAAATTCGGCGGCCATGACGACGACCGCGCGTAACACAATATTATTGCACGTCATTATATTATTATATTACCTACCTGCCTAGGTCGTGCGCGAGGCCGTTCGTGTTGCTTTCAAGTCGTCGGGCATGGAGGTAGGTATACGTTATATTATTTTGTTGTTATAACCGTTAAATTATTTAGCCGTACGCGGTTTATTATATTATGCTATCGTCCGTTCGTTGGTGGCCGTCATAAATCATTGAGCCGCGTCGGCGGCGCGGTCTGCAGGATGCGCTCAGCAATAATAATAATAATTAATTCGCTCAAAAGTTTTCGCTTTCCCGGCGCAGATTCCCAGCGCTTGTACCAGCTTCTACGCGTATCATATATAATGCACACGATAATAATAATTATATTATATTATGTACCTACGCGCGCATACGTTTTGTTTTTCTTTCGCCGGCACGTCAGTTTCAATATTGTGCTCGACACGGAGGCCCGTGAATATAATATAATTTCCGTCGGTTTAATATTATGACGAATAAAACAGGGCCCATACGCGCGGGATAAAGTAACAGACATTTACAATACTTAGGTAACTAAATGTGTAGTTATAATTTTTGTTCTTATCGATATTTAAGATATTTTAGATCGACTCGAACGTGTTCAAAATAGGTTTCTTTCTTACATTGCCTATATTAATATGAATATACTGCACCCTCTACACATGATGATACTTACTACAGGGCCCCGACACTGATAAGAATTAACACGTCATACAGCATGGGTCAGGACGAAAATCGTGACGGCCATCTTTCTAACGCGCAATCGGTGTGACCAGTCTATAAAACTAAACTTATTGTATATCGCCAGTATGCCACAAATGATAAGACACTGATAACTGATAAGAATGCCGGAAGATGGCCGCTGTCCCCTTAAGATTTTGTTTACATCTATATAGTGTCCTTTCTGATTCTATCTATTCTGTGCGTAGTACATTGGGCAAACCACTGCTATTAACTCGTCGACAAGATGCTGATAAGCACTTTATAACCTCGCTCATAAATGCACCTGATCTCCTCTCTAACATAAGTTTTTGTATCCCTTAATTCTTCTCCAGAAATCACTCCCTTTTCCAAATTCCGATTCACAATACATCCCTATGGACAGAATCACCCCATACATAGAATGCTTCGTAATCTAAATTATCTTAATTTTGATTTTAATATGTAGGTAATTAAATACACAATAGTTATAAATTTGCTGTACTACAGTACTATACTATTAAGTTAAGACATTGCTATTTAGTTTATATTGTGTTGTGTTCTCTACATGTTCTGTATTACTGTGTATTATTTATATCTATTACCTCTAAATTAGTACTAAATCTGTAAACTTAAGATTACCGTTTGGCGTTTATGTATAGATAAATATTTAAGTTTTTTTTATTGTTACCAATACTTTTTTTCAGTTAAAAACAATCGTAATGATTACAATTAAAAAACATAATTATTTTCTATTACACTCTTAGACATATTTGTGTCCGGATACGAAATGTTCAACAGCCTTCCCCACCTAGGCAAGTATTCGAGATAACTAAGGAGTGCACATCCACTTAATGTGTATACATTTGTTTGAGTATATTATTACATTTTTTTATTAAATAATATATCGTTTCATAAAGACAAACGAGTATAAAGTATAATTATTAAAGCAGTTTCTACATAGTATTAAGAGTGAAGCCGTCGCAGAATTTACGGATTTTAATAATTGTGCTCACAACTCACTCTCCGTCTATTATAATGCTTTATTTGCAAAATATACGCATAAAAAATGTCACGTTTTTAGTAAAAATCTTGAATTCTCAGTAATCCTAATAGTAATATCGCTCACCGTACATATGAATACTCCATTGATAACATTTTCCTCAAGCACAGCCTACATAATAAAATGTAGGTAGCGTATGTACTTGAAATTGCAATTTAATTCGAGGACGTTTTGAATATTATTAATAACAATTTAAAATAAAGTATAATAATATTAAAAGTAAAACATTTTTCATTATCGACCTTAACGTCCGGACGACCGGGTGCAAACACAGTCACTGTGATCCATCTTGGTCACGCCGCTGCTAAAGGCACCAGGTGCGTACCACCTATCTATGTACTTATACTTATAAAGAGTATTCGCTGATTTTTGGACTCACAGTACATTGACTCAAACAGGTTGGTTCGATTGGCAAGTTAACAATTTGACGATTAAGACATAGTAAAAAAATCATTTATTGTAATCACTACAACACCGGTTTATGAGGTCAATTAAAATACATAGTTGGGGTAGGTGACAAGTAAACTGTTGAAAATTTTATTGATTTACTAATTTCGTAAAAGTTTGTACTTCGAATCTTTGAAAAAAAGTTGTACTCATATGAATTTTTGATATTTTTAGAGTGTTAGAACTGTTTAGAAGACCACCTAATGAATAACTGTGTACTGCATTTACAAACCTTAGTTGTGCAAAGGCGAACTGATAACTATGGAATGTTTAGCTTCAAAATAATTTGCAAATTATAGTAGTTTTAATAAATTCTGTAAAGATTTGGTCTTCAAAAACTTATCAAAAAAAGTTGTAACTAAGTATTTTCAATATTTTTTTATTTCTGTAAATAAAACTCATCAGGAATGTATTGAATGGGCTAGCGTTTTGACAAATTGTAAGACTTTTTATCAACGTAAAAATTAACATAGAAATTATAAATAAAGGTACTCCGAAAACTTCAAATACAAATGAACAGTTTAAGATTAAACTAAATATTCGAACAACTAAAAAGAGTAATTTAAGTAATAGTGAAATTATTTTTCACATTTCTACATTTAATATTTTTGAATAACAATACAATTAAAAAAAATGATTTAATGAGAAATCGTTATTTTAAGTTTTAATATCATATTTCTCAAATTTAACTTTTAAAAACTATTCTGGATTTAGGCTTCAATTTTTTTTTTCCAGTAAGAACAACTTATGATGATCTTTTGATGAAAATACAACTAAAAACTACTCCAGAACTGAAAATGTCTCGAATAAACCTATACATTCACCGTCAAAGTTCAAACACATAATTTTAGTAATAATTTAATTTTGGAATATAAAAAAAGCGTTTGCAAATTTTGTTTGGTACATTTTTTGTGTCTTTTGAGGGCTTTGAATATCAATCGGCCATAATAAAAAGTTACTGTTGCTAAAAATAGAGCAGCCTGACAGCCCGGGACATCGATGATGTGGCAAATGGTTTTTCTCAATTCGCTGTAAGTACTTAAAAACATATTTTTTTCACGCTGCCTCTTCACACCAAACGTTTTAAAAAAGTATCGTATTCGGATATTATATAAAATGGTAGAGAAAACCATGAAGATGAAACGTAAGACGCGTCACGTACAAAATACAATTATTATCATAATAATATATTATACGATATGTATAAAACATTTTAAGCGAATTTCGGGCCTGAATTCTCGAGAACATTAATCGATTGTCCATCGTTATAACTACAAGGTAACTATAGCGTACATAATTTATACATAAACTCGGTGTTGCAATAACTGTTCAAGACCGATTTCAATTACGAAAGTTCAAAGTTTAGTGGCGCGAATAAGCATAATGATATACCAATCCAAACATGTGTGTGAACAGTCACAGCTGTAACCCTCTTCCTCTTCGGATTAGGTCAGACCCAGCAGAGACGTAGTACTGAAGATAATATTATCAGAATTTCGCAGCCCAAAGCTTTTTTTCACCACTCCTCCCCGATACACTGCTGTCAATTATTATTACTTCTGCAGACAACAAAATATAATTTGTTATAATATAGTTGTGCATACATTCGGGTAACGTGCAACGAAAACTTATTTGAGATAAAAAATTAATCTCACGATGCGATACAACGTATTTCATATTCATTTCATTAGGTAACCATAAGAAGTAGAAGTATTTTAAAATCGATCCAAATTAAAATAAGACCATTGGAGTGAAAACGAATTAAGACTCAAAGTACAGTGGTTAGGACTCGGCCACCTCGGCCATCAAATATAAAATCTTTAAATAATATAATTAATAGTTTAATATTGTTAATAATTATTAGCAGTTAATATAGTTTATTTAAGAGCACGTGATAATAGAATATATTTTTATGCGGTATAGCACGTCTATTCGGTGCACTGTTGACCCAGAACTGGCACACTATTTGATGTAAGAAATATAGACGAGTGTGACTACTGCAGACGGAGAGACAGATCAACTTTGGCACACCCTTAAGTAGATATCCGTGTTAAAGGTTATACAATATATACCTATCGGTTCTGTTTCTACTTTTTAGTTTGCCGTTCGAACTGACACAGACTATGTAGCTATAACATATTATACTTGCGATAAAGGTTTCTGATAGTGTTATCGAAATAAATGATAAATCAATAAATTCATTATAATATCTCGAATTGAAAGTCTAGATTCCATAATCCAGATATAAATTATTTTACAATTTAAATTGTTGATACAATACATTTTACATATTGTTTGCAAAAAAATGTGCCCCCCCCCTAGCCACCCTAAATACTTCACTGGTCCAGCATTAACCATCATTATTGGTGAGTTGTCAAATTATTATAGTTTTTTTACATCTTAAATGATAAAATATAAATAGCTAAACTATTAGTAGGTACCTACTAATATTATGTTTTATATATATATCTAAGAATTGCCTATACATTATTAATATTATGACTAGCTCGTATTATCTAAGTGAGATATCTTTAACGAGTTTAACGTTTTAGTGGACAAATATAATATTGTACACCGAAATATCGGTAAATATACTAAATGCTATTCTTGTTTGTCAAAAGCCGTTCACTTCGCAATCCAAAAACACTGGAAATACATAGTAAAAATTATTTATACTGCTATATAAGCGTCTGAGTATCAATAGTCGACGAAATTTGCCAAAATCTAGAAAATTATTGTTCGAGACTCGTAAGATCGGTCCGCTATCGCGCGTCGCCGATAAGATTATCGTGTCGATTACGAGAATATTCTAGAAACGTCGACACGATAATCGCCTCTACATTTATAGACACTGCCCGGAACACGGTTTTTTTGTCGCAACACCTTTTTGCGTCGATACTTCGTCAAGTCACGTCGCCCGTGACTTTTGCGACAGTCTCGCGGTGCCTTTGTATTCGTGCGTGTCGAGCGTTTTGTCGTGGCATCCGTGCCGCAGCCGGTATATATATTGTGCATTGCAACTTACGTGTTCTGGAGGCCGGTAACCTGCCCCGTGCAGCACTCCCGTGGCATTGCCCCAGAACACTCAACCGGCACCTGAGACCGCACCTCACCGTGGTGAGAGCCAGTAGAGTACATCAGACTAGGAAGCGCAAGTCATCACCGCAACTAACCGGATCCCGTAACGTTGATTTTCGTCATTTATATTATTATTATTATTATTATTATTCTATGTCTGGGCTCCCACAGTAGGCAACACAAGTGCAATTTTGCCTTGTATGTCCATGTGATCATTACGATTATTATTATTATTATTATTTCGACGTAATTAGATATTCGTATGAAAACAAATAACGATTTTCAATTACGTTGTCGTAACGTCAATCCAAAAAAAAAATAATAACTGTAAAAACTCAACTAGACGCTCGCCGAGGTCGTTCGCCCGGCAACACTCATACTTAATCTAAAGACGCTGGAGGGAAAGACTGCAGTCTGTCGGACACTCGGGACTTTCGAGGGAAAAAAATGTTGAACAGTACGCGAGTCGTTAAAAGTTTTTACGATAAGACAAAACTACAATAACGAATATTATTTCCCCTGATATTTCAAACCCGGTATGCGGTTTTCGAAAAAAAAAAATCGCACACGTCACGACGTGTACGTGCTGTTCTACTATAAAGAGCTGAGCCGTTTCCCTCGATATCGTCGTCTGTTAGGTGGTTTTAAGCCGTAAATCATATTATTCTATAAATTATACTGATACTGATTATCTACGCGAACAGCACTTTGAGGCGACTTGTAATTATTATTATTAGAAGTTTAGAACGGTTTTCGTGACTGTAAATAATAATTGTAATCACCTACCTACCTATTAATTTGACACAATAATATTGTAATAATATAATAAATTGTAATATACGACGGTAGTATATTATTGTACATAATTATTATTCGTAGTAGTAGATTAATAATGATTTTAATCGTGTCTGAACCGTAATAATAATGCATTTATATTATATAGTGTCGAAATACCTCCGATGGGAGGCCTCTTCCCTCGATCTCTTCTGTCTGTTTTTATCTTATCACTTAAGCTTATTGTTCAATAATAAATGTAACAGATGGCGTAATATAGAATTTTGTTAAAAAAAAATATATATCTAATATCTATATATATAAAAATGTCGTGTCACGATGTATGTTCGCGATAAACTCCGAAACTACTGAACGGATTTTGATAAAATTTGGTAACCATTTATAATATGGTCCAACTTAAAAGATAGAATAGTTTTTATTCAATATTTATTATCTATTATCTATCTTTCTATTATATATATTAAAAGGTGAGGCGATTTCTTATGACAGTTATATCTAAAGTTCTACCGGGCCGATTTTCACGATTTTTTTTTTAAACGCAAGTACTCGGTGTGCAGATGAGCCGTCAAAAGAGAAAAGTCCAAAAAGTTAATTATTTATATAGGTATTAGAAGTATAAAGTTTGCCATATTCTTACATAGCGTTTAAATAACCTAAAATTATCGCCCCGTGAAGAAATTCCTCTCCCGCAGTGGCACTGTAATAGGATTTTAAAGACAGTGTCTAGAGTTCAAACCACGGTATCGGTTGCCCATTTTTTGCATTGTTTTTAAGCTTTTTACTTAGGTATTAGTTTTCACTGACGAATAGGCCTAAACTCAAGGATTATTATATCGGTTATATGGCGCGGCGTAATCTTAGTTTTGTTAACCGAGTTATCTTACTATTACATAAAGAGATAGCGTTTATTTGTTTGTTTGTAAAAATCTCAAAAAGTACTCGATGGATTTTAGTTCGGTTTTCACTATTAATTAATAGGTCTAGTTCTAGACTCGGGGAAAGTTTTAGAGTATAATTAGTTTGGATAAATTAATTCGGTGCCGAAAAAAATAACAATAATACTAACGCTTTACGCCGTATTCAGGGGTATCAGGTTCGCACTATAAACGTGTTAAAACACTTTTTACCCGACATCCGTCATTCAAGTCGTACTAATAACTTACAATATACTCGCACTCTCTGTCGTTGTAGCAAATATGTCTAAGGTTGAAAATGTGTCTATAAACTCCGGGGTAATCCCAGAACGGTCACGGCACATAATACCACAATAGGTTTAATAAAATAAAATCATATTGCAATACCTCGTCGAGTACAAACTTTTATAATTATATATAATATAGGTAGTAACTAATAACTATGATGGTGTTATTATAGAATTTATTACATTATAACCAATGACGTGTCGAATGAAAATGAGTTTTATTAGATATATTATACAAATAGACCGACACGCCGCGGCGGTTAGAGTTTTACAAAATCGTTCGAATTAATATAATACACAGTCGTAGCTTCCGGCGCTGGCGTTCTTCGAAAATCTTGTTGATATTTTCGGTATTTTTCGTTTAGTATTTGTTTTGCGTTATTGCAGCCCCGTTCGAGATTCAATATTGTACTCGCACAGTAAAAACTTTTCCAAAGTTTTAGTTGTTTATCATTCGTGCGCTACGTATGTACGTGGGCACAAAGTATGGATTTTTTAATTTCTATGTCTCGAGTTTTGCAGTTGTTATTCGTGTACTGAAGTGATCAAAAAAAAACAGACGTCGTGCAGGTTCGAGATGGACAAATTAGACGCGCAGAAACGACATGTTCTAATAATACGTCACGAAAAGAGTTCGATCGACTGCGTGGATTCACAATACAAAGTTAAAAGTAAATTTAATCTGCATAAGAAATAATATGCGACTACAAATGTATTATAATATAATGCGAGTGCAATAAAAACAATAAATAATTAATTATTAAATTAACGTCATTAAAAAAAAGTTAATAATAGAATCATTAAAATTGTGTTAACGCGTTTTTTTTTTTATCCGTACTCGTTAATTGTTTGTTTTTTTTTAATTTAGTCTAATTCGCTACACAGCTGTGCACGCGTACAATTTACGAGCTTGGAAAACATTTTCAAAACGAGTTTACCATTCATAAACATTACACACATCCAAACGTATATTACATATTTTAATCCGCGAGAAAGAAAAAAAAATTGTTACGATTATAATAACACAACTTTTATATAAAATATGTCGAGATTAGTAGTCGTCACCTCGCAGTTTATATCGATTTACATTTATTGAAATTTTCCATCTCGAGAGCATACATAATATGTATATTTATTTATATATATATAGGTACAATAGACGAATAGAACTCCAAGTCGTATAGTCGTAACTCGTAATATATATTGTAATACGAATATTGCAGAAATCTTATGGTGCTCAAAATAAACACTCAAAACTATAATATATTGAATATTATAAGACGCAAGTTTATAGTATTTTGCAGTCCGATAAAATATAATATGTAATTCGATATTTTTCGAGTGCGAAGTCTATTTCCATCGTCATTGCGACAACGGCGTGTACCAAAAACACGTATAGGTACATTGTCAGGAAACGCTGAAACTGTATTATTATTCATAGCGAGTAATAATATGACAACGCTTACACCATTTACTCGTGGTGATGTAATTATCGACTGACATAAACTTTATGCTCCGAATTTAATATATATATATATTTATCATATCATAAACTATCGTGATTATATAAGAAAGGGTACCACCGATCTCACAGGGTATCCGATAAAAGAAAATAGGTCGACCACTGAGACGAAAACAAGTTGTACAGAAATATTTTCGAAATCAGCTTATAAAAATAGGCAAACTCGATTGTTATATTATGATTGTAGTTTTTGCATTCAAACATTTGCCAAAAAAAACAATATTTTCTTTCATAAAATATGTAGATCTACTTACGAGTAAGACATTGTTTAAAATCGATTAAACACAAATCGCTGAACTATTTTCGATATTATTTTTCGGCGTTTTTATAGTGACTTCCGCGTAAGACTTTACGCTGGTACCTACGACGAAAAATGTCATCGATATCGATATCATTCCGACCGGAACGTCCTCTGGGTGTATTTTTTTTACCGTTCTGCTGCAGCGTTCTTGAGGAGGAGTGTAGTTGTAAGAGTTTGATTTATTATAATAATATTAAATCGTGTTCGTCGCCTGTATAAATAGCAGAAGCGGAAAAAAAACGTCCGTGTGTGCAGGATTCGGAGATATTATTACTATTTTTTAAGACGAGCGAAAACGAAAAATCGTGTCGCAAACACTGTCGTTTTCCAGATGTCGTCTGCAGGGAATACCGATATATTATTTTATTATATAATATATAAATATGGACCCGCATAATAATTTATATACTCTATAATATCGTCGTCGTCCCGCTCAGGTCATACGCGCGCATAAACATCGTCACGATATAATATATAATATAATATTATACGATAACAAATATATTATTATGTTAATCTCGCGTTTCGCCGTCCCGTACATATTTTGTGTTCGAAACGTCTATGCGTCTATGCGTACGACTGCTGCGATGCTGTTTTCTGCACCGTCGTACAGCGTCGGACTTATCGAATTTCGTATGCCGCTGCACACGGTTTTAATTTTTAGTCGGTTATTATATTATATTATTTACTATTATTGCGATGCGACCAAAACGACCAACACGAATTATTATTCTAGACTGCAGCGTCTAAAGATCATCGAGACAGAATAACTACGTTTCTGCCGGGTCCATCGAAGAGCAGACGACGACGAAATAATATTATAATAGTTAATGCGTTGATAAATTAACCATTATCTACGTATACATTCCAAAATGACAGGAAAAACAACAAGACACAAATAGGTGTCAACATTTTTCATATACTATTAATATTGAAAACAGACATTATACTTATATATCGAGCCTTTGGATATTATAAAGAAATCGTAATAGCGACGCATAATGACACGTGGATCATAATAATATGTGGTTTTATATAGAAATTATATCTACAGAGTGATCCATTTAACGTCAAACACTCAATCGTTACAAGACAACATTTACAAAAAAAATATTGTTTTTTAACTTTATTATTTTTTAAGTTTTAACTTTTTTCAATTACAACGTACAGTTTTAATTGTATAATCCAAAGCAAAATGCTTTTCTGAGTATTTTGATACATAAAAATAGAACTTTGGACGAGTTGTTTTTGAGTTATATATATTTGAAGTTTAGAGGACGTTAAATGGATCACACTGTATATAAATTAACCCAAAAAATGCATTTTTGGTCACAGTTGTCCGTAGATTAAAAAAGTATCCTATTGAACGATATCGTATTCATAAATGTAGTTTTTTACACAATCAAAATATAATAATCATTGATTTTTATCGATAATAAATCACGAATTCTACGAATAGGAGGTACTATAACAGTCATCGATTTTTCTTTACACTCATCAGCAATTATTACAAATGATAATATCAAATATTGACATTCGTTTTCAGAAAGGTGCACGTCGTACTATTGACATTTTTTCGTTATTAATTCAGATAATCTAAAAATATAATCAGCTTATAAACATCAAAAATGAATAGTGAAATAATTAAACCCCAAGAGCGGGGACAGTAATTAAAATATGTTAATTTAAATGTTTTTTAATGAAGTTTGGAGTAGGGGGTACTCTATCCACAATGAACATTTGAATAATAATATCCTTTTCCTTATTTTTTTTTTTTAGACGAGATAAAAATAAAAAATTGTTTTTGTCTAGATAAACGCACTGCCCATACGTATATAGTAATTCTCTGCTAGAAACACATTTTATTTGTAGCACGCTTGTCGTGCTACTTTTATATATATATCATACAGCACAAACAGCACAATATAATAATGATTGTTTCGTTCGATGTATTGCATTAAAAATACATCAAACCACGAGTTTTCTGTAATTATTATTATTCGCACGTTTTATTAATCGTGTTTGCGGCTCTTTGAATGCTACTTATTTGATATACGTATGTATTATATTAATACCAAACGATTTATTCGATCGTTATACAATACCGCTGTGAGTTCGAGCATTAATACCACAATAATATATAATAATAAATATTTATTTTAAATACACGCCATTCAATTATACGGTAGTAATATTTGACTGCCGAGTTTCAATTATTCCGTTTTCGTAAACAAGATTTTTTTTAAATAGTTTCCTTTTCAAAACGATTATTTCATTTGATACGAACGTCGATACTATATTATAATTCACCGACGACCGTCGTTTCCGTCTTTTCCAGCCTTTCGGTTCTCGCTTACATCCATTGCGGTCGATCTTCTCAAGAGTTTACACGGTTGACGGCACCTCAAAGACTCGAGAAAATTTCGTTCCCGTCCGACCACTTATAATGTTCACTTTAGCAATATACTTTTATATAGCGCGCTGGCAGGCATACATTTTAAATTATTTTATTTTATATAACAACGGCTTTTTCGATAATATTATTATAATATTATCACGCACTTTTGAAAATAAAGCACAATTTAAACTAGTAAAATAAGACGTATTATGTACGTGGTCGTATTGTCCAAACGTTGTGCTTCGGTTTTAAGCATAGTAAGCATATTTATATCAAATTTTATAAATAGTGAGTGCAGATTTCAGTCTGAGTATGTCGTGTACGAGATCATCGTAGGTGACGAACTATCAAGTACGGACCGTCAGAAATATTAAACGTATACATTTACAGAGAATCATAATCCAGATAATGATTTAAACATTTATTAATACTTTCCATATAGGTACGAGAAGAAATAATATGACGTTATATATTTTTGTTTTTACCAAAGTGCGTATAATACGCATGCACGTCATAGCTTATAGTATTAGGTTTTTGGACGTATACGAGTATAGTCAATCAGCCATAATAGTATTTAAAGTTTAGACGATGAACAGAATAATTATTGTGGTGGACCAAAAGTTTGCGGGTCACCTCACACACTCAGTGCCACTCCACTTGTCTAAACTCTTAAAATACTACTCCGACTAGTAAGAAACAATTGGATTTTTATGCATACAAGCGTCGAAAAATATTACGGTATATTAAATCGGACGCATGCTGTCGTCTGACAAAGTAAAAGAAAAAGATACGAGTACTTAATAATGGAAAAACGGATTTTTTTTTCTTTCAAACGGTGTAAAAAACGTTACCTAAACTGGTTAGTAATTTTCGAGAAAACGAGCGTTTACCTCTATAAATGCGAATCGCTTTGAATATATTAACTATATTAAAAGTAAAAATAATGCTATACATAATATATTATATATATATCGGTATTCTTCCGATTAAATTACGCAGCGGGTTCCTTTTTCGGAATTTAATAAATTGCGTGCGTCTTTATTGCACGGGCCGGCGGAATTCAATATTTGGATATATTTTCTTATGACGTTACAGCACACAGAGTTAGTGGGACGTTAAACGCAACGTCGTAAGACACGGGATGTTCTTTGTAAAAAAAAAAATAAAAAGGATGCGTTTATTACCGACTGATCGTCGAAGGTTGAATATATTAAGCGAAGGAAAACGCCATATTGTAATATACTATGACTTCCTGAAAAGTTTTCTGCGAGCGTGATTTACGAGGATAAAACGAAATTTACAACCGATAATTTTATTATTCCGTAATCAAATTCATTCGATACGACGTTATTAAAACGGCCAAAGCGTCTAGACGACGCGCATTCGTGAAGATATAGAACAAAAAAAAGACGATTTTTCGATTGAGTCAAAATTGATGAAACAATAATAGCTCTGTTAAAGAGAAATGCGATTAACTATATAATTAATAATAAATTGTAGTCGATAATCTTGAATTAAAATGTACTATTAAGCCACGATTATGAAGTTCAAATTTTAAAGTATTTTGTATGACATTGTTGGTAACTTTTAGAACTATACATATAATAATAAAGCTACTAATTATAATATTATTTCATTTTAAATAATAAATATTATACACGAAACAATGAGTGATAAAAAAATAAAATTATTATACTATTATTATTATTATGGTTTATTGGTATGCCGGCGCGTTAGATAGGCAATTTCAGTACATCAGTGTATAGGAGGTTTTTAAACGAATAAAATATTATTTCAGATTCTACGAAAGTCTATATAACATTGCCAACAAAATTCGCCACAGTCATGACGTAATATTTAAATAATATATATTATGCTCAATATAGTAAACGACGGCAAATTCAACTATTTCAATAATTAGGGACACTGGTTTGTAGTCATATACCACAGTGTCGTTAACACGTTTTCATAATAATAAATATGCGTCGTCGCGAGTTATGAATAGTCAGTTCGACGTCGGACGCGAATATTGAAATAATAATAGAAACAAATTTTTTATTAATAATTACGTTTTGTCACATACGAACGAATCATTATTCGTTTAACACTCGTGGATTTAGTGGACGGGTGTGATGCAGTAAAAATAATAATTATATAATATGGTCTCATTGCCATATTAAGTCACCAATTAATGGACCAACCTGGACCAACCTAGACCGTCACGCCTCTGGTTCATAACCATCATATACAATGGGAAAATAAAATAATATTTATGTTGTACAATTGCAAGATGCCATTAAAATTTCGCTCCGATTCAGAGTTTTAACAATCAGAGTGATGATGATTTTTTTTTTTTTACTCGATATTATTTGGATAAACATAATAATAATAATATGCGATTTCGAGGAATTCAAAATGATTTATTCTAAGGCGGCTCAATGCGAATTTGAATATATTTTTATGTAAAACAACAAATAAATCGGTTAAAACAGACTTCTTTCGATGGAACATACAACACAAATATTATAACAGCCTACGTCGTCGCTCTAGTTATTTTCGTACGTATATTTGTAAAATAAAATATATTACGAACTTAAGACGGTTTATTTTAGTTTCAGGGGAATCTTCGACGATGGCTTTCGATTAATCGCAAAAGATAATATTGTCGTTGGTCGTCGGTCTTATCGTGTTTTGACGAAACAGAGTTAAAACATCGTACGAGACCGATTTCGCGTTCGGCGGTATCGTCAAATAATCGTTTCCGCAGCAGCAGCAGTAGAAGGTCATTTTCCGAGTTTTTCTTTTTATATTTCTCGTACATTTCACGAAGACGTAATTGGATGATTTTTATACGGAATTCCTATATATTTTACTTCTGGGAACTCTGTAAGCCAAAAATATGATATGTATTTTCTACGAAACCAACGATCGTGGACTGACCACCGTATTTTTTTCGTATTCTATCGGTAGGTCAATCGGACAACGAGGAAAGTCCAGATGACCCTCTCACTCTCGTACATCGTGAATACAGAGTGATTCATTAATCAAAGCATGATGATTCCCATGATTCTGAGTTGAGCGATTTTACGATGATATGTTTTTTTTTCTGTTTGTTATGTCACTTTTCGGGGAAATAAAAGTGCATCGATTTTCTACTTCAGCATATTTTCTGAAAGACAGGGAATTTAGTTTTTACGGTAAGAGGACGCAAAAAGTAAATAATGTTCGATTGTTTTTAGAAGAGAAAAAAAAGAACCTAAACAAATTAAGGAAAACTGGAATTTTTACGAGTTTTGAACTAAGTCGATTGCGTTTTTGGTGTTACGCAAAATACGTGTTACGCTAAAACACCAAACGTAACGTAAATACTTTAAATTTCTATCAAATGTTTACATGACCGTTTTTCATACATGAGTTAATTTATATAAGTATTTTGAGTCTTCTAGTACCTACTGTTTATACTTTATAGCCATGAGAAGTTAAACACGTTTTTTTTTTTAAGCATTTTCGGTAGATAAATTATTTTTTATTTGGTAAAAAAGAAAGAAATGAAAACGTAATACATAATCTCATAGGTTATTATAGAAAATAATTTTCAAAAATTAAAAAAAATATATATGCACGTATTAATTTACAATAATTTTTTTACAAGCGCCTGAAATTAGAATATTGTCAAAATTCATGTTTTGTAGTTAGAAATTCATAAATATTTTTATTGGAAATCTTTTGTTCTAAAATAAGGTTTTCCGTCTAAAATAAAAAAAAAGTTTATCGAAAAGTCAAACACATTTTTACGACATTAGAATCTGATATAAATCCGATAAAAAACTACTTCACCTCAATCGATTTGTAATATTTAAGTGTCATTCAAAAACGAATAACACGATACTTGAAATTTTTACCAAATGTTTATTTTATCATTTTATATACACGATAATGTCGTTCCAAATAATTTGACTATTTTTGAGCTCTTTAATTTGAAAATGTTCGATTTTTGTCGTTAAAAAATTGTTTGGTCAGGTAGGATGCGAAAGAACACATTTTTTTTATAAGCAATTTAAGTTAAAACTGTGATAAAGTTCATCAACATTTTGAAAATTAACCAATAGGTTTGTAGTTAAAATTTATTAAGTGTTTAATTTGTACAGCTAAGGCTTAGAAAGTAGGTAATACAATATATTTCTCATAAGTGGTTCATACTGAAAAAAGGAAACAAAATATATATTATGTATAGTCGTTATACATATTAAAATATTATCATTAATAACTCAAAAACTACTCGCTTAAGTTTTAATTTAGACGCATAAACATTTTCGAAAAAATCATCTGATTAATTATAATATTATACATAAAAAAAAAGTTGGTCCTTATTTAAAGAAAAAAAATGAGTTTCACCGCTGGATATTGTATAAAAGAGTTTAAATAAATGAAAACTTAAGTTTAATTAGATATTTCAGTAATACGAATATTTGAATAACTTCATTTTTTAATTTAAAAAAATGGGTTCGAGCTCGGTCACCGCGTATTAGTTTTACCGCGTTACCTGCCCTTATTTCGGTATAACGATATTATTATAATAATTGTTGTTATTATTATTATTATTATTGTGTCGCCTGCGCCGGACAGTGGACACATACACCGACCGAGCCACGTTACACGACCGCACCACTCGCCGAGGCGGTCTCGCAGGCACGATAAAACGCAATAATTGGTTTGCGGATGACACGCGGAGCAGTGTAACGTCACGGCGTTTGTGCATATCATCGCGTCACGAAATTATAATAATATTTGATTAAATAGGTCTGTCCATCCGACCCGTAATATAGTAATAATAATATTATATTGCACTATCTATTATAATAATAATTATTGTCCGATGTTGCATAATACTCGCGGATTTCGCCGAACGTCGAACCACGAGGACTAGAAACGTTTCTAGGAAGAATGTTAGGATTCGTAACGGAAGATTTTAACTCGACGCGTTCTCGAGAGTACGACTTGGAGCTAAGTAAATGACAGTAAAATGTGTATATTGTCAAACCCATCTAATCCCATCTAATGGACACTGCTGTAATGGACGGACCAAACAGTACCCGTCACATTGCGATTTCTAGCTTCGAAATCCGAAATTAACACGTGCGAATTTTGGACTTATCCGGGTCACGAGTACAGGTGCATCGCGTGTACCAGGAAGTCCGAAGCACCAAATATAATGCAGATATGTACCATATTATAGCCGTTGAGCTACGAGCACCTTCACAACTATAATAATATTTTTACTCTCACTATTTTGTTTTTTATAAATTTGTGTTTTATAGTTAATACTCTACACATTTAATTGATTTGCGAGTTTACACCTATAACCTATTGATTTGTATTAATTACAAATCCTAACATCATCATAGTTTTAAATTTGAGGTTTAAATTTGAAATATTGAAAAATATTTTTTTTTACATAATTTGAAGTAGGGACGTAGATAATATTACTATATTTGTATTTATTACTTATTATTTATAAGTTATTACTTATTAGTAATAACTTATTACTCATATCTTATTTTGTAAAAGAAACCTGCTTTAGGTCCTTTAGCTCACTACTCATGAAATATTGAAAAATATTTTTTTTATATAACAGCAGGAACGTAGATGATATTACTATATTTGTATTTATTAATTATTATTTATTAGTTATTACTCACATTAGACCTAAAGTAGGTACCTGATAGTAAATTAAGTATTATTGTATTATTTCATATTTGTATTTGTTTGGAGATAAATAATATATTATTTTGAACGTTTTGAGAAAAAAAATAAAAATACATGATAGAGAAATTGTATTGTAAATTAATATAATGACAATAAATTAATAAATAATAATTTACAAATGTATTGGTTAGTATATGATTATTGATTATTGATTACTGATTAGGTCTAGCCGGTCTAGGACATCTTCAGAAAGCCATGGCAACACTATTGCACTAGTCACTATAATAAACAATTTGTTATTCATACAATAGACAAAGGTAATTTAAACATGTTCTTCTTTCGAACTAATTATACGGGTGTAACTTGAAGAAACTTTTTATCTATTTTTTTTTTATAATTTTTGGCATATTTATATTTTTTACTTGAATGTTTTATCTATTACTACGTACATCTTTTGATCATCTCTGTTGCTCATTTTTTAAATATTGTTTGTCAGACAGTTGAGCATTATTTTTGATTTTTGGGTTATGCGTCATTTTTCTTATAACAGGCACATTATTTGCGCATCAGTATGTTTGGGATAGAACTGGAATATTATATTAGGGGTACCCAAAATCGTGACGCAAACGATGACCGGCTTCGCTATCTTACAAACGCATCATATATATGGTTACCATTTATTCAAAATTATATTCCGGGATGCTCCGACGAGTGCCCACCCCCCCACCTCGCCCCAAAAAAGTAATAAGATCTAAGATTCCTGCAGGACTTTGTTCAATGTTTAGTGATACGCGCGATAGTAGGTACTCAACCAGCCCGCGTCTCTATAATGACGTATAAAAACAAACCGATCGATTTCGAAAAAAAAAAACAAAAACATTCTCTGTTCAAACAAAAATTATTATAATAATGTTTAGGTATATAATACATTAATACGCACGGCGGCGTATACAATAATTAATTGCTTACGAGGGACTAATAAATTTGAAAAGACCATCACTTTTTTACGTCCCGACCGGGATTTAAAAAATATACCGGGATCGTATGCTCTGCGAATCGGCGCAGAGCTCGGTGAAATCAGGACGGACGGCAACGACCCTGCACGACATTTTGCGCGTTTCACGGAAAGTATAATATTATTCATGAAAATATTTCTCATTATGTTATAACAATATGAATTTTACAGTTTTGCTCGCACGCAGAACATGTTGTCTAGACGTGTGTCCGATTTGTGGAGGCGGGCCGAGTGGGCTGTCATAAATTCGGGCCCCCGTGGTTTTTGTAATTATTAATAAAAAATTATATTAATTTTAATTATTACTATTTACTAGTTTTGTAATTTTTAAACAACAAAATATATATATATATATAAATAATAGTAAAAAAAAAAAAAAAATAGTACAATTAATTAAGTTTAAATTTACGCATATTAAAAATGTATACAGAACATTATTTTTCTATTTAAAATTACATTTGCTTCAAACCAAAATGTAATATGCATTCAATTCGAACAAAACATAATGAATAGTGTTCTAAAATCTTGATGAAAAAAAGGTGTTTGCCTACTCCATCAATATGATTCGATTATATTTTTTACGATTTGATATTGTGTGAAAATATTAAATAAGTAGCTATATAGTAATGGGTATTTGTTACAAAAATATCAAAGGCTATTAATTAATAAGCAAAAAATGTATTGCCGTGTTTATTCATTTATTTATTTACACCCAGAATATTTTCCGCGCAAAGATCGCCATATACATCAATCCGGCGTGTGGTCGCTGTGACGAGTAAAATGTTGCGTTAAAAAAAACAAGTAATTTGGTACAACGAAAAAAAATAAAAATATCGACGTTTGTTTCAATATTATATCAATTATTTATTAAACCTCACACAATAATAATAATAATAATAATAATAATAATAATAATAAAATGTAAGACTTTACACGCGATTTTTCTAACCGACGAAAACGCGCTACGACTTTTCCAAAGTACCTACACGAAACGTCAACAATGAAAAACGGTCCATAAAATGTTCGGTAGAGAGTCCAAAACGTGGGCAAATGAATAAAAAAAAAAAAAAAAACAACCGGAGCGTGATATAGTAATACAGATAGAATTCTTATCGCTGTTCCTTTGATCCAAAGGTTTCTCGGCGGTCGTAGTTGTACGATATTTTGTCTACAGTTTCTAGTGTAATACCTTTTAAAAAAATATAATAACTATAATAGTTGCTAGTTAGTCGTCAATTTTATTAACGAAACTAAGTCACGACCTAAGTTTAGAGTAGAATATTATTTGGACTTTAGGCGGCACAAAAAAATACGATAAAATTTCACGATAATTATTATTATATTAATCGTTAACAATTGCGTCTAATAACTACAACTGAAGTTCACCATAACAAATATTATTCTGAAGCGGTCGTGACTTATTACGGTCGTGTTTTACACACAGTACGGTGTGTTTCCTAGAAATAGGTTTTAACCTTCGGGCTTGGGCATTTAAGTGTAAAGATTAAATTTCAGTTTGAATAGGTCACATAATATAATATTATAATATGCACCTCATTGCGCATGTCGAAATTCACTGTGCGGCTTTGAAACGAATATATTCTGCCAGTGAAAATGTCGCATACTTTACTCCGCAAAACATTATGTACGTTTTATACAGCCAAAACACTTTGCATTAAATATGTTTTATATTCGGTAGTGCCAGAGGAATTCCGGGAACATAATAATGGATCTGTATATAATATGTTTTAAACCGGAATCGTAAAAATATCACCGTTTTATAATTATTAATTCCGCTTCATATTAATATATGCTGGTCGCATACATAATGTCGTACTTGATAAAAGATAAAAATAGAAGAATATTATTCGTAGAATATAATCGTCTTGTCGGAGATAAAATATGCATTACAGTTTAATAATATCGAGATTGAGATGAATAATCATAAAAAAATATTTTGAACGATATATTATAACTTAAAAAGTGTGCAGGGGTGCTTATTACCTATTGAAACACGCTATTCAGGGAAGTGAAATTTATCTTTGTGGTTAAAAATTGCAATCATTGTACACGTCATAATTAATATTTGACTTAGCTTGATTTGTGTTGATTAACAAGGTGACTGAGGTATAGTTTAAATTATAGTTGTATTATAATAGTGTTATCCGTCATACCAGCAGCTGTAGGTAATATTGAAAAATCCACTGAACGAACCTATCTGTTTGTTGAAATGTTAAATTTATGAAAAGTAATTATTATTTGTAAATTGAGACCGGATCGATTAAGTTATACGGTGTCGGAAAAAAAACAATCTATATCAGTAAGGTCGTCGTTGTACGTGATGTGGGGCGATAATCTGTTGACCGAGCGTGTAATGCGTTAGTAGTGGGTTATACACGTATTCCATATTATATAGTATTATTATGATATTGAAAATCGTCATAGTATTATTTGCGGCCACTGTTTGCCATCATATTATCACACGTTTCGGCGCGCCCGCAATGACGACATCGAAGCGACGCGTTCTCGCAGCGATTAATTGCACCGTGCACAACACGCGTGCGCTCGTTCGGGCGAGAGAAGTCTCTCCGACACGCTCGCGTAGCTACGTATTTAATATAATAATATTATATTATATTATATTATAAAGCGCGCTCAGACTGGTCGTGGGGTGTCACACGCGTCGGGACGTCGAATCGGGCCCGGTTCCGAAATCGGGTACGAAAAAACTCGGCTGATCGTTAAAATGTGTTTTTGAAAATAGAAACCGAGAAAAAGGGGAAAAAATCTCGGGGCCAAGCACGCCACCCAGTCGCCACCCTTCGAATCTACGGTGCGATAATTGACTCCACGCGGTGTACACTCAGGTTCAGGCTTCGTCGTGCGGCGATTTATCGCTACACCGTTTATATATATTATATATTATTATTATATTAATTTATCGCACAAGAAATCGCACCGTATTGGCAGGTCTCTCTTATTTGCGCCACTCCTATTATGGACAAATTATACTCTCGCCCTCTCGTTGCCGACCGATGGCGCGAATTCGGTTGCAAATAAACATAAAAAATAAATTATGGAATTTGGGTTTTATACGAAACTCCTAAATGCGTGAAAATCTATACAGTCGGCCACTCTTCCGGTGACGTTTTCTGCCTGTGATGGTTTGTGGAATTTTCAGAAATGTACCACATTTTCTATACCTAGTCTTCCTCGCCGAAGAGGTAAATAAGATTTTCATAAACCGAGTGAATTAATATTATATACGCGCTGTATAAAGTAGAGCTTATAAATGCCTCGTTAATTTTTTTTTTTTCAATCCCCCATATGAAATCGTTTGATAGAGTCATAATAAAGTATATATTATACTTGAAACACATTATTGTCACTCTGAATGCATTGAGTCAAGAATTCCCAAAAAATAAAAATGGCGAAATCGACGTAATAATAGAGAGGTATAAATCGTGAATCTTGGTTGGGCATTTTTCGAAGGTTTTAAACCGTCGAAAAGTTGCAGGCGAGCAAATAAGCACCACACGCGATATATATTATTATACTGTGGCTGTGTATACCTGCACCTAGCAATATATAATATAGTTAAAAGTCGTTGTACTAAATAATAATTTAATTTCTCGCGTAAAAACAATCAAAATATAAATAAATCGTTTTCGATTGATTATCATTACCACGCCACCAACGCCATCGTCGTGTCTATCGATTTGTTAAACTATTGTTACGCAGAAGTGGAAAAAAAATGGTTAAAAAAAGAACCTCATCGTTATACGTGCTGCTGGTATATAAAATAAACGTGAATAATTAAGTTGCGAAAAAATTGTTTCCATCAGCTGTCAGTGTAATTATTTTCGGATAAAATATTCACATCTGTCCGTATACTGCAGCAGGCTGTCCTACGCGTTGTGTTTCGCGTATTATTTCGCAATACCTGTCAACATAATTGATCAACGCTAACAAGAAGTTTATGAAAAACGCGAATAAATAAAAAAAAAAAAAATGGCCAAGTACTCCGACACGAAAAAAACCCCAAAGTTTCACTGTTTTCTGCAAAAAAAAAAAAAAAATATTTAAAATATTTACGAACTTTGGTAATTGCGCGTATTGCGTCGCGTCGCGTTTTTCCTTTAATAAACTTAGCTATCGGTTGAATATACACGTAGCAGGTATAGGTTTTAGGCGCCTTTATATATTATAATTTATTTACGATGTAGTTTAAGGTCTAAACGTTCATCGTACGGCAAACTAACGTAATTTTAGTTTGTAATTTCAAATACGTTTTACGGCAATGCACGAGCGATCGGATCACCGCGGCTGGTAAAATATAAAATGTATAGGTTTGCATGCAAAGCTATAATAGAGCCTAATTTCAGTAATTTGTATTGTTCGTGTGGAAGCTGAAAGAGCAAAATACATAAGGTGTCATAAGATATTACAAACCAAACTCTGCGAAAACCCACGATTTAAAAATAAAAACGCAAATACGCGTTGTAGTATATTATTATAGTTTCATTCTTCGTTTAACTCATGGATTTAAAGCGTTAAATGTGAGTACAAACTTTTTTTGTCACTAAAAAAACCAAAATATGAATACAACAATATCAGTATCCATCAGGGTTTTAAAATTGCATGGAATTTATTATCTTGAAATAATTTAATTTACGTAAAAAATAAGAATATACCAAAAAATAGAAAAAAAGTTCTCTTCAAGTTATTAGACTCGTATAATTAGGGCGAGAGAAGAACACGTTTAAAATTACCTATGTCTATTGTATGAATACACAAATTGTTTATTTTAGTGACTAGCACAACAATAGTTTCCATCTATGGCTTCCCGAAGATGTCCTAGACCGGCTAGACCTCATCAGTGATCACTAATTAATAATCAAATACTTACCAATACATTTGTGAATTATTATTTATTAATTTATTATCATTCTATTAATTCGCATTACAATAACATTTCTCTATTATTTATTTTTCTTTTTTGCCTCAAAACGTTCAAAATATCATTACTCAACAACAAACAAATACAGATATGAAATAATACAATAATACTTGACTTACTACCAGATACTTACTTTAGGCCTTTAGGTTTCTTTTAGAAAATAAGATATGAGTAATAACTAATAAACAATAATTAATAAATACTAATATAGTAATGTAGATGACGTTCCTACTGCATATGTAAAAAATATATTTTTCAATATTTCAAGAGTAGTGAAATTTTGAATTTTGAATTATTTCAAATTTAAAACCCTAGTATCCATGCAATGTTTGGATAGTTATTTCAATTCCTAGACTGACCCTTTGCAAAATCGTCTACAATGACCGGTTCAACACGAATATGCCTCCAGGACAACAATAATTATAAACAACCTTTGCGTGGCTACCATTAGTATCGTATACACTGGTGATGAATTCGTCAGAACTATCTTAAATCTGACTCTGATTATGGCGTAAGGTTATGGATGCACAACAATAAAGTCTACACTAAAGCAAAGACCACCGTGCAGATTGAGCTACATGACATCCATGTCAAGTGCTCAATACAATACGTCGTTTCAGGGTGCTTGACACCCACCTTGTTCCCATTCAAGGCACACTTAAGTACGGCCGGGCCATCGGAATTTCGTCAATCGCAAATGGAAATGGAAAAATGATTTACGCCTCCTCCACCAATGTGCACGTCGAAATCAAAACGTCAAAAACTACGGGGTTTGAGCAGCCCAAAAAATATCTGCAAAATCTTGCCGAAATGGAAAATCTTTTTTTTAAATCTTGGGGGGGGGGGGATGGTTAAACGATTCACTAACCAAGAATAAAATATTATAGTTTACGAGATATTATACCAAATATTATTATGTTCTGAGCTATTTATGTTCGATATACCCTCCGAACACCGCCTCACCATCCAAAAATCAAGATAATATTATTATTATAACGTGAAGTTGTGTACGTCTATACGGACAGTGCCGAATTCCGAAAACTATTACTATACTATAATTTATAATATACTATTAACTATATAGAGTATAGACTTGCAGTCATGCCTCATAATAGAATATTTCCATTACGAGTTCACGAAATAATGTGCGCTGCTGGACGAGGGTTTTACACTATTACGTAATAACAATATTATTTAGCTTTATATAAATACTAAATAGACAAGAACGATATTATTTCATTGAAACCATTTCTAGTAATCAACATTACACGAGAAACGTAATAATAAATAACAAAGAACAAAACACATTCGTATGAATATTATACTATTATAATATTATTATTGGCAATAAAATTACTGCTAAGAAAAAAAAAAATATATTCACGTTTATTTTCAGAAATAGTGTAATAATATTTTGTTTGGTCAATGACCAGATAAAATAAAAAAATTAAAAGTACCAAACTACCAACAAATCAATCGAAACTAAAAATTATTTATTTATCTAGATATATTTATCTAGATAGGTATACAGTTTATCTTAGATGATAATCAGATACCTAATATTTTATTTATCTAGATGAGATAAAGATGCTGTAGTTTTATCTAAATACATTATCTAGATACATTTATCTAGATACTGCTCAACACTGATGACTTCGATGACCTCCAAACGTAGCTTTCTATATTATTATGATATTCGTTAAAGTCATTTAACGTTTTGTAAATGATATCTTAGTAGAAGTCTAGCATTACACAGGCTTTCTACCGAGCCGACAGACGCATTATGAACTTGACACTCTTCTCAGTAAATGGCAGTTGTTGGCTCATCAGCGTTTAAAATATCTTTTGCGCGGATTACACTGTGCTCAAGTGTTAATAATGTTTTGGATAATTCTACAATATTTACCAATAAAAATATGCCAAATGAACAGAGTAAAGTACAGATAGCTTAGTAAAATCCATGAAGTGTGAGTAAACCATAGTTAATCTATAGTACGAGTATTTGAAGTGTTTTATCGTTCTTGTGTAAAATCAGTAATACAAAATATTATAATCGTTAACCCATCAGATATAGATAATATTTCACTGTTTTGCCTGGTCATGGCGGGAGATGCTCATTAACATAAATTCCATCGTTAAATGCAATCGATTTTATAATAATTTGACTAAGAAACTAGAAATGCATTTATTATGTTATACCTCATAACAAAACACATTCGTTACGCCATTTTCTAAGAGTTCCTTAACTTTAAGTCGTGTTTGCACCAAGTTTGGTGTATAAGTGCGTGCGTTTGTTGATGCGACTCGTCTTAGGGAATGTTTTGGCGGTGAAAGATATTGCGGCGGTGAAGCATTCTCGCATGTGAGCAAGCACACACTAGAAAATGTTATAGTATAATGTTTCGTCTAAAATTATTGTTTAATAACATATAGTGACATTGACGTAACTATGTGGAATGTGGATAATATATAACTTTAGTCTGCTCTTAAATGAAATAAAAAAAAAACGAATAATAATGATAAGTTTTATTATATAAGATATTATAACTACCGTCGTTATGACAACGCGAAATCGATTACTAACGTAATTTATTTATTTATATTTCAATACGAGCAACGGCCTATGACGTATACGTGCCAACAATAAATAAAAAAAATATATTATTTAAAACGAAATAATGAGATATTAATTTATATATATTTTTTTTAGTTGTTGCAACAATATCATTTATTACGAATATTATTGGTATACATGTTTTTTTTTTTATTAGTTAACCCGCGGCATATATATATATTATAATCTTTTTCAATGAGATACCCGTTTTTGGTTAAAATTACTTTATTTCATCGAACTGTCAGAACTCGTGTTATAATAATATGAGTAAAAATACATGAGAGCTAGATAAAATCACGGGCTTTAGGTGAAATTCATGTCTTCAAATTCGACCAAAAATGATTTTTATAATGCGATTTCAAATATTCAAACATAGTATTCCTTTACTGATATACTGAAAAAACCAAACCAAATTTGTGTACACTGAATGCAACTACTAATAATAATATTAGAACATTAAAAAAACGCATAAGACAGTTCCGGTGAATATCGTTCAAATCAGTTTTCAAAATTCAAATCCGTCAAACCCATCACAATATTATGTTCACAGTCTCCCCGTCTTTTTGGCCTAACCTAACCACGGCTATAAACTAAACATACAAATACTATACGGCGGGGGCGCGTATTACACAAGGGTTGTTCTTTTGATTTTATATCGATTTAAATATTCATAGTACCTCGCCCCCGCCTTTTCGTCACAAATTCGCCGCCGTCAACGCGCTCGAACCACCACCACCACTACCACCACCACCACCACCACCGCGTACGTGCAATTTGGCGTGTTTCAATCGAACACACAGTATAAGACAATAGTATATAATAATAATAATAATATCTCGACGGACCTGTCTATAATAATGTATAATATCCTCTCCGGTTTCCCGCCACGGTCGGGCGACGGCGGCGGTATAGTGCGTGGCACACCGCGGACTTCCGGCGGCGGTCGCGAGCGTTATCTCACTTCCGTTCGGCGATCTCGATTTCACACAAAATCAGAGTGCTGACGACGACGCCGACGACGACGGTCCCTTTGACTGTGTGACGAACCCGACGCAGGACCTTATAACCAACAATACCGCGCGCACAATGTTTTCAACCAACCGTGGTCGCCCGATATACCGCGCCGCCGTCGGTCCAAACTCGTTCGATTCATCGATATAGCCCGAACGAGATGGAAATCAATTTAACAATATTATAATATTACGTATAAAATTAGATTTGTTATTCGAGGTGCATACGTTAGTAGTGTACATTATTTACTAATAAATCATACTACAATGATGACGCAGTATTAGATGACTAATATGGGTTTTATTTTTCAAAAGAAAAAATGTTAGCAGGTTTGTAAATAGTATATCGAGTATTATAATATATTATATTTTCAATAAGTGCGTGCGGAGAGCGACATTAAGCAACGTTTAAAGTTTAAAACGATGTTTTAAAACCCAGTTGATTCGATGCTAAACTTGGATCTGTGCAATATACGATGGTCCACCATGATTCAATATTGTTATTTATAGTTACAGCAAAAAAAATATTTAGACGAAAATAATAATAATAATAATTCTCACGAAACCTACCACATTAGAACAGTGTCTGGACAAAACAAAGTTTGGGTTTGCAACACGAAAAATCCAGTTTCCTCTCGCGGACTTTCAAAATCTGATATGTAATATTTAAGAGATAATATTATTCCGGAATATTCCGTCACTATAGTAATAGGTACGTACAGTATATAAAGGCGGTTTTATTCTCGGCAGACGCGGATTCGCATAATAATATATTATAATGTTGTGGCGGGCAGCGCTCGTTTCTACCGTCCAGAAATAAATCACCATCGCCGACTGTATATCGTTCGACTAAACCGTAGCTATACGGTCGGGTCTGAATTTGTTTAGTCTAACGCTTAAAAATAAGTGAAGGTGTTTACCGTCGTGGTGAGACGCGCGTATAAGACATTAACCGTGGTAAATATAAAACCATCGAACGAGAAAAAGAATATCCTCCCGTGGCGTGGCAGATGCCTGTGGAGATAAATAATGACATGCACTTTTCCAAAGAGCGGTCAAACATAATATAATCGTTTACCGAGCTCCGCGAGTAAATGCCTAAGCACACATATTCGAGTAAACTGCAAATCGTACATAATAATTCGGATCTAGAAATGGTAAGAGGATAAAGCTAAACGAAAAAATTAAGTCGTGTTAAATATTTTTTTGTGCCTTTTTAGATTTTTTAAGTCATATCCTTTTTAGGTTAAAGATAATTTTTAAATATTTTTATGGAATTTCGCTAGCTCTAATCTAGATCTAAGATCCAGAGCTCTAATAAGTACTCGGTCAAAAGTGTAAATAGTTTAAATAGTTGAAAGAATTCACACGGTTTAGTAGCAACATAACAAAGTCTCGATTACTGACCTCCAACAAGTTACCTCCATTTGTACGTCGGCACTTCACGATCTTTTTGTTCAAACCAACCAATACGATTAAGGACTTAAATAAATTATAGCACGATTATCAATCACTCCTAAATGTCAATGAGGAATATAGTATAATAATATGGTATATTATGTACTTTTAGGCAGTATATATATAAAACTCCTTCTTACTTTAATTAACAAACTGAAAATTAAGGTTATCTTTGAAATAGTTTAAGTCCTTAAGGGGGGTGGAAGAATTCGACCACCATAGACCCTCCTCGTATCCACGCCTGCATAATATTGTTATAATAGTTAAATTAAGAGACTAGGATTAATTACCCGAGAGCACGAATCGTACGATAGTTAAAGCTCCTCGGAATGCGCGCACGACAAAGCAGCGGGACACGTTAAATATATAATTATATTGCAGAGCAAGCAGAGAGAGGAGGGATTCGCGCTGCACGTTTGTATTATAGTGTTATTGTACGTCGAAAGGTTTTCTGAAGTTTCAAAGCACGCGAGTACGCGCATTGCAAAGGAAAATGATTATTGCGAGCGACTATTATAGGTGGAACTACGAAACAACAATATTTTGGACCGTTTAACATAATAACGACGATAATAATAACGTCGTGTTCGCGCTCAGGAAATGACTGCGTATTCGTATACGGTTTCTAAAAGTTAAATTCGCCATTGCACGTACTCGATTACATTACGCCGCCGCTGTGATGGTAATATTATTATTATAACATCTTTGTGGAGGACGCGATCGAGACGTTTATATTATAAAGTCGCAGCGTCGAGTCGGTAAAGTCTACATTTTACACTCGGCACGCAGTAATATTCACAATAATTTCCGATTCCGAGGCGTTTTGCCTGCAGCACGACTACAGGTGTCTCCGTCTTAAAAGTGCGTAACGCTTTGGTAATAATATTTACGTTCGGGCATACGGGCATTGTCGTTTAGCCGAGTTGGTTTTAACATTTTAGAGCGATCCGAGTACGTGGCGTTATTAAACTTTAAGGTAACAAAATTATAATAATAATAATACGTGGTTTGTTGGAAGTGCTTTTTCGATATTCTAGTTTTGAAGAGAGTTTACGTGTGTAGAACACTATACGATTTACAACAAATGCCCATAACTCTCTTCAAAACTAAAATATCGAAAAAGCACTGTTAACAAAGCGCAGCCACAATTGGTGTTACCTTTAATTTTGAAAATAGATAAATTCACTCGAAGGTAGTAAAATTAATAACGAATTTAATACAAACTACCTACTGATAACGGAAATATGCATTCTTGCGCGCTATATTATACTTGTAAACACTAAGAAAATAAACACGGCGAATCGTCCTCTCAAGACGTATTTGCATTTGAATATTGAATTATATTACAAGTCCCAAAAAAATCTTACCTAGTAATCGATAAGAGTTTTTTTTTTTAACGATTTGAAACGTTTGGTTTTATTTTTTCCGTCTATACGTTGGAGGCTTTCAAGAGGATAACGATTTTTTTCACGTATATTAATTTATTTTAATTACGGTTTTTTATTTTAATTTAAAAGAGGTTATGACGCATATCTCATTAACACATCAATCAACGAATTTATTAAAAACTTATTCGATGAAATAGAATATAAATACATAAAATAAAAAAGTCCTTACGGCCCCGTGGGGATATGCGAGAATAATAATTTAATTAAAACGTAAAACATACGGCGACATAATATAATATGATATAATATGTATTCTATCGGCGTGGAAACAAAAATATAATATTGTACCTATATAAGATTTACAGAACTCAGCGAATCAATATTTAAACTAGGAGACATTTAATTAAAATTATGATGCGGCTGCACCGATCTACGATATTATATTTCAATGGAACACGCGTAAGTTCAATAGTTGCTATTATTTAAATTAAATATTACTGTTCGACGAAACAACGACTGCGAGTGCGACTACAATGTCACGATGTCATCGCACTCAGTGGTGTAAATTGGTCTCGATTTTTGGCGGAGCAGAACTATTTTTTAATGTTCAACCCACCAAAATACTCCGAGTTTTTTGTTAGGTAAGTCCCTGCTTATAAATCATTTATTTTTCCATCAACCTTTTTTTTTTTGCAAAACTAAAAAATAGGTTTTGAATTATTTCATAAGTTAAAAACTGTTTAATCATAACATAAATAATTGATTATCGAAAAGCAATAATTATACTAAAATTAACATTATTGCCACTTTCGTATTGATCACATCTGCGCGGGTTATACTGGGCTCGGATTAATCTATTTGGTGGATCATAATACCCATTATTTTATTTTTCAATTATTATTATTATTTTAAGAATATCTATAAAACTACTATATTATTGGATTGGTTTTTCAAAATTTCTCGAATCGTGTTTTCTTTTTTTCATTTCACTCGTTGTGAAAAAAAAATCCTCAGAAGCATAAAAGCTAAATATTTCAAAACAAAATATTACAACTGCGGAAAATAATTGAAACACTTAAGACAACAATATGCATTTTGAAAAAAAAACGAATGATGATAACAACACACTACCTGTAGTTTTGCGGTACAACATTGATTTAAATATTATAAAATATTGATATCGATAGTGATTATTTTATTTGATCGATAAGCTGTAAAACGAGACGAGTACTAAGATTATAATAATTTTGCACCCACTGCTTGTTTGATACACGAAAATGTTGACTTTTGAAAACAGTAGACGATCACGATTTTCTGCGGTGGTTCAAATTCGTAAAGGCCAATTCATTTTTAATTTTATTGACAAATCACGACAACTTGGCCACCACTCGGCCCTCGTACAGCCATTAAAATATATCGTTGAACGGCAAAAGCTTTTTTTCCCTTTGCGCGGAATCTGAACATTATTATAAAATCATACCCGCGGGTTCGCGGTAAATGAATGAATGTGCAGCGTTCCAAGACTTTTTTTTCCGCCCGGTACAATGTTATATATACATACATTCACCGCGTATTTATAGCGAGCATAACATTTTAATGGAATATCAAAAATGAGTAAACGTTCTACGATTTTATATATATATTATCGTAATAAAACGTATTAAATCTAAACGAAACGATATTTATACGGTCGGAAGGAAAATCCTTACTTCTGACAGCTATTGTTACTTGGTAACTTTTATACATACGTAACATAAAATAATAAAACATTTTTTTTTTCGCGAAAGGTAATTTTTTCAGCAGTCGAGAGTAGTAGTTTCAGCGCGCGATCCGTATAAAATAGAACATTATTGTTTCGGCACTATGTGTTGTTTTATATTATATTGTTTCGTCGAAATAAAGTAAAATCATCATTTATTTATATTACTATAATATGAATAATTCCGCGAAAACCTACTTGTGTTTGTTATGACGATTATTATTATTATTAGGTATGTTCATTGTTAATATACGGTATATTTGTTCAACCGTCAGTTTGATTAAACAACAGTTGGTCAGTTTCTAAAAAAAAAAAATCGTCGGACTGCTGTGTTACTATATTATATTATGGTGAAGTGCATAATATTGGTTTCCCGTCGACTAGAGAACGGCTGTTACCGAGTTGAACCTGAAATACCATTACGTATAGCGGCATTACTCGTCACTCATGCGACATTAACAGACATCGGTGGTCCAAGCAATCCAACAAATTTGTTGGTAACTTGTTGGACATTATAGGACAACTTTCAAAATTATTGGACATTATTTTCACCGGGAGTCCAATTTCCAATTTTGAGCTGCCGAGTTCACGCCAGCTGGTGTGCCACTAGAAATATTTATACTGGTGAAAATAATGTCCAACAAATGTTGAAAGTTGTCCAACAAATCTAGATGAACAGTTTTAGCACAATAAAAACGTTCCAACAAATAGTTGCGCTGCTGCCGTGAACTTGGCAGCGCAAAATTGGAAATTGGCCCTCCGGTGAAAATAACGTCCAACAAATTTTTAAAGTTGTCCAACAGTCTACTAACAAATTTGTTGGATTGCTTGGATCGATGTCTGCTAATGTTGCGCTGTCAAGTTCTCAAGGGCGTATTACCGTCGCTCATAGGAATACCAATAAACAGCAGTAAAACAATGATCCTTTAAATAATTTGTTAATTTTTATCGAAACACGCGATGCGCGTATTATAAGTACACCTTTATTTTCGTAATGCGTTAATTATTATGTACTGAGGTAGTATTCAAATAGTTTATTACAAAAATAATATCTAGACGAATAAACGGTATTCACAATATTTATCTTTGTCGTGTTATAATTATATAATATTTATCGAAATCGTGACAGTTCTCGTCAGAAAATAATTCTGTTTCGGCCATTCGTATAATGGCGTTACCAGCTGTTAGGGAGAGGGAGGTAAACTGCTGGTTACGCCGTTTAAGGGGTTTAACCCCCCGGTGGCTATGCCACTGAATTCTTAAAAGGCTTAACCGCCGGGACGTTTAGCGTCTCTCGTCTGAAATTATTTAAAGGGGGCGCGTTTAGGGAGTATATTTACTGCAGTTTTGAGCGGTAGGTATACAAAATAATATATAAATAATAATTATTATTCCTAACACAATAATCGCGCCGAACAGCGTGCGCCAATTATAGTGGTTTTCGTAAAACGAACTCGGTACGAAAGTCCCATCAAAATCCGAGACGAGAAAACCTTGAGACAGTGTTATTACGTAATATTCGGCGAAACCAATGAGCTCGCGTACCCTTTTTCGGAAGTTCGGGTACACCTATCGTCTGTGCGAGTAGGTATAGGTAGTTAATTTTATTTTTCTATACGATTTCAAAATGTTTACCTTACTCAAACTGTATGTAATAATATTATATAGACGAATTTTATTATATAGGTACTGCAGCGGAAGGGAAGATTTGAAATGTTATATCGTCTTAAAAACGCAATAACTCGAACGTTTTACCGAAGGCTCGCAGTTTACCTATATATCGTATCGTTATTCTCCTGCACATTTGAATATAAATTGGAAGGCGTTTTAAACAAAACGAAAAAATAAAATAAAACGTTTTTATAAGCGTGCGCGATGAAAAGATTATTTCCCGGCAAAGTACGTACTATACTGTATACGAAAATTATATATAGGACGACCTACAGCGCGTTCTTTTTAACGTTTCAATTTCAGCAATTATATTTTTTATTGTGACGACGTTGCCACGAGCTATAGATATAATATAAGTACATCTAGTTTGCCGTTATTTTAATATATAATAATTATTATTATTTTCCGTACACCGATCGAGTGTGTGCAGTTACGAGCCGCCTCGTGCACAAAATATTATGGCTTCCAAGCACCACTCGTGCATTCGTTTTCGAGTCGTTTACCAGCTACCTCCTCAAAAACATTATTGTTATTGCAAATATTTTAAAGCTCCATATAGGTAGTCGTATCGTCGACCCCCCCCCCCCTGCAGTATGCTCCATAAATAATAATTATTGTAAATACTCGTAAATGAGGCTCGGACTTTATCGTGTTTGCACATTATTATGTTTTTCCCGGCTTATTAGATTTACGCCTCTAGGTAAGCTGTACGAGGATACATAATTATTTATACGACTTAACGAATTACATATAAAAAGTTTTTACGGTGCATATTTTTGCATAATATTTAGAGATCGTTTATAATACGGAGGTAACTGTACATTTTATCGGATGCGACGTGTTATGATAACGGGTATAATGGAATTTAAAGAGTATGTGTGTTCAGTAAAATATAATATTATTATATTGTATTATTATTATTGTTTCCGGGACGGCTGCTGTATCTGCCGCATCGTTAGACGCCTTTACGACGACAGGTGCAGGAAACCGTATTTTTTTTTTGTCTATATACAGATGAAGCTAACATTTGCAGGCTCTCGATTATGTATATTTTAAAATACGATTTCACACACGAGATAGAATAGAGAGACATAAAAGAAATACCGAAATTCGGACCGATACTGCAATAATAATATACTGTTTACACTGTTATGGACGCAAACAAACGATAGAAATAACAATTTTTTTCTACCAATATTTTTAGCGATAAAAATCCGCCTACCTACCCTCGCTACATTCAAATCGGACTTACACGCATGCCACGGGTTCGCCTCCACTGACCTGAACGCAATAATATCGTGTTCACCGCTCTCGAAATATATTATAGCGATAAAGTTATAGATAAGGCTAGCTTACGCGTAGTTATAAATCATAAGATATTATATTACGAATACAATTTAAAAAAATAAAATTTTAAAAAAAGGAAATTAAAATTTACACTTTTATCCTAGTACGCGATTCTTGTAAGGACTGCAGTCGTTCGTGTCGTTTTGGAAACGATAACGCACGAGGGGAGAGTGCTTTATAGTATGGTTTTCTGGTCAGTTTTGAAGTCCGACTATTGTCGTCGTATACTCGAACACGCAGGTCAAGATACTAGCACGATTGTCGAAAATATTATGTTTTTGACATTAATTTTATTCAACCTACTATAGGTATAATATCGATTCGAAGCCAAAAACCTCGTACGAATGTTGGCGAGGTTATAAAATTGTTATAATATTTGTAGTCGAGAATAAAATGTCTCGTGTTTTTCGCGGTACACCGAAACGACATTATACAACAAAAGTCGACGGTGTTTATATTAAAATGTAAGTTACGTGTTATAATTTCGTAAAAAAAAAAATATGTATATATTATACAGTCACTGCGTGATGAGTTTCATGTTTTGCATTTTATTTCCAGCTGGCAAATATTATATATTATATTATGTCATTCGTCGTCGTCGTCCAAACAATGCGAAAACAAAAACTGAGGGCTTACTACGTTACAGAAAATAAATACGTTATTGTACTTTCGTCATGTCGTATGACTATACGTCATAATAATATTATAATATTATAATTTATGCATTATATTGTATTTTATGCATTTTCATCATATTTTAGTCGTTAAGTAATAAACGTTTTTTGAAAAACAATGAAACAATGAAACACAAATATTGTCATCACATAATATTATATAAAATGTAAGTACAGAAGAACACTGGTGTGCAGTGCAATAATAATAATAACTTCTACGAGTGATTATTTTTTATCAGCTCTCCCGCCAAGCAGCGTAGTTTTTCGTTGATTTTTGTTTTCACGGACGAACATTAGAAAATAAATAGAACGATAATTCATCTCGAGGTTCGCCGACTGTTATATTATTATTATTATTTGTATTTGTATTCGCAGTATATATTTTTGTTTTTTACTTTTGGTTTTTAGATCCATCATTCGCGTCGCCATATTTTTCCCATTATTCACGTACACTCCTCACATTACCGATATAATAATATGTTAGTGTATAAGACACGGTGACCACAATATATATTATTATTATTATTATGGTATGTGCCTGTCTACGTGACAATCACGATTCGATTCCACTTTTTTATTTTATTTTTAATCCAAAAATATAGAGCATAATTTTGTTGGATAAAAACCCAGAGTGGTATATATAATATAATTTAGGTAATTATTGTACCTGTAAATTTACTGTACTTTTGGGTTATCGCCCTTTATATATGTTAATTATGTTAAATCACTGTATTATTGTTGTATGCTGTACTAAATAAGGAATTTTTATTCCGTAAATTAATAAACAAATAAACAAATATAATATAGATTAAAATTAGTTGTCTCGTTTCTTCTACACAAATATAGTGTGTACAAATATTATATTTTGCTCGTTGTCAGAAATTTATAGTTAGGTAGAAGCCATTACATAGTGGTCCTTAGGCCGATTACAGATTGTGGGGATGGAAATAATTTCCCGAACTTCTATTTGAGTACCTTATAAGGGCATACGTAAACTGCGCCCAAATGATCTTTTTTTTTGTAAAGTGCGCCCGAAATTTTATCTTTGTTAAAAAGGTATAGTGTAAACTGCGCCCGAATTTTTATCTATGTTAGGAAGGTATAGTGTAAACTGCGCCCGACTTATTAACTTATTAAATTTTGACTTATTAAAGTCTCTATGTTTGACGATTGTGTACTTTTTCAAGTATATCACAGAAATTTTATTTTCGCGAAAAGTTAGAAAAATTAATTAATAAATATAATAGTGGTCAAATTCCAATTGATGAATATGTATTCACCATATGTTATTGTTTGTAATATTTACAATTATTTTAATTATTAAAATTATATTTTTTTTAATAATTCCTAATATGTTGTAACAATATGACGTTATTTTTTAATATTTGTATTTATTTTGCTTTTTAAATTATATTTTATTTTTAATTATTCATAATATTATATGTCTGTAACAAATTAATAGTATTTTACCTGTAATTTTACCCGGGCGCAGTTTACATGTCACCTTTTTACACTTGATAAAAACTCGGGCGCAGTTTACATGTGTGATTTTGTGTTTACCTGTATTTTGGGCGCAGTTTACAATCGCCGCCTTATAAATGTATGGAATTAAAAAAAAAAAAGATCCTATTACAATCGGTTATTAAAATATATTTAGATATACCTATTTTTTATGATACCTATATATTATAACGCTTATATTAAAATATTAAATTTTCAAAAACCGTGGGTATATAATATATACGTACAATTTTTATATCTTAAAAAATGGTTGCAGGTTGTGAATACGGAAGAGGCCATGGGACCCTATACACCTATATGGTTAATATGCGCCTGGTAGTGAGTACCTATAGCCCCGGTAATGGTGTTTGTACAGTAAAATTTAAATTCAGATTACGTGTGAATAGTTTAATAACGGCTGTTTCGTTTTTTTACAGTCGACACGCAATCGGATTTTTACACACACACAATAATAATAACATAATAACCATAAAAAATTGTTATACTGTACAAATATTATATTATAGCGTGCTTTGGAAATATATAGTGCGAGCCGTGTGTAAATAAAATAAAAAAATCAGCGCACAACCTATATATTATATATATATATATATATATTTATATATAGGTAGTATTACGATTTCAAAAAACAGGATTATTAGATCAAAATATTACGTTTTATAAATTTAATTATACATCAATAAATAATTGAATTTTTTGACTATAGCCTGTTGTTGTAATTCAATTTAGTAATTATTATTTTTATGTGGGATTGGAAACTAAATGAAAAAAAAAAACAGTTGATTCCACAACAAAAATAATAATTAATAGGATTAATCGTAATATATTACTGTAATATAAATCGGGAGTACTACCTAATGTGTACAATTATTTATATATTTTTATATTTCCTAAACGTGCGTGAGGAACGTAAATGATATTACTATATATTATATAAACGATTTGTGTATTCTATACAATAGACATATAGGTAATTTTAAAGATGTTTTCTCTCAAACTAATTATACGGGAGTAACTTGAAAAAAACTTTTTTTCTATATCATTTTTATTATTTTTCATGTGAATGAAATATTTTAAGAAAATAAATTTCATGACATTTTTAACCCTATATTAAACGATTTGTACTATAAAATAGCAAATGTTGCATCTTATTTTTTTTTTCTGTACAGTTTATTTTCTGGCTTAAAGTTTCAGTGTATAGCAGCAGCGCATATCAATCACAGAGGCCAAACCAGTATTATATTATAAAACAGTCGTAAAAAACGTACACAGATGTAACGTCATTACACATCTGTGACATCAACGACAAACCAAACCAAAACCAGATACAGAAACTTTAAATATATCTATACTCATATAATATATGTAACTCAGGTGCCGAAGACAGTGTTGTATTGTATTATTATACACTCGAAAGAAGACATAAATCATCACTGTAGCAGTGTAACAATCAGAAAGCAATTTCCTGCAGCTTATAGCGTATTATTATTACGCGTTTAACGTCGTAATTCAAATTCGACTACATTGATAACGAATTGTGCGAAAAAGGATTGTTTGGCATTACTTTTGTAGTATAAATATGCAGGTACATTGGTAAAATATCGATCTGAGATAACTATACTAATATAGTTTCAAAACTTATGAAAAAAACTAATAAATAAAATATATTGTATTCAACAATAATAATATCGAATTATAATTTTTATCATAATTATGACTTGGAGATGTAAGAAAAAGCGGACATTTTTTTTTTCTTTATACTAGAAGATATATTTGAATATTGTAACAAGGTAAATAGGTAGTTAATAATTGATTCAAAACCAGAAGTTTCTAAGATTTTAATTTATGAATCATAAAATAACATTATACTGTCTTGTATTATTATGAAATATAAATATTTATCATTTTTTCTTAAAATGCCAAAATCAATTAATTCTAAACCATACGGCTAGTTATATTTTTATCTAACAAATACAAATTAATGTGTTGCGTGTAATGTTTATAACGAACGTTAAACATTATTATTGTGATAATGTAAAAAAAATGTCATCTTGATGGCGTAACTTGCACGATACCAAAATACACTACTGCCCTTAGTTTCAATAATTTAACTATCGCCGCATCATGACAGTTTTAGTTTTAAAACGTGAAAAAAAATCCGAGCTCTTAATAGGTACTATAAAATTAATCTTGTAAAGGTAATCGTTTTTAATTTAATACGTTCACTTTTGTTGGTTTTTTTTACTTCGTACACGTTGTATTACAACGTGTTATGGAATTGAGATTAAAATTAAAATCAAATATAATTAATTCAAGTATAATAATATTTTGGGACTGTTAATATCAACACGATTGTAAATAACGATGTTGCTATTTTATGCAATGTACAATAGTATAATATACAGAAAATAAAATATAATATTAAATGAGCTCAAGAAATGCATTATTGTAATTTATTATTATATAAGTGTGCATATGTCATCACGACTACATGACGATAATGAATTAATAAGCAATAATACCACTCGCACAATCAGAAAAAAAAGTAAAACGCATAGTAATATTCATATACGTATAATATACACGAGAATACGTTGAATTTAAATAGAAACATGTGCAGTATTATAATACGTTATACCTATATTTGCCACTTTATTAAAATCGGATTTGAGTTGTATTCGGTAGTAAATTTGTTTGGAAAAATAAGAAAGGAATGTCGGAACGAATTTATTTTTAAAACGAATTAAAATGTACACAAACGAAGGCCGCACTCGGGGGCCGTGTTCTGGTGCGTCTGCAAATCACCCATCGCTGAGTGATAGACCACCCACTTTGAAAGTTGACTACCTACCTATTGTACTGTTGTACGGAGTGGATTGAAACGGGACGAAGGCAAAGTCCAGGCTCAACAATAGAATACAATTTCAGCTATTTCGAATAAACAAGTTTAGATTTAAAATACATACAAAATAGAAAATAGATTTCCAATTTTTATTGGATTATTTGAAAACGACATATTTACAGGTTTTAAATGACTAATGCGAGGATAAACGAGATCGTCATAGTACAAATTCTCGATTTACAACTACAGCAAGAGACTTTATATGGACTTTTCAGATATTTCCCCACGTTGCAGGGATGTTTTTATTTTTGGACATGAACGCACTGTCGGTTTTTCGTAACGTTCATCCGATTCTACATTCCGTGGTAGAAGGGGAAATCGGGAGGCAAAAGTGCCATCTAAGTAACTTAATGTATCTTCCTGGCGTCTAATTCTCATAGTCCTATAACACGATTGTCTAGTAGATAATCATGTCCTATGTATAAATAACTTTATAAATCCTTGCAAATTCCTATGGCAATATAATAATTCATTACTGCAGGTTTAGGACTGTCCGTTAATTCCATACCTTCCAGACAAAACCCATACGAAAACCGTACCGTACCCACACCCACCAACCAAATCGTTTCAAGTCCATATCAGTGTCTCGGTTCATGGTATCAGGTATATGTTTTAGAAATATGATATTAATTAATATACAATATTATCTAATCAAATGCATGCGGATTTATAGTCTCTGTGGATGGGCGTAACACGATTGGGGACTTTTTACTTTTTTACCTGAAAAAAACATGACACGATTGCGGACTTTTTAAATTTTTATATTTGAGAAAAAACCACGCGATTGAGCACCTTAAATATTTTTTTTTTGAGCAAACAAATATTTAAATAAATTTACCAACATTAATAATAACTTAATACGTAGGTATGTAAAAAAAATCTTATAATATATCACAGTAATTACGAGTCAAAAAAAGAAATAATATGCCGATATTTATTTATAAAAATAAAGAATTAAGATGTACTCATAACGATGACAATAATAACTAACAAGACTAACACTTATCAGTTATTATCAGTTATTACTGTAATAAAATATTATTAGACGCCATATAGTATCCACTGTCCGTGCAATTGTTTATACAATACATATGTATACTATACTATAGGTGGGTTTCATAAACTATAGTCCTTTATTTTAAATCATTTTAAAAATTATTTAAATATTTGTGCTTGTTCGAAAAAAAAAAAATATTTAAGGTGCGCAATCGTATTGTTTTTTTCTCAATTAATATATAAAGGTAAAAGGTCCGCAATCGTGTTGCACCGGCGCCAAACAACGCGTGGTCAACCTTTGCGTCATTATTGTTGTTATAAAAAGGTTATAATTTTTTAATAACTCGAGCTCTTTGTATAATAATACTACGCGTCAATCGTCGCCCAAAAACCCATAAAATTTACCGCATCTGCGGAGCGCACCGCCACGGAACCCGCGGGTATAATATAGTCATAATAAATTCAAACCCGAAAACAATCAAGGTTCGGCTTACTCGAGTTTTGTGTGCCGTAAACAATATTTCTCTCCGTTATTCTTTGGTGCGCCGCCACGCCGTTCGGTTACACGCGTATTAAACGGACCAACAACAACAGCAATAATAATAATATTATAACAATTTATACGTTCGGACGAAATTTCAGGCGCGTATAATGCCTTTGGCTCGTAACGTTTTACACTTTTAGTTTTTGCTGTGCACATAATATTATATTATTATTATGCGGAACTGCGCCGAGCGGACGTAGCTGCAATAATTGTTAACGAGAATTAAATAACGAAAAATTGAATTAGACGGTCGTAAAATGAAATACAATTGCCGTTTACACTAGAATAATATATTATTCTAAGTTATTGTTTTTCGCGAGACCGATGCAGGACCAAATAGATTGCACTGCGCAGCTGCTTATCCTTTAATCGAATACAACGGATAAAAGTCGAATAATTATCTATAATAATAAATAAATATATTAATGATATTAAAAACTATTACCTAGGTGTTTATTCGTATACCAGTATCACGTCAGAATGCATAATGTGTCGACAATAATTTATTAGCGAATTGATATCCGGTAAATATAAATTTTTAAACAGCAGTGCACTTTAACCATTAAAATAGTTTCGATGAGCCGCCAAAGATGACGGTAGAAACTGCCAGTGAATAAAATGGAAATAAAATACAATAGTTTTGATGACAATTGGCCGAGAATATTGTAAAAAACAATATTTCCATACAATGTATATTGTTATTGTTTTGGTTTTATATATTTTTTTTAATCAATGCGTATATTCAATGTAAAATATATTTTTCTATGATTTTTTAAATCTATTAAAATAAATAATTCATGAACTGCTGGTAGACTTAGTGCGGATGAAAGAATTTAAAAATTGAACTCAATATTGATCATTTGAAAAAAATGTTTGGGGTGTTGTGCTAAAATTGTATTTACTTTTTGTTTGAAAATCGATAGTAAGTATACATTCTATTTAATTATTATAAACAGTGTAATTATGTACAGTGTATACATTGTGTTTTAATTTTACATTTAAAGTAAAAAGTGCATAATTTCGAAAGTAAGTTTTTATGTGATTTGATTTAATAAATTACATTAACTTTGAACTTGACACATTTTATTATGCACTGGCAGGATAAAATAATCAGATTATTGCAAAATTGTGCATAAAATTATTATAAAATTCATTTTTAGTTTTCAGATCTTGTAAAGTGTGAAACATTTTGTATACAGTTAATACGTCGGTTTGAACCTCTTGACTGGACGTGTTGACCGTTGTTTAAATTCTTTAGTATGCAAAATATTACTATTATATAGAAAAGTTTGATGTGTATTTTTCTTTCTTATCTTATGAGTTATGACATATGTTTTATTTTTCGTATTCCGACTTATTAAAGAAGCAAATTACATACACTCGAGCTAGTCTAGACGCAAGATTTATTGTTAAAGTTAAAATATCAATATTTTAGCATAAATATATTATTATTATGTTATTACACTCAAAAATATTTTGATGGTGCTCACAAGCTCACACATTGTAATGTATAATTTTACAAATTAATTATTAATATATTTCACATGTACCTATAGACCACGTAATTTATATGTATCCAAGAATACGATGCTTGAGCTTAAAAACAGTACGAATAATATGTTGAAATATAATATTCGTTAAGAATATGCTTATTAGTAACAAATAACAAAACATATTTTATTGTACAAAAAAAAAAATTGATCGGATATGTTTTAATTTTTCAAAAGTTCCAAGTGTCCAATGTTATAAATTATAACACAAAATATAGGCATTATAATTAATAAAAAGTATTCATATATTAGCAGTACTAAAATTTGAGATAACATATAACTAAAGTTTAAAAATCAATCAGGCAAATTTAAATCTACGATATTTTCAGATTTATTTTTTTTTTATTATAAAAGTTTAAATAGCTACTTAGCTAGTAAATCCGTTTCCCGGTACTAATAATCAATAAAATAGTATACAGACATAAT
Source organism: Neotoxoptera formosana (assembly GCA_022818045.1). Taxonomy (NCBI): domain Eukaryota; kingdom Metazoa; phylum Arthropoda; class Insecta; order Hemiptera; family Aphididae; genus Neotoxoptera; species Neotoxoptera formosana. Next base: position 22,984,909 of record CM040633.1, on the reverse strand, counting down.
AACTGTTATATTCCGAGTTCATCCAGGAATTTATTGGTTTTATTCAGTGATGTATATATATATTTTTATTTATACGTTAATGGTTTAGAGACTACGACCAGAGAATAAAAAGTTTTACAAAAGTTTCAAGTGTATAGCTGGATTGGAAATCAAGTCTAGTTGACACTGAAAACGGAAAATGTTATCAATAGCCTCGCCGTAAGCACGCGAAAAAATTACTTATAACGGTCGAACAATTTTTAAAGAGATCTCTGCACTACCTCGGTTTTGTCACAGAATTCTGCCACGAATCGTTTTTTAGTTTGATTATTTACAGTAGTTATAATAATAATATTAAGCCACTCTATTCCGCCGAGATAAGTGAGAAAAAGTTTGCAAATCCATACTTAACTCTATTTACCGAGTGGCTTTTTAATATTGTATTTTGTATGGTGGTTAGAGCATATTATAGGTTAAATAAATAAAACTATTTAAAACGTCAGGTTTTATCTACTTTATTACATCTTGGGATTTTTGTATTGAAATACAAATTAAAAAAAGAAAATATAGTTAGCTGTGTTTTGCTTTTAAATATTGCAAAATTGACATGTGATTTACTATAATTTGTTATAAACGCCTTGTAAAAGATACTTTTCAAAAGTATTCATGGAAAGATACAGCTACTCATTTTAAAAAGTATTTAAAACACATATTTGAATATTGTAAAAATTATTTATAGACAATTTTAAATACTTTAAAAAAGTAAAAAAAAAACTATTTTCTTCTTATACGTCAACTAAACCGATGTTTTTGGACATTTCCGTGTCTTACATTGTATTGTTGGGCGTAACTGTAAATTACTCATCTGATTTTTTTGTCAAGGTATTTAAATTGTCGATTGGTATAAGTCACATATAAATTAACATAATATACTCTCAATATCATTTTTTTTTATGGAGTTGAATTGAAAATAGAAAATAAATAAAAAGTATTTGATTTTAATTAAAGTATTCTCAATTCTTTGTCTAATTAATTTTTTTTAAAGTTCTTTTAAAGTATTTAAAATACGTATTTACTATTTGAGTGGTTAGCTATTTAAAAAATAGGTATTCGATGACATTTACTCGAATAATTTTACTCAAGTACTTTAGAAAACTACTAAATATTACAGAATATTGCAATGTATAATACACGATATTATACTCATTGTTTTGATAAGTTATATAAAATATATAATATATTTTATTAATATTTGCAACATTTGTAACTATTATGAATTAAAACTAATTTATGATCGATTACCTACAGTTTTCATTAGTACCGTTCCCGTAATTTACCGAAAAGTTAAACTTCATATTTTCTAGGTGCTCTCATTCGATATATCACGTAGTTTATTAAAAATAACGGACGCAACAAATATTGAATATGTTCACAAACAAAACGGAGGGTAAAATTAGATTATAATTTTTAGGAAAATTGGCGAGAAAGGTATAAATTGTTACGATTTTTTTTTTCGTTGTTTTGTTTTAAGTCATCAATCTCTGTATTATTATTATTATAGGTTTGTTCAGTAAATATGATACTGAATAATATTATGATGAAAATATAAAGGGCACCTACGAATTTGAAAAGGGTACGAATAACGTATTGGTTTTTAGGACAGTCAGTATTATAAATTCGATTAAAACTCGTTTAAAACGAAATTCTCGTGCGAACCCTTTAACGAGATTTTTTTTCCAGAACCTTTATTACCGCCAGAAAAGGGTAAATAATAATAACAAGTACTATGTCGAGCGCTGACTTCAACAATACGGGGAGGGAGGGGAAATTATCAAAATAAAACACTAAGCGCAGTTCTTACGAAAATTGTAACCGCACATATCTACACGTCATCAAGAAACGATAGTATTGAGAATTTCATAATGTGATTACGATTTTATATTGTTGTCGTGGCTCATCGATCAGTTGTAGGAGAGAACGCTGAAATTTGAAAGCCGCGTGTTCGCGTTTCTATAATATTATAAAACACAAAATATTATCGTTATAAATAATTATTTACGTCAAATTAAAGTCGCGTCTGAACCCTTACAGTTTTGTTTTTTTTTTTTTTACTCATTTTTTATTTTATTTTATTTTATAATAATCAATACGTAATAATAATGTTTCAATAACAATCTACAGTTCGCTTAAAACGATGGGGGTTCAGTGCTCAAGTATATCAGTTACGACACTCTGTCTCTCCCTCTCTCTGTGTCTCTCTGTAGGTATATCCGCATTCTAGGCGTAATATTATATTGATTTATTTTATATAATAATATATTATAGTTTTCGAATTATTACTGAGCTCGACGACTGCGAGGACGACGCGTAGGTGTACAGTATGTGTTGGAACGGACAATAATAATAATTATGAACGGCGTGTAAACCGACAATGGGCAATATAGTGTAATATTATGCATATGGCATTATAATATGTACCTATATATTATTGCGTGTGTAATTATTGAAAACACCGGACTTAGTCGCTGGTAGGCACTATTATTATACTGTTTCCGGTGGTTTAATTTCACAATACATGTAGGAATTCGAACCAGAACTAAAATTGTTATTATTGTTATATTATAATATTTTTGAAAGATCGATAAAATAGGCGATTAATAATTAAAATTTACGAATAATATATTATTCAATTTTTGATATACCTACGTTTGTTTTTTTGAAAGAACCGTCTTTTTGAATAATTATTGTATCGTTAATTTATAACTCGTTGTAGATTTTTTAATCTTTTTATTTTATTGGCAGGTTATTATTTTCAGTTTTTTTCCACCCATTTGTTCTTTAATCGGTTCAAATTATAATATTATATTGATAGCAAATGGCAAGAAGTAGATTGAAAAAGAATTTATTTTACAAGAGGTATTTGATAATGGTGACACACTATATCGTTTTATGACAAGTCCATATTACGGATAGCTATGAGAACTCTACACAGCAGTCAGTACTAAGCTCAAACCTATCATAGGGTTAGGAGAACAATTATTGCTGATGACTTTAGTAATATTTTAACTCGAAAACAAAAATTAATTATTTTAACTACCACGGGTTGTTATATTATTACTAACCTAACCTATATATATATATATATTATAACATTTGGGACAGAGCGATACGGAAAACACGATAAAAAAAAAATTGAGTTAAAAGAAGAAATCGTAGTATATTATAAGTCTAGACATTTAATAATTTAATTTAACTGTACTTACATTTTACACGATCGAACTCTATACAAGATACTGAAAATATACATTTAGCTTGTGTACCTAATACTTATAATTATTATTGTTGTAACTAATATCAGACCAATTAGATGGATGAAAATGTTTTTAAAGATTATATATTAACGAATTCTTTATATAAGTTCCAAACTCGAATAACATAAATAAATTATTTTAATTATTATTTTTTAATCATTTATTATTTCAGAAGATTAATCACTAACAATGTTAGTATAAAACAAAGTTATACGACGGAGTGAAAACCGTATTATACGTCAAGTTTTACCAATTATTATTATTATTATTATTATTATTTTATAATAATAGGATCTCAAAATTAAAATTAATCTTTACTCAAATTTATATGAAAAGTACAGAGTTATACGTATTGAAAAATGTGGACATATTTTCGATATTAATTATCCAGAGAATTATGTATTGAAACTTGGACATAATATTTCGATATTAATTTGTCCAGAGAAAGATTTGTGTTCAATGTGGATCATTTTCGGGTAGCTAGTCGGACGAAATTGGTTTGTTACTCGAATGATCTAATATTGTTAATAATTTATTTTAATAATTACATACTTTAATGTACATTAGAATTCGGTTAGGTATATAATACAAAACTTGAACTCGATCTTACTCCTTTCCAAGTTTTAACAATAATAATATTATACAATAATTTGGACAGAGTCAAAAAGTGTGAAGACCATAAACATACTGCACATGACGCATTAAATGTGTTTTATTATCTAGTTATTAGTCATTGCAAATATATACTATGATAGCTCAAAGATCAAAAGTAAACACGAAAAAAGTTATTACAGCATGACGTGTTCGATTTATGTATTGATTATTTATAATATATGTTGTAGGTATATATTATTTACTATTTAGGGTGTGTAATGAATTTTACAGTAAAATATTACATTAGAATGCGTCGAGTGATTTGGTAATGTTAAACTAACCAAACTCGGTAAATAATTTATAATATGGTAAGTACAAAATAAGTAAGTTGGTTAAAATGTATGATATTTTCTCAGATTTAAAAAAAAAAAAAAACATTTATGACGTCAAACATTGGTTTGTATAAAATATAAATGCGTATTTATAACTATTGATCTTTTAAAATCAACTTTTAAAACTTTCAAAAGTTAGATTGATTGGAAAAGTTGTTTTCAAAAAGAACCCATTAAGTGTATAATATAGTTGTTTGCGTTATTTAACCGCATAAGAAGAGATCGTTTTCTTTTAACGAACTCCGACTGACGAATAAATTGAGAAATTTAAGTTGTTCTGAGAAACAAGTGTACAAACCAGATTAAATTACAGAAATAACATATACCTATATTGTATTTTTTGTAATAAATAACGGCACATCATCACGTATGCACGAGAGCAGTGGCTCGAAACATAAAAGCGTAATTTTTCGAGTAGAATGATTTTAAAATTGTATTTACAATAGTTCTTTGCATAGGTAAATTGTTTTTTTTTCATGTAGATTAAAATATTATATAAACGCTTTAGAAATATTATTGGAATGCTGCATATTATTCTACAAAAAAAATATGTGTTTAATAGACGTAATTGTTTCAGAAGATGACAGAAAAATTAAATGTTTTGATTTGTATTGTTATTCTTTAACTTTATATAGTGATGTAAATAAATATATTATATTATGCAATCTAGTCTAAACCGTAGTATAATAATATTAATACCTAATTTAATTATATGTAAATTAGACTAATTGTTATATTAAACAGACAATGTCATCAGATGTTTCTCGTGAAAATTATAATATAAATAAAAATACTTATTATTTACCGATAGGTATAGTTTATTATTAATAATTGTAAGCCTTTAAAGTATTAGGAAAACCCAAAAAATGTACACGACGCATCGTCGTCTGATTGTCCACAGTTATGTTAACTTTCAAGACGTTTGACCACATAAAAACAGTTAATTTTTGTTCCAGTAATCCACATATTCATATATTATGTTAAAACTAACATATTAATATCTGTTTTAAAGTTCAAAATATCAAGGTTATTGCCACGGCTACAACAGTGAGGGCGTATATTATATTGACGATCGAACGAAAAAAAGTCTGAGATAAAACATAATATAGCAATATATTATATTAAGAATATCGATTAATTTACAAAAATATTTGGTTTCGAGGAGGGTACCACCTACATACTTGTGTACGAAGAGAACGTTGAAAAACACATAAATCGTACGAGAATAATTAAAGAGCGATCGCGGCCGTCTTCTCGATGAAAATAATCACCGCCGGACCTTTGTCCGATCAAATATTTATCAGTGTGTGCAGGATAAAACCGTGGGGCGGATTTATCGTAAAAGGCTATGTTTTTCGTGGGAATAAGCGCCGCCGCGGCCTATGCGGCTGTAAAAATAACGTTTTCGGGTTTGCAGAGCTCATTTTATATTTAGGGTGGACGACGTGTCGGAGTCGTGCCCGGACATCCATCTCTCTCTCTCTCTCTCTCCGACCGACGGTCTTGCCTTTTTCCCGAGGGCGTATAATATATATATATATATATTTCACGGTACGGAGGCGATTTTCAGCAGATTGATTATATTAAAATAATAATATATTACACGCCGTGCGGTGTAGCCTAAAGGATTGGAATACTATATATATAAGCTCATTACGCAGGAAAATGTAAAAATTCGTTCGTACAGATTAAACATTTTTCAATTAATTATTAGTTCATTATTCTTTTTTTTTTACTCGTTCGATATGTTAAATTAAATTATCCCTACGAGACGATAATATTTTCAACAAACACCGCTCGAATCAAATAAAACAATATATATATTATTATCTATATCCCCAACCTTTTTTTCGTTCCCAAGTTTAATACTTTGCTACATTGTACCCCTCATAATAATAAGATAAATATATTCTATAATATGATTATAAGAATATTTTACAGGACAACTATAATATTAGTAAAAGTCCGAAGTGGTGAGATTTAAAATGTTTAGAAAAATAATAATAATTTAATGACCCGACGCCGCGGTCAATATTTTCGAATCCTATTAGCTGACCGCAAGGTTATACGATTTGTTAGATAATATACGTTAAAGCCATTAATGTTAATAACCTAATCTTATATTGTATTACGCGGTAAACACTGTAAATAATAATATACACATAATAAATACTACTCGAACCGAGTAAAACAATTATTAGATTTTACACGTGCCGATGTCGATGTCGTGGATTATAGTTATACATTTTGTTGGTATACGAAACGTCTATAAAAGTCGAATTAAATTACTGTTTGTAATCGATTTCGTCGTGAACTCGGACGAATAGAAAAACATAAAATATTATCGTCTTTGAAAAACTGCGTGTGCTATGAATTTGTACAGTTGTGTGTAGGTACCTATTGTAATTTATGGATGTATACAATTCATAATTTAAATCTATAATAAAATGCATAATGATAAACAGGCTAGACGTGACAATAGACTCGTAAAAACTAAAAAAAAATCAAACGTTCGACAGAGTTTTCAAAATGATGTAAAAATCATAAAATAATATGAGAAAAAAATACGGATAATACCTAGATGGCTTAGAACGGTTTCGCGGAACGATTCGATCGTTAATAATATTATGATATATTTTTCATCGAAAAAAAATCACACTGCCATTAAAGTATATTATTATATTTTAAGTGTTTGAACATAGACTTTTAAGAGTATTTGTGAGGTTTTAAACTAGTAGAAATTTACATTACAAAGAAAGAGTGATAACCTTGGATTTCATAGCGACAGTTCAGAGACGGTTGGCGTCGAGTTGATACAATATATAAGCTTATTCGCGTATAGACAATAAAAACCATTTTAAAATCCAGAATCTTCCAATGTATCAGTATATATTAATCTATTTAGAGTACAATGGAGTCTTAAGTTTTATCGTGTCGTTATATTACTATCTGCAGACAATGCAAAATAAGTAAAATATATACAATTTGTAAATTATATAGGTAATTTCGCTACGGAAAATGAATTACTAAGTCAATCAGTTATAGTAAATGGAGATACGGCGGCAATTGAGTCGATTATATTAATTTTTTTTTTTTTCAATCAAATTTAAATGTTTATATTTATTCGAAGAATTATTGATTAGAATAATAAGGAATGTTATACACTAAATGTCATATACCTAAATAATCTCGATTCCGTCACGAAAGTTATTGTAAAAATAAGAATCAAAAATAGCTTTGCTATTCGAATTTTATAAAACAAAATAACTAACCACTCTATCCAGTTTTTGCGAAATTAAAATGAACAGATTGGTTGTACAATAATATGTACAGTATTATTTTCATATTTTTATATTAAATCGAGTCTAAAATAATATTAAAAATCTGAATTAGTTCGTTCAAACGAAATGTGCGTATTCTATAGTACTAGATATATTATACTTTATTATACCACAATATTAGTGTCGTTAAATTAAGACATCGAAAACAGAATTGATAAATAATATTTAATAATTTATAGAAATTGTAATTGAAAAACAACGAAAGTAAATAATTTTCAAAAATATTCTCTACGTTCGACACAAATATGGTTTTTGAACAAATAATTTCCACTGATTTCCAATGACCTATTATAATATTATATGTCTATATTGACCCTTATAAAATAATCTCAACAGTAAACCGACTATATTATTATTATTGCGAAGGGGATGGAGCGGATTGGAGTCGATGGACAGACATGAATAATATTAATATAATAATATATAAATAATATTATAGACTTACTATACGACTAGACTATGAATCACACACATACTAAAATATGTCTATATGATTAACATACATCTATTCCGTAATATTCACTGTACGAGACACTTTTCAAAAACGCAATTATTTACGGTGCGCAGTAAGTGTTTTTTATTGTTGTAAATGCAATATGCACTTTTACTTACAGCTAAGAATTAATTGTTACAGTAAGACATAATATGGATCGGTCGTTACAAATTTGAAAATCGATTAATTGTAGTAAAAATATAATAAAATAATATATTAAAGTCAATTTAAAATACTCGTCAAATATATATATATATATTTTTTAATGTTGTTAGCGTTTATTCTGGAATGTTCGGCGGAGCACTTATCGGATATAAGAGATTATCGATTTGATAACGATCTGGTGTTTCCGTCGAATGTTCTAGAATCAACGATTATTATAAATATGATAGCCGCGAGTCAGTGACCAGTGTCAGTCAATCGAACGATATTAAGTAAGTCGGAAGTGCGTCCCGGCGAGAATGTATTTTTGGTAAGTCTTTTGTATTCAATTAAATGCAATAAAATTATTGTTAACCCAAAAGCATCTTTGTGCTTAATTAATTATTTAAATCATTATACACCGCTCGTAAGAATGCCAACAATGTGTTTAGTCGGTTCCTGAAACAATTATTTAATAATAATAATGTTTTACACATTTTACACATTTTATTCGGCGGTGGCGGTTTGAATAATTCACTTTTAGCTGAATAAGTATAGAAAAAGTCGCCTCTTAAATATTTTAATATTTCACTTGCTTACTACGCAACACGTCACGTACACACGACGTTTATTTAATATATAAACATTTTAAAAACGTATTGCAAAATGGGATTTATCGTAATGTATATAGTTCAATATTTAAAATACATAATATTATATTCGCTATATAATTGTAGCATTTTAATAGTGCCAGCGAGCATAAAACGACTTAACTATATTTTATTTCGTCTAAAATGAATATCAGACTTTTAGACAGCTTTTTATTAAATGCGAGTATAATACTCAAAAAGGATTTTATCGATTAGTAATATTGCTCTGTATAGCTATTACAAACGAATTAACTGTAAGTACACATAATATTATTATCACAATTGCATACTTTTTTCGTATATACATTTCAAATGGAAATCTATTATATCTTATTTTTCCATTAAATAACGTCTTATGTAAATAAATCTTTGAATACTTCATTTTTTTTTTTTTTTTAATAATTTTCAAACCACTCACATGTTATAATATTATACTGCAGAAACTTATCTCGGTAAATAATTGAACTACTATATCATAATAATATAAAAAATTTAAAAATAGCGAGGAATATGTATATATTTTTTTTTAATGTGTCGCAAAAAGATCCTCAAACAAAAAATATTACATATTAAATTGTTATAATTTGAATATACAATATCTAAATCATCTTGAATTCAAAAAGTAAGAAATTAAATTAAATACTCAGTATAATAGAATTGATGATATTAATAATTTAAAAACACTCAATAATAAATAAATTTTTTTTACCTTTATTATTTCTATCCCGATGACTACTTAAAATTTTTTAAAATTAATTTCAACATTAAACGATTATTTACAAATAGGTATGTATTTATTGAATGCGGAAAAGTATTAAACTAATCTTTCTCCATTAAACTTAAAATATGTTACATACCTACTATTCTGTAAAAATATCGTTTGGGAATTTTGATTCGGGAAAAAGGCTTTCGGAAAAAAAGGTTTCGGGTTTATGGACTCTTGGGAAAAAGGTCATTCGGGAATTTCGATTCAGGAAATTGGGCAGTTACCGAAATTTTATAAAAGAAAATTACAATGACAGTTTTGACGCACAATATATTATTAAACGCACAGGTTTAAATAGTGAACCACGAGATTCCTCGAGAGAACATTTTAACGTTTATTTTAAGAATACCAAACCATTTATAAACCTTGCCAAGGAAGATATTGATTTATTATGTATTTATAAATTATAATATTTAAAATACAAAATAATATGGGTACCCCGACAAAATATCGTGTGACCAAAATATCGCAACTAAAATATCGTGAAACCATCATATCGTAAAGAAATAATACCGCCGTACATTATTATCGCGTCTGTACATCGCATTTAACTTTATCTTATCTATAATCGTGTTCACATTTTACCTAGCAATGCATTCAAGCACACTGGTTATTTTATAATTTCTATTTTGTAATACTTTGTACTGTCACTGTGAATGGCGCTTTTACAGTTTCACACTTTTATACAGTTTTACGGAAATAAAAATAAGTCAAAGTATAGGTAGTAGGAAATCCAAATACTCCAAATAAAAAGAACAAGACAGTCAGTAGGGCTGGCTGAACGAGTAAATAAAGAATAGTAGCAGATTATCATAATCGAGAGTTTGAAGATTATCTTCAAGGTATTTCATCGAATATTTACTTGCATTAATTAATATACATTAATTTTTTTTTATTACTCATATTAATTTTATTAAATTATACATATTTTTATCATTTTTATAAATTCTACTATAATATATTAATATCACAATATTATATGCTTGAAATATATTATTTATTTATAATTAAATTACTGCTATATTTCTAACTGGCGATATGTATAGGTACTGGCGATAATATTTATTCCATGCGATATAATGGTTTCGCGATATTTTGGTCACGCGATATTTTACCGGCGATATTTTGTCGGTGATTCAATAATATGTACTTTTAACGTTAAACCTTCACTTTTTCGCATTATGACTAAACCAATTTTTAACCAATAATGATACGTTCGTAAACAAGACTTTAACATTTCTAATCGGCACGTATGTAATTTTGTCGTAAATATTATTCATTTAGTTCTATCACTACTCAATAAGTCGATATACACTATCTGTAGTAAACAATACATTAGACATTAACAAATATTACAAGAAAACATTAGGCAAATGTTGATATTTCAGTTTTTTTTAAATAAATTGGATTTTTGGTGAAAGCGTATTATATGGTATAATATTTCTATCAATTTATGGAATAAATTATACTGAGTCAAACCAAAATAATATGTTCCTTCTGCAATTGTACGTCTATAAATAATCATTTTTATTCGACTATACATAGATGTACTGTAGTGAAGTACCTAAACATAAATCAAAAAATATTTATTATAACCGTTGAGAACAAAATCCTCTTTCTGTTTTCGTTTAAACTAGATAAAATCCTATTTCTTATTAATAAAATATAAGCAATACGAATTATTTATAATATTATTAAAGAACAACTTAAATGCATTCGAGTAACATTTGATTTGATTTCGTATAAGCTTGCTCCGTAGCTTTGCGAGAAAATAAATTAATATTTTTTTATTTACTGTTTGCCGTAAGTCTTATCGGGATTTGACAGTAAATTTATTGAAAGCGAGTCACATTAAAACACTGTTCGTGTAAATACCTATATAGGTTAAGCAAAATTATTAACATTAAAACATTTCCTTGTTATTTTTGCACAACAGCAGCTCCTGCAGTAATTTATAAAACTAACGAAAAAGAAAATTTTAAACAAACAGCTGCATCAATATTCGTATACTGCTACTACAAACAACGAACACCGTAAATTAAATTAAAATCAAAGTTATAATTATGTAATTTTTTTTTTTTCGAACAGAGTTTGTTGACTGGCCGCGAATCGCATTCGCGAGATTAATAATTAGAAATAAGACCACAATATCATGTTAAGTTATTGACTTTGGCATGGTGTGTTTCCATACCATTCCCACATTATACAGTTCAATTATAGTGACTTCTCGAGTTTCTCGACGACCTAATACGTTTCTCTCATCTAATAAGGATTCTATCGGTTAGACTCTAAGTCGGGATAATATTTGATAGTAAATTATTTTGTATAAAAGACAATTTTTGTTTGAAATCCTCCGTATCCAATACGTCATTCGATGTAGGTGTTGGGAATCGGTTTTAAAGTTTTAGAGTATACATTTATCATGCAAATGTGCAATTATTTTATCGGTAATTATATACTGCCCCGTGAACAACATAGTGAGTTTTTTTTTATACGTCGATAGTATAATAATATTATGTTGTACATGCATAATATAATGGAGTTACGATGTTGGAAAATTATTCGCACAGTACTAATACTATTAAACCACTCGTCGTTATATATATATATATATATATATCGTATTAATGTTAATATAGATACGCCAAAAAGGGATGTATATACGTGGCAGTCACTGTTCTAAAATATTATAATGGTTATTCGAGAGGTATATTTTCGACATTGAAACACAATATACATATTATTTCCATGACAAAATATCTAAAATTAATTTAACACGGCCCAGAATTTCTATATAATATGCCACGCCACCGCCGTGAGTTAATTTAAATGTTTAAATAATTGGCTTGCTCGACATTGTTATATTATTTGTTCGTACATATTTTTTTAAATCGATTAAAAAATAAACAAAAAATTAAAATAATTATACGGAAATAATAATAATAATTGTATTATTATAGTATGGTATAATATCGTTCTAACCGAATTTCAAACGATGTACCTAGCTACCTACCTACGTCGTTAGTTCGTAATAATTCTGATTGTTGGTATATTATGATAATATCATATAACACATAATAATATGCGTTACAGACAACTTTTGACGCGATCTTAATACTCGTATATTATATATGTATAATATGTATAACTATAACGGTTAAACATAAATGTTATTATAATATTATTATGTTAACATATCGACCCGCGGATGTCGAACAAACTTTGCAAGTGAACTTCAAGCCGCGACTACGCAATATATTAATATAATATTATTCGTGCACCCGTGAATAACGACGAAGACGACGAGCGAGTCGGTAATAAAATCGAAGTTTAGTTGTTATTTTCAAAAAGTTTATTACGATAAAACGTACGGGACATGACGTATATATTCAAAATGTGTCTTGTTGACGTCTCACAAAATTACTGATACATATATAATATATATACGTGCCTACCGACAGCTGTATGCAGCTTTTGTTTAAAAAATCAACAGGAATTTGTGGTGAGTTCAGAGTTGTGATAGTGGAAAATGAGGGAAATGTTTTTGCCCCACCTTCGATTAACCCCACGATCCGCCACTGGCTGTATGACATAAGCGCCAAAGGTACAAAAATTACATATCATTTGCGCCAAAATTTGTAGGACATAAGCTCTAATTATATACCTGTTATACCCCACATAAGCGCCAAAGGTGTACATACATACATCGTTTCATTTTTTCGATTTTATAAAAAAACTGTCAATAATATACATACATACAAAGAAATTGGTTGATTTTTTAATCTATATTTTTGTTCTTTAAATAAAATGCACGCAACTCCTTTATTAGTATTAGTTTTTGTAAAATTAATTTTAACGAATGACGCTTTCACGAATGCTTACGAAATAGGCTAATCGGTTACTAACAATATGTTATAACACAAAACTGCTCACACACTGTCTATGTGACAATCGATCGTAATAAGATAATAAATTTATCGATTAAGATTAAACGTTTGGAGTTTTTGAACGATATAGTTCTAAATTTAATATCTGTTAGGCCTATACCTAACCTACCTAGGATTTTGGGGCTTTCGTACAATACGACTTTTCTTTCCTTATCTCATTTTGGCGCTTATGTCTTCCACTGCCCCCGACACAGACCGCCATTCTAGACGGAAGGTGTGCACTATGCACTGATCAAAAAATCATTAACCAAGGATGTCGGTCGAGTATATACTATATCAAGTTTAGGGTTAATAATTCGATTTCAGTTTATCGCTGGCAGAAGCTAGTAGGTACAGTTTGAAAATACGAAAACAAAAACGAGGGAAAACCTAAGTGGTATATAGTTCGGTAACTTCAGAGTCGCATAGGTATACTTATTTCGTGGAGAAAACTCAGTAGTATTTTATATAAAGGCACCTATTTTGACGTATTACTAGTGAAACGCAGGCCAATTGAAAACTATTCCGACAATTCCGCTGCAGCTGCCGCACACGATATAACGAAAACAACCGATCGAAACGCAATTATGATGGCAAATACACATAATAATAATAATAGTATGGGAGTGGTGAGCACTGAGAAAGCGTATAGCTCGGATAGTATGAATACGACCATAATACAATTTGAAGAACGGAAAAATAGTCTATGACTGCAGCGACGATTGTATACTGCACATTTAATTGTACTGGAAATTAATCAAATCGCATCCCAGGTCAACAGTTCGTAATATAATAGTACTTAATAATAATCGCTTACAGTTTCGTTGTAATCGAGTCAACCTAACCTGCAGACGGAAAATACTATTATTTTTCAATGTATATTTTATTTGGCGACTTAATCGTGTAATAATAATATGCAAGTTATATAATAATTAGAGATAAATTAGATAAAAACATGTAAAACGTATAATAAAATACGTTCACGAGTTAGATCTCCAAATGCGCAAGTCACCACTACTTAATTATACAATTTTCTGTACTTACCAAAAACATATTTTATTTCGTGGTTAAAATAGTAGGTATTTCGGTGTGTAGGTGTGCGTCTAATGTCTGTCTATTATAAACATGTTCTCCTAAAAGTGAAACCATCACCGCAGTCGTGTTAGTTGTAAAACTTTGCACAATAAAGTATTCAATAGCTTTCTGAGTCGTTTCTCATACCTATGCGAGGCATATAATATATATATAATGTAGAAAAGGACTATGTACAACGAGCTGCGGTTATATACTGAGAAAGCTTTTATTTAGAGATTTTAGTAGTTGATACGAGACAAATGAATTTTGATTTGGGTAAACTTTTGTTTGTCATATTTATGCTATCTCGGTTTTGAATTATTTCCGTGCAGCATTAGCTGCCAGCACGGTGATATTTTTACGTTGATTTCCATTGGGAGACAAAGTAGGTATAGAGGTACACACAAACATATCAGAAAGTAAAAAATTGAAATAAATGTACAGAAAACCCCAATGTATTGTTACGTAAGTATCTGATATAAAATGTTTCACGACAATTGCAAAAATAAAAAATAAAACATTAAAATATATATCGGTAATGGAGTCGAATTGGTTTTACGACAAAACGGCATCAATATAGTTTCTCCCCTAAACGTTAAAAATAATTATAAGTTATCGAAAACCTTTGAATCGTTTTAACCGCGAAATGACGTCAGCAAACGTGGTTTAACATTAACCTGTGTCGGGCCCCGACTAAGTATTTTCATTTAAATATATAATATAAATTCCTATAATACGTTCTACGAACAATTATTTCGGCCGTGAATACATTGTTAAGCGACGATAGTGTAAGACGATAGTCTTTCATTGACCACAGTAAAAGTTTATCGAGTTCTCCCATTTACGTATTTGTTTCACTATATATTTTTTTTACTCGGCACCATAATATTATGTAATGATTTATAAGTTTCGTTATTGGATTATGTGACTAAGAGGTTTGAAGAGGTTGTAAGTTGGTCATGTCGTGAGATAATCTCTGGAAAGTCAGAGGTATAAATATTATATATTACTATAGTAAGGGTTCACACTCTTGAAGTATTTTTGCATCAATGTCATGCCTATAGCGTGAGATGAATGTACCTCATAGTATGAAATCGGTCTCCGAGGAAAGAATTTAAATATTTCTATTTAAATATATAATATAAAATCCTTTATTATGTACTACGAACAATTATTTTGGCCGTGAATAAATTGTTAAGCGACGATAGTAATCACGTCTTTTATTAACCAAAATAAAAGTTTATGGCGTTCTCAAATTTACGTATTTGTTTCACTACATATTTTTTTTACTGGGTACCATGTAATGATTTATACATTTGTTATTGGATTATGCGACTAAGAAGTTTTAGGGCAGTCTGAGGTATAAATATATAGCAAGTGTTCACACTCTCGAAGTATTTTTGTATCGGTGTCATGCCTATAGTGAGATGAATGTATTTCATAGTATAAAATCGGTCTAAGAGGAAAGAATTTAAATAATATACCAAGACCCGGTCACATGGTTGATCGTGCCAAAAACGGTCAAAATAATTTGTGCAATATAGATAGATAAACAGGAAGCCACTGGAGAAATGTTTCCTCTAACAATAGATATAGTTATGGCCCCGTTTGGTTGGAAATTGTACATAATATATATATTTGGTGAACTGTCCTACGATTTTAACGGAATATAAATTGATTCTTGGTATTAATTTTCCTCCACTTAATAGACGAGTACATATTTTTCTTCTGTGGTAGTTTTTTTCAGCGTTGATAATCAACTTTAAAACGAAAAAAGGAAAAGTATGTTAGGAAAAAAAGGCTATATGAAAGTTGAAGAACCAAGAAATAATGATTTTCACATTTTATTAAATCGTACAAACGAAAAAATGTGTACCTTCAGCAATATTTTTATTTTTGTATTTCGCATATAATATGTTGTTGACCGAAAAACGTATTAAACAAAAGTACAACCGAGTAAAAGAAAATCTCCCGTATGATTGTTTGCTAAATAAATGGTATGTAATTAAATTTGTGGTTATAAAATATTACGTACCCGTATTCATTTGTTTGACTAAGACCAAGCAAAGATATACGTAAGAAATTTTTCTATTTTCACAATAAATTACACAAAACACACAGTTGGGTGTACGTTTTTCAACAGAGAATTAAAACAGATTGGTCGACTTGTTTAATAGGTATAGGTAATGAACGTATCTGAACTCGATCTATTATTAAGAGATAATTTTTCATTTATTGTATAGACTTAAATATAAATTAAACTGCATATAATAATTTATTACTATGACTAATGAGTAATGACACATTACAAATTATTATAGTTAAAAGTCATCCTTTTTATATACCGTGAAATAACATTGACTATATATAGTATGCTCAATATACGGGTACATATGTGTGTGTGTGTGTGTATTAAACTAGGTATGTAATCAATGTTATGACGTGTACTTTATGTACCAAAATAGAATAATATATGATGTCAGCTGGTATTCAAGTGTATCTACATAGTTTAACATAATTATATACTACTATATATTGTATTACTATTGCAGGTATCTTAGAAATAATTAATTTTGTAAATTTCTTTAGCTAGTTTGACTACTTGAACCCATGATAACAATGAATTATATTAATTTCGTATAATATAAATTAATAGAATAATAGTATATTTTTTGATATAATTTAAAGTTTTTTTTTTTTTAGATACTTCATTTGGGGGACGAGGACCAATAATGTAGAATAGTATTGTTTATTTACGATGGATATTTTATCTCATTCTTATTTTTCACACTAAAACTCCAGGTATGTCAATTCAAAAAAGTATGATATTATTAGTTATTTCAAAACGTTATGTGAAATTATTCAAATATCTTTTTCGACATTCGATGAATCAGTTTTCATTCATTTAAAATATGTCTATGAAATAAATAATAAGTCATATTTATAAATAAATGAATTTCTAGTTGCATATTCATTAGTATGGTAATTATTTATTGACGCGCATATTTTAGATAATATTTTACTGTGCTCTCGAATATGCGCATATTTATGAACACTTTTTTTTGCATTCAAACACGTGAGTTTATAATAATACGCATTGGTTTTGATCTAATAACCGATCTTATTATTTATTCAAAACTATATTATACAGTTTCTGATGACAATAACGAAAAGAATCGCGAGTAATCGCAAAATATTATAATATACCTACATTATACTCACGTATATAGGCAGTAGGGATTCGTTTTGGACACTCGGTTAAACGAAAATTATAATTTTTATTTACGGCGGTTTCGGTCGCCCGCATTATACGACAGAGTTTAATAACACACACACGAAATCATAAAACAAAAGCAACCATGTGTGACGCGTTGTGATAAAACTTTTAAGGGAGACCTGAATTATAGGTGTATACTTATAATATTATAATACATATATATATATAATAGACATAAAAACGGTTTTAAAACGACTCTCCGATCGGAATAACGAACGGGTTTACGATATAGATATAATATGACATTATTATTGTACGGAGGTAGTGTATATTATGCGGTTTTCGTCGAGTATCAATATTTACAACGCGTGCATGAGATGTGCGATATTATTATTATATTATTATTATTCGTGTCCACCTAGAAACGTCGTCTAAAACCGCGTTCGGTAGTATCGTATTAAATTAAATTATAATTGTTGCCACTCACCGAGCACTCGGATTCGCCGATATAGCAAAAGTCCACGTTGTGGGACGTTACGGACCACAGGTGATCGTCGTTGGCGGCTCCCTCCGTCCAATCCGGCACGATCTTCAAGAGTTTGTCGTTGCCATCGGTTCCGGTGGCTCTGTACGACAAAAAAAAAAAAAAACAATTGACCGTCAAAATCTCGGTTTGTAGACCAGAACAATAATTATTAGATTGTATATCGCCACAAGCTTATTTGCTTGACGGGGTAGATTAATAAATAATAAGAATACTCTGTATCTCTATTATTCAATTTGATAATAAAAAAATTGTACACAGAGACACTGCTATTATATAAGTAGACGTGAGCACGTGACACGCGTGACGCGTTTTATTTCGCACGATATGATAAGAATAATATATTGTTAGACAATAATCGAGGGGTGGGCCACCGAGATTTCCATTTTTTTTTTTTTTTTGTATACACACGAGATGATGATTGTATAGACTGCACGTCGAAATAATTGTATCTGCCTACACGGGTTTTTAATTAATCTGGGTAAAATGGCCGCCATCGATTCTGCCGATAAAGCATCGCGGGCCGGCAGGTACAGCGGTAGTTTTAAAGCCACCCCTCCGATCGCGCCGGTTACCGATGTGTTTACTCAATGTGGTCATCTCGGTAGGTAACTCTTTGAATTAATCAGTATTAGTTGATTAATACATTTACATTATATTGACGTATTTGTTCAACGCTCAATATATACGCCTACCACGGCTTATCATATTATTGTACATTATACATATTAATACGCATTATACCTAATATGTACTGCGTGTACACGATATAATACAATATTACACAATTACTCCAAAATCGTATTATTTATATTTAGGTATAATAATAATTATTCAATATTTATTTACAACGAACAATTTATATAGTCCAAAATTTATAATTTTTGAACGACATTATGTTAAATCATTAATAGTTAGACGTGAAAACGTGTTAGCTACTCAAATAAATATAATAAAACTGTATATTATAAGAATGTCAATAGCGTTTATGCCAATTTAAAAACTATTGATACAATTAAGACTTATATTTTTTGTTTGGGAAGCTTATATATTTTTCCATATACCGTTTTCCGTTTGGTTGGACTTTTTCGTAATGAAAAACCATATCTTAATCTCAGGTTACCTAAATTTAAAACTTTAAATTGACTGATTCGATCGATTGCTGCAGTTCATAGTGGAATCGATGTATCTTTGCCCACAATAACAAAAGGTCTGGTGGAATCTATGAGATTGGCAACTGAATACATACATAATATATATATTAGTAGGTAGTCAGAAAACAAAATTAGTTAAGCTAGAATCGAATTCTATACCTAGGTAACTTGAATTAGATATAATATAAAATACATACTATTATCAACAATTTTGGTTCAGTCGATACTGATCATAGCCAAATTCATATAATATACATGTTTAATAAGTAATGGGTATACGCATAATAAAGGTCAAATGAAAAATATATTTGAGATATATTTTTGAAGAAACAAAATAATATAATATTGTATTAAAGTAAATATATTTTATTCTTGCAGATTATTTCTTTTTATATTTAAATTTGTTTGTAATTTTTAATTTATTGATATTAATAAACATAAGCTTAGATTTGTTAGTTGTTAGTCTAAAAATAATAATATTTGCTAATAGGGTTTTAAATTTGAAATATTTCAATGAACTATTTAAAAATATTTTTTTACAGCAGGAACGTAGATAATATTACTATATTAGTATTTATTAATCATTATTTATTAGTTATTATACTCATATCTTATTTTTTAAAAGAAACCTGCTAAAGACCTAAAGTATCCGTTAGTAAATTAAGTATTATTGTATTACTTCATATCTGTATTTGTTTGGAGATGAATAATATTATTTTGAACGTTTTGAGAAAAAAAAAGAAAAATACATACTAGAGAAATTGTATTGTAATGTGAATTAATATAATGATAATAAATTAATAAATAACAACTCACAAATGTATCGGTAAGTATATGGTTATTGATTAGTGATTACTGATTAGGTCTAGCCGGATCTAGGCCATCTTCAAAAAGCCATGAACACTATTGTACTATAGTCACTATAATAAACAATTTTTGTATTCATACAATAGACATAGGCAATTTTATACAACATGTTCTTCTCTCACCCTAATTATACAGGTGTAACTTGAAAAAAACTTTTTTTCTATTTTTTTTTTTTATAATTTTCGGTATAGGTATATTATTTTTTTTGGAAAGTTCATGAAATATTTCAAGAAAATGTAAAACCCTATTTGCTAGTATTTACATAGGTTATTTTAATCTATACGATAGATATCATAATATAACCACAGTCGCTATACTAACTCGATTACTTCAAACGTATCAGAGACGTGGATAATATTATGTATAGCACAGTGTGAGGATTATAATATTATCAAGTGCTAGGCTGTACGACGGGACACGGGTGAAGAATTTATTCACGGTTTTATTTCGTCGACCACGCGGCAGTTTTGTTTTATTAACCCCCGCTAAAGAGATTTCGTCTCTGCTAAAGTGTGGTGATATTTTAATTTGTTGAAGCTCGGTCGCTCCTCTAAATAATAATAATAATTGTATGCCTCCGCCGGGGACAATGTCGTGTTATATAACGTCACCAACACTCTTCGCGTGTGATATCGTGGCATTGTACTTGTACGTGTGTTGTAGCACGATATATGTCCTGCAGGAGATTAATTAAAGGACACGTTTTGGAGAAATTCACCGGAGTTGTCCGCCGTATTTTTGTTAAAACGACCGTTATAATAATAATATAATACAATATAATATGTAACGACTATTTCGTTGATTGTATTATGTGTGCGGGCACAGCATTTTAGGAACATTTAAGGCCTGCGAGTATAACTCGTTATCCTAATGTCGGCCGCACGACAATAGCTATTTCTTGTGTCGCACGTGATGAATGCAATTTATCGCTATAATATTATGTTATAAATAATAATAATAATAATATAATCAGAGGGACTTTTTACCGTAACGTCGTGCAAAAGTATCGTAACGATATATTATATTGTATGCGTTATATTAATAATTATATTATTTCACTAATGAAATTACTCGGAGACCTGATGCAACCGATGTTGTATTATTGCCTGCATGGAGTGTCGCGTAGCAATTAAATTAAACTCGACAAAACGGAATCGAAAACATTTGTCGGATGAATAATAACACAACTTTTTTAGTTCTTATATCGTTGTTGCGAGACAAACATCCCCGCGTAGTATTATAGCGGTAATTATATTATACGGTTATTAATTTGTAAAACGTTGCAAGTCCATTACACGGTTAATATAATGTTATAATTATTATTATTCTTTGCGAGAAAGTCATTTCGAACTCGAGACGCTGAATGACGTCATAGCTGCGAATTTCAATTGGCTCTCGGAATAAAATAATGGAGTTTTATCGTATTTACAAATTCAGTTTGCCAAATTTCGCAAACTTTTCGTACTCTGAATGTTTACCGATAAATAATGTCCTATAAACGAATTTTAAATTTATATTACATAATATTACTCGGGACTATACCTATTGAAATGGAAATCCTATAATTTTACAAATCAACTTTGTTAATGAAAAATAGTTATAGTGTTATATAGTTTGTTATGAGAGTCGAGTTAGTTGGAAAATCTTTTTTTTTTACTTGATGGAGGAAAAATCAACACAGGACGAAACAATGGATTAAAGTCAGAATAAAATATGCTCGATTGATTAAATTTTATTAGACGCGAGATATTTTAGCTGCTGTTTATTTTATTACTCGGACGAGTATAATATTTTACGAAAACAAAAAACGTGTAAGAACGCCAGAGGATGCTTTTATAAAAAAAATCCTGAAGACGTTATATAAGTCATATAATGCAGGCATACGAATTATAATAGTTTTTATTCATATCCCATTTGCAAAACATCTCGACAACTCGAAGTGTTTTCATTTTTTAATCGGAGGTCACACTCGAAGCCACATAATATTTTCGACAAGTCGTATGAGTGGATGACGGAAAATTATAGTCCGCACAGTCTTTGGGGATTGAAAAAAAGAAACCGAAATCGGAACCGTTTTTGATATATCGTTAAAAATCGTTCGTTAGATATAATATTACCGACTGATAACTGTCTGCAATCGTGTTAACAGCAGATGGATGTACGTAATCTAGATATATTGTCATCGCGACGAATGGAAAATATTGTTTGTCGACTGGTTTATACCGCCGACGTCAACACTACGTGCGGTTATAGGTTAGATTTCACCACGTGGTTAGACTCACATTTCAATTATTTATGATTAAATAACGAACGGATATCATTAGTTATACGCATATTTACACGCAATAATATTATACCGAGGTTATAATAATATTTTGAATGTGTTGCAGCTATAATAATATAGTCTAAACGAAAAACCGTTAGACGTTTGTGCTCAAACGACGATAATATTATACTGGATATATTCTGTGTGTAATCTTTTTGTTATTTATTCGATGCGTATACGTACTATGACTATAAAAAACGTAGTTTATAATAGCTTATTGTGTCAAAATAAAAAAGAGATTTTACGTTTTGTTATAATAGTTACGTATTTTTTAAACATAATCCGTTAGTGAAATATACATTCACTCCGGTCACTTTATATGAAAATTATTACCTCCGTATTTCCTCGGTAAATGTAAACTAGGTATTCAGTGCGTATATTGAGAGAAACATATTAAATGCGCACGACTTAAACCTATACTGGTTTAATTTCCACCCGAATTTAAATTATTCTATTTAACGCAGTAAATGTGTTTTAGTTTAATATATATATATATATATATATATTATACGCGTACCTGTTTAAATTAGACCAATGCGCTATGAAGTAATTGTATATTATTTATGGGGGGCAAATGTAAATCGGAAAACGTAATCATTCTTATAAAGCATCTATGAACATATTTTACTTTTGATTAAAACATAATATATTAGGTGTTGGGCGTACATTTAAATGATTTTAATGAAGAACCGAATTTCCATAATTATCATAAGTCCGTTTTAAATTATTTCACTTGACCCTATGTAAAATGAATATAATATTACGCATGCACCTGGTCACATACAGATCAGTACAACAGACTAGTAAAATAAAAATAAGTTTCTACTTACCTACTTATACTAATCTTATTCATTTTTCTAGTTTTTTTATTTTATTAACTACTGGTACTAGACTATTACAGCTCAACAATATTAACAGTATATAATACATACAAAGGATAATATTACGTAATAGTTTAAGAATAAGCTTATAGCAAGTATAAAAATAATAATACAATATTATTCGCACATTTATAAAATATATAACGTGTTATATGATAAGATATATATGCATAATTAAATAATAGAGATAGTTAAAGTGATAATTAAAAGGCGACGCTAAATATAATAATAATATAATAAATAGTTAGGTAATGAGAAACATGATAAAGCTATGGAGAAAAACATTTATGTAAAACCTCGGTAAGGAGGTAAATTAATGGGAGAATTAAAGAATTTGAGTTGGAAATAAATTACGATAACATATAGTTGAGGTGATTTTAAGGGGAGAATTTTCGGTTTTAACTGCTTAAGTACAGGATATCAGTTCGAGGCTGACGAGCACAAGGGAACTTGTCTGACAGAGTCTTTGGAAATGTTTTGTGATTTTGGTTGTTGTCAGGGTGGGATGATAATATGGTTTCTTGTCGTGAGACAGTTTGGACTTTTTATACGACGGGCAGCCTTTAAAATTGGCAGTGTGTGCTCCGGAACATAGAGCGCACTTAGCCACAGTTGTTAGGTTAAATTAAATAAATATTGATTTAGGTTTAATTAAAGTACTCGGCTTAATGCACTCTTCAGTGAAATGATCCTGGCCATATTTGACTCGGCGAAAAGTATGTAAACAATAACACTAAGCGTGGTGATAAGAGTTATAGCGGATAAGCGTAATTATGAGTTAGAACTCTAACCTCATTTCGTTGGTGACGTATCACATAGATACCATGGTTAACTTATACCACGAATTTATCATCATACACCAACGATCTATCAGTGACGCCAAACTTGAAATTATTTACAGTGATGCACACGTGTCCACTCGCTCACTGCGCTGCGCTCGGACACAAAAAACAAAAATATCTCTCGACTTGCTATGCAACACCACCTCAAGTTGGTCAAAGGATAACCACTCTTATCACTGATAATGGGGATCTATTGGGCCCATTTCGTTCGGCTCCGATTTCAGAGAATATTAGAAAAGATTAAATCTGGTCTGTTATCACGGGGCCGAACTGCACGATGCCCACTAAGCGTGTGCCCGTGTATGATTGGCGCCGCTTGCACTGTGGGTTAAGTCGAGTTTTTCCTGGTCTAGGCCGTTTGACGATGACTTTAAAATGCAGTAGATTTGGTAATTGCAAAATGATGTTCCTAGCTCGTTGTTTGGTTAACATAAGTTTTCAAGGCGCGTTTGAACGCTTGAACCGCGGTCTTGTAGATTACCAGCCTAGAGATAATATGCATTGCGTATGACATAATATATTTTAGCGGTATACTTTTTACGGAGTTAATAGTTAAAAAATAAATAAAATAGGTCATTAGTATTATGATTTTTTATTGAATATAAATCAAAATATGAGTACTTGAAAAATATGACACATTATTTACTACCTACATTACTCATAATAATAATGATAATTATAAGTTTGATATATAGTACCACAGCTATATTTTTATTACACAGTGTAACCCTTGACTTGATATGCAACATATCAATAACTTTGAACAAAAAAAAAACTGTTTCGTGCTGCTATTACAACTAAAAATATGATGATCGTGATAATTACGCATCCCTTGTACATAGCAGCAGCCTGATGTGTATGTATAAACTTCAAGAGTTTCATAATATATAATAATCTATTGATATTCATTAATTTTTACTTTATTATAAAAAAAAATAATAAATCCATTAATATTACTGTAGTCCGCGATGTTGTAGAGTAACGTCTGAATTATTAATATTTGATCTAACCGTTGTAAAACCATATCATCATCGCATACAACGATTTGGAATTTATATTATTTTTTTTCCAAACACCGTTATAATCTAACTATAGCGGTTTTTTTGATCATTATTATTGTTAACAGTCACTGTGGACGTTTCGTTCACATAACGAAATGGGCGTTCGATACAGTTGTATAAGGTGAATACTTTGAAATGAAAACAGTCGATGTAGGTACGATGATGCCAACGAACACAAGCAAAAACTTGCAAAATAGATTCGGACGGAAAACAAGAGGTAGACGTCAAATCGGTATTTATACGAAGGTTATAATATTATATAAATCTCCAAGGTTGGGTGTTTTTTATCTCTTGCGTCGAGACTGTTTAAGCGTTGTTTCGGAAACGACCGAAATACTATATATAATATTATACACTCTATATATAATATTATACTGTCGTAGGTATAAAACCCCGGGAGCGTACGTGTACGGTTTGCAAAAACCTAACCGTTTGCGCTTTTGCGGTAAAAACACGCCATGAGTGCGGTATATAATATAATGTGTAATGTGTTCGGCTAGAAGACATGAAAAAAACATATCGTCCCCGTATAATAATCGCACGGTTCTTGTGTGTGTCTCCGCACTCGTTTCCGGCACGAATATTATAATGTATTATATTATTATGGCCAGTGTTGAGAATTATCTAGATAAATTTATCTAGATATTTAATCTAGATAATATTTATTTATATTTTATCTTGACTAGATGAAAATGTAAATATAAGGTCTATAAAATAATCTTCGAGCAATAATCTTTTATCTATATCTAGATCATTTTTTACTGATCTGGTCTCAACACTGTCTAATGTCTATGGCACTACGTGCCGAAACCGAAAAAAATAAATACCGATATGGCGATATCCGAAACCGAAATCGAAATAGGAAAAAGTCCATACCAGTATCCCAAACCGAAACCGAAATCGGAAAAAAATAACAACCGAAATCGAAATCAAAATTTTCTTTTTCAAGCCCTGATTTAAGGTATATTCATGTCGAAAAACAAATTGTTATTTAAGAGGAGCCCGGATTTAGTTCAATACCAGGGCCAAAAATATGATGTGGGAGACCTACATATAATATATGTACTTATGTACTACGGTTTTTTGGTTTCAGTATTGCGTCGGTAAAATCAATTAGATCCGGACGAAACATATATATGATGAGCTATCTACAAATTTGAATTTCAAGAACGTCTCAAGACGTCGTTTTCGATAAATAACTTCAACGTTGTCCATGTCACAGGACAATTAAATATTTGATTTTTAATTCAATCAATAAACAAATAAGATACTTATTATATATCAAGAACGAGGGTTCGATATTCCACTATTTGAAAAGTGCGTTATTAATACGTAGTTATGGTGTTTCTGAAATTCAAAATTTGTTTTGCAATTTATTATTTATGCTCTCGAGTCATCTCGATTAACCAAAAAATAAAGTAAACAAAACACGGGTTTAATTAAGTTTTCTACAAAAAAGTTTTTTTAGATTTTTTTTTGTTTACATAATATAGAAAAAGTGAAAGTCGGAATGGGCCTTTGTTTATATTATGCCAGGGTCGCTTAAAAAATCACTACAAACATTATATTATACTAATCAATAGTGAACCAATGTCTCCCCCCTTAAACGTGACGTAGTGATTCATGATTAGTCCATTGCACTTTAGCGAACCATTATGCGGTCTCCGATATAAAGTTAAGGATCCTTTATAGATATTTATGCTATGTCCCTACGCGTAATAAATATTGTTTACTGTCACTATATTATATATTCTCCAACAGTGTGCAATAATAATTATACACCGTTTTTGGGCGTGAATGAGTACGTAAATAAATATCCTTTACAAACTCGATTTTTTTTTCACAATGTTTGCAGTCGCGATTAATTAATATTTCACTCACACTTGAATGGCTCTATACATTATGTTGTTTTTTTTTCACCACAAAACACAAACAACAAGCGTACGCGTGACCAAAGGGTCTGCAAAACTGAACGAGTCGTCGCCTCAAGTGCACAGCAGTTCACTTTGACATAATATTTTTAGCCAGCTTGTCCGACCGCGTATTTTCTCTACCGCGATAAGTATTCCTACACTGCGGCACCCCTCTCCGCCCCGCCGTCGTGGTTCGTTTGAAATATTATTAAAGCGATCCCGAGAGTTTTCGAAGACAAATAATAATACAGTTACTTATTTTATTATTATTGATGCTTTCGCGTTTTAATTGGTATATAGAGACGCACAAACAAAAGTATATCGGTACTCGCTTAGTAATTATTACTGGCGGGGTACAACTCGGCATAATATTATTTCGAAAACCCAAAATCAAGAACTTTACATAAGCCGTCGCCACCGCCGGCACAGCACCCCGGCACGACTACGGTTGCTTTATTTCGCTCGCCTATCAGTTAACTCTCAGGTTATTTTTATTATTATTTTATTTTTATATCAGATACTGCGAGGATGATTGATCGTTTCGCCATCTGCTTTCTCTTGTTGTCATGTTTTAACGTCATTAGCTTTTTTTCCTTTTCTCGTTCTTCGCATTTCTTAATGGTACATTTTTTTTTTAAAAACTCCGACGCGATGTCAGTTTGAACGCATATTGTAACGTCATACAATTATTATTTTCTTTACCGGCTATATTATAATGTATAGGTACCTATATCTATATTGTATACTATAAATTATTATAATAAACAATAAAACAAAATTATTTTTCGGTATAAAAATGTATGTTTTGTTAATTATTTACGTGTAATAATAGACATAATTAAAGCAGTTGATTATTCGATATCAAGAACTAATAATATTATGTATACATAATATACATATATAATATATATTCATTTTAGTGTCTGAACTTTGAACGAAGCGTCAATAAAACGTGTGGGCCTGTTCGGGATGTATTTATTACTATGTTTGTATTTCGTCTGAAGTTCAACGTTCGTTGTCGCCGTGCTGCGACTGATGTCTAAGACTCGTCACCCCTCAAAATACAAGAATTCCCTCGGCAATGCGTGACCCCCCGTGGGTCAGAGAATATTCATTGAGTTACAAAATAATAATATGTAATATGTATACCTCGTGAATGTGGTCGCATGTCATCACGACCAATATTTACCGAAATATTATTCGTGTTTACCGTCGAGCGGATAAGCCATACGCAATAAATTATCACTATAATCCGTAGGTAAACGCGTTTCGTTGTGTCCTTCTATTAGAGTTAAACGATGTCGACATAATATTTGTATACGCGCTTGGGTTTTAATTAATTATCGTCCGGTATCATATAAACGGCTAGCTAGGACTCAATTAAAACAGGAATTTAAACTCTACCTATATACGGTTTATAACACATTATAATTCGGTCAAAAATCACGTGAGCCTAAAAAAATCTGTTTCTACCCAAATTACGCATGTCGTGCAGAACGCGCGTATCATATTTTTATCAACTGTCAAACGAATATCCACCAATTTTCCCGAATAGCTACCCCTTAGGGATTCTATAATTTTATTTAGTATTTACACATATTTTGTTATTTAAAAAATATTGTAATATATTATTCTATAATATAAAAATGAATCGCAAAATGTGTTGGTAAGCGCATAACTCAAAAAGTACCCAACGGATTTTAGTACAGTTTTCACTGATCAATAGGTCTAGATTCAGGGACGGTTTTAATGTATAATTTATTCGTATAACTTGATTAATGAAATTTCTATGATATAATTAAATTTGCGCCTTACAGACGTATATATTTAAATAGCCTAAAATTATCAGCCCGTGGCAAAATTCCTCTGACGCAGTGGCACTTCAAATAGGATTTTAAAGATAGTGTCTCGATTTCGAACCACAGTAACGGTTGCCCATTTTTTGCATTGTTTTTCCGCTTTTTACTTAGCTATAAGTTTTCACTAATGAATAGGTCTAAACTCAAGGATTATTATATTGGTTAAATGGCGTGGCTAATCTTAGTTTTGTTAACCGAGTTATCTTACTATTTTATAAAGAAACAGGAAACAGCGTTTGTTTGTTTGGTCGCAAAAATCTCAAAAAGTAAACAATGGATTTTAGTTCGGTTTTCACTATTAAATAGGTCTAGACTCGGGGAAGGTTTTAGTATGGAAAAATTAATTGGATGCTGAAAAAAATAACAATAATGTAAAAAAATTAACATGCTCCGTCTATTAGTATAAGGTAACGGTATTAGTATAGGGTACTTCATTGATATGTTTTTTAAATTATCTGATTTTTCAAGGAATAAAAAAGGTTGAAAAAGTATGATATTATATATATATTGGAATTAAACAAAAATGATACTTCATAAGTGCTATATTATATATTATAAGGATATTTTTTAAATGTATTTGTTACTTTTAAAAGTCATTAATCTAACCTAACCTTATGTTCAAAAGATATTATCTAAAGCAATAACGATATAATTCAGTCGAAAAAATCACAATATATAGGTATATTTGTATAAAATATTTGAAACAGACTTAGCGTTATTTTGTAAATTTTTACCCTAGTTGAATCTATAATGAATATATTATGCAGTAAAAGGGAAAGATAAAATACATATTTTCAAGATTTAATAATTTTTTCTTGGGCCATTAATGTTAGGTACCGAATTATTAAATTGAATTTCACGCGACCAGGGTACGAAACTCCGTGCGTTGGCCGAATCAGACGATTGTGGCCTTGAAACGGTCTCCAGGAGGACGTGGCATACGTTGTCAATTAAATATATCATATCAATGTTATCACCACAAAACAATATTATTTGTACCATTTTGAACATTTTGAAGTCTGAATTCATTTTACCAAGATTTAATGTTTATGTATTAAAATTTAAAGTAAATTACTTAATGTAAGTAATAACTTTAATGAAAAAATATTATAATACTTAAATTAATGATTAATGTGATAATACGTAATTGGATTTGGAATAAGATACTAGGCATATAGAAAAAACACATTGGAAATTTTGTAAGAATATATTTAATTTATTCAATGAAAATAAAACCAAAACTTGCAAGAGAAAAATGAAAAATATTATATTACATTAAAAGAATACATCAATTTTATGAACTTTCACAAGCTCATATACTTTAGGCCTAAAAAGAACTGTTAAGTGAAAAGTATTTGGCTAAAAATACTGAAATCACTAATAATTTGTTACAAATTAGTTGGTTATAAGTTTATACACCCAAACTGAATCATTATAATAAAATAATACATCAATTTTATAATTCTTCACATGATCATAGTTTAGTCCTGAAAAGGATTTATTATACTGACAAATTACAGTAAAAAACAAAAATGAATTAATATCAACAGCTGGTTTTTTTTTAAAATTCAATATTTATAAATTCGAAAGAATTTGAACTTTTCTGTTTTTTTTTACCAGTACGTAATGCTTAAGATTTTTTGTTGGTTCTATTTAATGAGTCGTATATTTTAAATCTTAAGAACAAGTTAATTAAGAAGTCTTTAGGAAAATTATCACGAGGATGATAGAAAAAAATTGTATTTAAAATTAAATCTTTAAGAGTTATACCCACGTTGGGCTGAGGAGCTAATGAAATGAAATATCTATCAAACATTTGATTAATTTGAAAAACATAATGATAAAAAGAAGAATCAGGCATCATTAAATTACCGAATAATCAAGAAGAATATTCTTCATATGATTTAAAATGTGAATAAAAAGTATCACTTTATAAGGAAGTAGTTGCTTGTGCAAAACTTAAACAAATTGTACATTGTAAACTTTTAAACATTGCCCGATTAAGTAACCACAAATGTACGTCGGATTTGATTGTAATTGCGGACCGATGTGGCAGTGTTGCAATTTGCAAAAGAAAAAGAAAACGAAAAATGATAACCGAATACCGAATAGTGAACGGTAACCAATCCAACCCCACGCAGAATGGGTCCGTCTATTATACACAGTCGATTAGACCACCACCGCCGTTATCATTTTGTTGTTATCAAAAAAAATTTTATAAATATATTATCATCCATTATAACAATTTTCATAAACCAAATATTATATTTCATAATTTTATGTTAACTACTAATTAATAATAATATATAAGTTAAAATTTAAAATGCCATTAGGTAAAAATGATAGTCAGGTAGTACTTAATAAAAAAAAAAAATAATAATAAATTTCACCAAAGTTTCTTTTTTGTATGGGATTTTGGTATATCTAATAATTGTGCAGATGAACAAATAAATATGAATATTTTATTGACTTTGCCACAACATAACTAAAACCTAATTATATAAAATAAACGCGTTTAGTAAAAGAATTGAAATCATTTTTTTCCCCTTGTATAAAAATATTATTCACTAAATTTGAATTATCTAAAAAATTGTTCAATGCAGTTTAAAAATTTATTGTCTTCCATTTTAATAAAAATAATATTTTAAAAAACTACACCAAAGAAATTCAAAATAAAATTTAAAATAAGTCATATATAATAGGTACAAATATTAATAAACTGGAATTAACCCATTCATATCAAGTAATCTTTAATATATATATTTATGATTATTATTATTTTTTTAGCACATAGATTACACAATGATTATTAAATCAATGCATTTAATTAAAAATACTTAAAAAAAACAGCAACAAATAATAATTTAAATTTTACAATGAAGTATAAAAAATTATATTCCTAATATAATGTAATTTCTGTTATAACAAAACTGCATTATATTTTAAAAGTCTGTCTCTGATATAAACTTGACATAACTGAGATACATATACTAGTGGATAAGTTTAGGTACCTACTACCTATAATAATATCATTATTTAAATACTAAAAAGGGCCTCTTTATTCAATAATAAGTCAATAATAAGAATGATATATTATTATTTTAAAATAAGAATTCATTCTGTATTTAAGTATTTTATACCTGGCCACCCTAACTATATCATATATGATTTAGCATAAGCATGTACATAATATATAAGCATAAAAATATATTATAATTAACAATAATTATTATTATAATTAGTAATTAACATAAAATTATGAATTATAATATTTGGTTTATGATAATATTGTTATAATGGTTGATAATATGTTTATGATAACATATTTTTTTTTGATAACAACAAAATGGTAACGACGGTGGTAGTCTAATCGACTGCGTATAGACAGCTGATCCACGCAGATTACCCATAGTCTTGAAACCGTTTTCATAATATTAGAAACCATGGGTCTAACATTATGTTGGTGCGTGGAACCGTTTTCATGTTTTTCGTAGGTTCAGACTTCAGATCATAGGTAACAAAAACCCGAATCAGCTGATCGAGTTTCACTTCTATATTGTAATATTCTATGGCGCGACGTGACCGTAACGCCCAGTGCTACCAGTTGGCCACCCTTGTCAGCGACGACCAACCCTAGGCAATTCAACCTTTGTACCTCCGGAGAGGGGACGGTACGTCGCGGTCTAGCCTAACCTAACCCGCGAGTCGCAACTATGTTGTTTGTCATTTTTCACCCGTGGTTGTTCGACTAAGGTCGCATCCCTTTTACCTTCGCGAACCGGTGCGCCGTCGCCGTTAACACGCCATCTTTTATTGTTCCGTGCATCCGAGCCTCCCTGCTCGTCACGCACGTCTTTTGTGTTCTGTGATTCGAGTTTCGGCCCCGTGTGCCGACACCACGACCTATTGTCGCCATCGCCCGTTCACGCAGTGTGATTTTGCCGTGTTCTAAACGTGTCCACATGAATTGCCGACTGTCCGCCGCCTTCACCCAGCAAATCCCGCGACTCATTCAGTGTGTGCGTCGCATTTACACCGCGTCACCACCGAAGTATTTGTGTGGTCTGGCGATCAAATCATCGTTACCGTCTCTCGTCAGCTCGTCTAGCTGCGCAGTACGAGTTAGTCCAAACCACGTGACCGTCGACGGTACCGGATGTCCATACGCGACGGCCCGCAACCATACGCGGCCGAAGTGTGGTGTTTCGTCTCAATCTGGATCCACTTCCACCAGCTGTTTCGGACATTTGTCGTTCCGGGACAATCACAATATCATCTTCGCCTCATCATTTATTATCAACTATATCATCAGGTCGTACATAATATTGTTATTGTTTACTATTTTTTTTTTTTTTGTATCACTACAAACGTATTTATTTTGTGTCAAATTATTATTATTATTTTTTTATTACTATGTACGATCTGATTGGCCTAAAACGTCAATCTTCACATCTGATGGTTCCTTGGAAGACGCCTCGGTTCGAGTAAAGGCGCATGCCTTTTATCGTCGCCAACCGGTGCACCGTCGCCGTTAACACGCCATCTTTAATTTTTCCGTGCATCCGAGCCTCACTGCTCGTCAACTCGTCGCGCACGTCTTTCGTGTTCTGCGATTCGAGT
The DNA here is from genome assembly GCA_022818045.1 of Neotoxoptera formosana. Taxonomy (NCBI): domain Eukaryota; kingdom Metazoa; phylum Arthropoda; class Insecta; order Hemiptera; family Aphididae; genus Neotoxoptera; species Neotoxoptera formosana. The sequence goes on along the minus strand of CM040633.1, from coordinate 22,950,958 downwards.
TTCGGCCCCGTGTGCCGACACCACGACCTATTGTCGCCATCGCCCGTTCACGCAGTGTGATTTTGCCGTGTTCTAAACGTGTCCACATGAATTGCCGACTGTCCGCCGCCTTCGCCCAGCAAATCCCGCGACTCATTCATTGTGTGCGTCGCATTTACACCGCGTCACCACCGAAGTATTTGTGTGGTCTGGCGATCAAATCATCGTTACCGTCTCTCGTCAGCTCGTCTAGCTGCGCAGTACGAGTTAGTCCAAACCACGTGACCGTCGACGGTACCGGATGTCCATACGCGACGGCCCGCAACCATACGCGGCCGAAGTGTGGTGTTTCGTCTCAATCTGGATCCACTTCCACCAGCTGTTTCGGACATTTGTCGTTCCGGGACAATCACAATATCATCTTCGCCTTATCATTTATTATCAACTATATCATCAGGTCGTACATAATATTGTTATTGTTTACTATTTTTTTTTTTTTGTATCACTACAAACGTATTTATTTTGTGTCAAATTATTATTTTTTTTTTTTTATTACTATGTACGATCTGATTGGCCTAAAACGTCAATCTTCACATCTGATGGTTCCTTGGAAGACGCCTCGGTTCGAGTAAAGGCGCATGCGTTTTATCGTTCCAAACCGGTGCGCCGTCGCCGTTAACACGCCATCTTTAATTGTTCCGTGCATCCGAGCCTCACTGCTCGTCAACTCGTCGCGCACGTCTTTCGTGTTCTGCGATTCGAGTTTCGGCCCTGTGTGCCGACACCACGACCTATTGTCGTCATCGCCCGTTTTTCACGCAGTGTGATTTTACAGTGTTCTAAATGTGTCCACGTGAATTGCCGATCGTCTACCACATTCACCCAGCGAATCCGTCGACTCCTTCGCTGTGTGCGTCGCATTTACGCTGCGTCACCACCGAAGTATTTGTGCGGTCTGGCGATCAAATCATCGTTACCGTCTCTCGTCAGCTCGTCTAGCTGCGCAGTACGAGTTAGTCCAAACCACGTGACCGTCGACAGTACCGGATGTCCATACGCGACGGCCCGCAACCATACGCGGCCGAAGTGTGGTGTTTCGTCTCAATCTGGATCCACTTCCACCAGCTGTTTCGGACATTTGTCGTTCGGGACAATCACAATATCATCTTCGCCCTATCATTTATTATCAACTATATCATCAGGTCGTACATTATATTGTTATTGTTTACTATTTATTTTTCGTATTACGCGAGGCGTATTTATTCTGTATCAAATTATTATTCAATTGAATTATTGATCTGACGATCGTATTGTGGTCGCGCATTATTATTATTTACTAACCATAGCTCTTAAGTAATTTCCATTGTAGAACACTTTATACCACAAACCAGGGCTTGCAAACGTTATGATAACGTTATGATTATAACGTTATATTCGACAAAACACGATTGAAATTTGTAAACGTAATTATAACGGAAAACGATAAACATAAATAAATAAATAACACAAAACAAAACGTAACGTTTAACAAAATATATGATATATCATTAAATAAAACATAACGCAAAACAGTATATATTATACTCCACTAAAATGTTTTGTAATGTTTTGAAATGAATTTTTGTATTTCCAACGAAATAATTAATTACCAATTATTTAATAATAGTATTCAATTATTTATTAAATCCAAGAATTAATTTTATTAGGTATCCGGGCTACCCGGGAGATCCCGCATTAGATTTTATTTTAAAATGTAATAGGTTTGTATAGAAGAATTTCCTTACCAAAAGCTAATAATAGTGATACTCTGATAATATTGTACTGTACTGTACTGTAATTTTGAATAACGATAAACACAAAAGTTGAATAACATTTAAACTTTGAAAAACGATAAACTCAAAATTTGGATAACGTTTTAATTGTAAATTACGTAAAACAAATTCTTTTTTTTAAATGCAAGGAATACTACAAACCATTATTGTTGATAATAACTCATCATCATTATACCTAAACTCAAAGAATGTTGAATTTATCCTAATTATACAGTCCACTCTCTCCACCCACGGGGTTATCGACAGGTACCTACGAGTATGTATTAACACAACCGACGCGTAACGTGTTACCAACCGAATGCCGCACGCACACAAACACAAAGCACGCATCACCCGGCTCCATGTACAGCCTGATCGCAAATTGTTTGGTCATTCAAGCCGGATTGTGAGTTATTCTATTATTTGATATAAGGCCAACATCGAATGCTGTATTACAGACTCCTCTCGCTTCATCAGCTCGAAAATGTTAACGTATTTGACATGGCTCCCCTTCTCTGTGACACAAACACTGCACATTTAAAATCTATCGTGTATATTATTCAGATTTATTGCGGAAGATTTTTCGTTAAATCCCTCCAGCAAAAGACGGAATGCGGCGGCACTCGGAGATGCACAGAACTCGGAGAGACGCAGGTTGAACAGTTGTATATATTTTCTGTCCTGTCATTTAAATTTACAATTTTTGAATTCTTTGCATCATCTTTGCTCATTGATAATTCATTTATTTATTCATTAGCAACAGATTCACTACCTTTATCATCTGATGTTAACACAATCGTTTCAATTAGAACAATCACTTTTACGCAATTGGATTCATTACTTGAAGATTCTGGTTTTGAATAACTTGAAATCAGTGATCTAATAGAAGTACTTTGTTTGTGAGTGGTACTACTAACTACTACAGCTATTGAAATTGGTTAAAATTGTTCTTGATCGTATTGATATTGATCGAGTGCGATTCAATGATTCCTAGGTGGAATCATCAGTAATCCTTAACAACAATATCAGCATCCTTTGCTTTCTTCTTCATTTCAAACCAGGCAAACGAAGACCCACGGCTGTTCTCGCATATGAAGTATGGTCTGATATCGTTTGGATCGACGTTAGTTCCTAGTAAGGCCAACTTCTGATTCTGTATTACAGACTCCTCTCGCTTCATCATCTCGAAAATGTTAACGTATTTGACGTGGCTCCCCTTCTCTGTGACACAAACACTGCACATTTAAAATCTATCGTGTATATTATTCAGATTTATTGCGGAAGATTTTTCGTTAAATCCCTCCAGCAAAAGACGGAAGGCGGCGGCACTCGGAGATGCACAGAACTCGGAGAGACGCAGGTTGAACAGTTGTATATATTTTCTGTCCTGTCATTTAAATTTACAATTTTTGAATTCTTTGCATCATCTTTGCTCATTGATAATTCATTTATTTATTCATTAGCAACAGATTCACTACCTTTATCATCTGATGTTAACACAATCGTTTCAATTAGAACAATCACTTTTACGCAATTGGATTCATTACTTGAAGATTCTGGTTTTGAATAACTTGAAATCAGTGATCTAATAGAAGTACTTTGTTTGTGAGTGGTACTACTAACTACTACAGCTATTGAAATTGGTTAAAATTGTTCTTGATCGTATTGATATTGATCGAGTGCGATTCAATGATTCCTAGGTGGAATCATCAGTAATCCTTAACAACAATATCAGCATCCTTTGCTTTCTTCTTCATTTCAAACCAGGCAAACGAAGACCCACGGCTGTTCTCGCATATGAAGTATGGTCTGATATCGTTTGGATCGACGTTAGTTCCTAGTAAGGCCAACTTCTGATTCTGTATTACAGACTCCTCTCGCTTCATCATCTCGAAAATGTTAACGTATTTGACGTGGCTCCCCTTCTCTGTGACACAAACACTGCACATTTAAAATCTATCGTGTATATTATTCAGATTTATTGCGGAAGATTTTTCGTTAAATCCCTCCAGCAAAAGACGGAAGGCGGCGGCACTCGGAGATGCACAGAACTCGGAGAGACGCAGGTTGAACAGTTGTATATATTTTCTGTCCTGTCATTTAAATTTACAATTTTTGAATTCTTTGCATCATCTTTGCTCATTGATAATTCATTTATTTATTCATTAGCAACAGATTCACTACCTTTATCATCTGATGTTAACACAATCGTTTCAATTAGAACAATCACTTTTACGCAATTGGATTCATTACTTGAAGATTCTGGTTTTGAATAACTTGAAATCAGTGATCTAATAGAAGTACTTTGTTTGTGAGTGGTACTACTAACTACTACAGCTATTGAAATTGGTTAAAATTGTTCTTGATCGTATTGATATTGATCGAGTGCGATTCAATGATTCCTAGGTGGAATCATCAGTAATCCTTAACAACAATATCAGCATCCTTTGCTTTCTTCTTCTTCATTTCAAACCAGGCAAACGAAGACCCACGGCTGTTCTCGCATATGAAGTATGGTCTGATATCGTTTGGATCGACGTTAGTTCCTAGTAAGGCCAACTTCTGATTCTGTATTACAGACTCCTCTCGCTTCATCATCTCGAAAATGTTAACGTATTTGACATGGCTCCCCTTCTCTGTGACACAAACACTGCACATTTAAAATCTATCGTGTATATTATTCAGATTTATTGCGGAAGATTTTTCGTTAAATCCCTCCAGCAAAAGACGGAAGGCGGCGGCACTCGGAGATGCACAGAACTCGGAGAGACGCAGGTTGAACAGTTGTATATATTTTCTGTCCTGTCATTTAAATTTACAATTTTTGAATTCTTTGCATCATCTTTGCTCATTGATAATTCATTTATTTATTCATTAGCAACAGATTCACTACCTTTATCATCTGATGTTAACACAATCGTTTCAATTAGAACAATCACTTTTACGCAATTGGATTCATTACTTGAAGATTCTGGTTTTGAATAACTTGAAATCAGTGATCTAATAGAAGTACTTTGTTTGTGAGTGGTACTACTAACTACTACAGCTATTGAAATTGGTTAAAATTGTTCTTGATCGTATTGATATTGATCGAGTGCGATTCAATGATTCCTAGGTGGAATCATCAGTAATCCTTAACAATAATATCAGCATCCTTTGCTTTCTTCTTCATTTCAAACCAGGCAAACGAAGACCCACGGCTGTTCTCGCATATGAAGTATGGTCTGATATCGTTTGGATCGACGTTGGTTCCTAGTAAGGCCAACTTCTGATTCTGTATTACAGACTCCTCTCGCTTCATCATCTCGAAAATGTTAACGTATTTGACATGGCTCCCCTTCTCTGTGACACAAACACTGCACATTTAAAATCTATCGTGTATATTATTCAGATTTATTGCGGAAGATTTTTCGTTAAATCCCTCCAGCAAAAGACGGAAGGCGGCGGCACTCGGAGATGCACAGAACTCGGAGAGACGCAGGTTGAACAGTTGTATATATTTTCTGTCCTGTCATTTAAATTTACAATTTTTGAATTCTTTGCATCATCTTTGCTCATTGATAATTCATTTATTTATTCATTAGCAACAGATTCACTACCTTTATCATCTGATGTTAACACAATCGTTTCAATTAGAACAATCACTTTTACGCAATTGGATTCATTACTTGAAGATTCTGGTTTTGAATAACTTGAAATCAGTGATCTAATAGAAGTACTTTGTTTGTGAGTGGTACTACTAACTACTATAGCTATTGAAATTGGTTAAAATTGTTCTTGATCGTATTGATATTGATCGAGTGCGATTCAATGATTCCTAGGTGGAATCATCAGTAATCCTTAACAATAATATCAGCATCCTTTGCTTTCTTCTTCATTTCAAACCAGGCAAACGAAGACCCACGGCTGTTCTCGCATATGAAGTATGGTCTGATATCGTTTGGATCGACGTTGGTTCCTAGTAAGGCCAACTTCTGATTCTGTATTACAGACTCCTCTCGCTTCATCATCTCGAAAATGTTAACGTATTTGACATGGCTCCCCTTCTCTGTGACACAAACACTGCACATTTAAAATCTATCGTGTATATTATTCAGATTTATTGCGGAAGATTTTTCGTTAAATCCCTCCAGCAAAAGACGGAAGGCGGCGGCACTCGGAGATGCACAGAACTCGGAGAGACGCAGGTTGAACAGTTGTATATATTTTCTGTCCTGTCATTTAAATTTACAATTTTTGAATACTTTGCATCATCTTTGCTCATTGATAATTCATTTATTTATTCATTAGCAACAGATTCACTACCTTTATCATCTGATGTTAACACAATCGTTTTCAATTAGAACAATCACTTTTACGCAATTGGATTCATTACTTGAAGATTCTGGTTTTGAATAACTTGAAATCAGTGATCTAATAGAAGTACTTTGTTTGTGAGTGGTACTACTAACTACTACAGCTATTGAAATTGGTTAAAATTGTTCTTGATCGTATTGATATTGATCGAGTGCGATTCAATGATTCCTAGGTGGAATCATCAGTAATCCTTAACAATAATATCAGCATCCTTTGCTTTCTTCTTCATTTCAAACCAGGCAAACGAAGACCCACGGCTGTTCTCGCATATGAAGTATGGTCTGATATCGTTTGGATCGACGTTGGTTCCTAGTAAGGCCAACTTCTGATTCTGTATTACAGACTCCTCTCGCTTCATCATCTCGAAAATGTTAACGTATTTGACATGGCTCCCCTTCTCTGTGACACAAACACTGCACATTTAAAATCTATCGTGTATATTATTCAGATTTATTGCGGAAGATTTTTCGTTAAATCCCTCCAGCAAAAGACGGAAGGCGGCGGCACTCGGAGATGCACAGAACTCGGAGAGACGCAGGTTGAACAGTTGTATATATTTTCTGTCCTGTCATTTAAATTTACAATTTTTGAATTCTTTGCATCATCTTTGCTCATTGATAATTCATTTATTTATTCATTAGCAACAGATTCACTACCTTTATCATCTGATGTTAACACAATCGTTTCAATTAGAACAATCACTTTTACGCAATTGGATTCATTACTTGAAGATTCTGGTTTTGAATAACTTGAAATCAGTGATCTAATAGAAGTACTTTGTTTGTGAGTGGTACTACTAACTACTACAGCTATTGAAATTGGTTAAAATTGTTCTTGATCGTATTGATATTGATCGAGTGCGATTCAATGATTCCTAGGTGGAATCATCAGTAATCCTTAACAATAATATCAGCATCCTTTGCTTTCTTCTTCATTTCAAACCAGGCAAACGAAGACCCACGGCTGTTCTCGCATATGAAGTATGGTCTGATATCGTTTGGATCGACGTTGGTTCCTAGTAAGGCCAACTTCTGATTCTGTATTACAGACTCCTCTCGCTTCATCATCTCGAAAATGTTAACGTATTTGACATGGCTCCCCTTCTCTGTGACACAAACACTGCACATTTAAAATCTATCGTGTATATTATTCAGATTTATTGCGGAAGATTTTTCGTTAAATCCCTCCAGCAAAAGACGGAAGGCGGCGGCACTCGGAGATGCACAGAACTCGGAGAGACGCAGGTTGAACAGTTGTATATATTTTCTGTCCTGTCATTTAAATTTACAATTTTTGAATTTTTGCATCATCTTTGCTCATTGATAATTCATTTATTTATTCATTAGCAACAGATTCACTACCTTTATCATCTGATGTTAACACAATCGTTTCAATTAGAACAATCACTTTTACGCAATTGGATTCATTACTTGAAGATTCTGGTTTTGAATAACTTGAAATCAGTGATCTAATAGAAGTACTTTGTTTGTGAGTGGTACTACTAACTACTACAGCTATTGAAATTGGTTAAAATTGTTCTTGATCGTATTGATATTGATCGAGTGCGATTCAATGATTCCTAGGTGGAATCATCAGTAATCCTTAACAATAATATCAGCATCCTTTGCTTTCTTCTTCATTTCAAACCAGGCAAACGAAGACCCACGGCTGTTCTCGCATATGAAGTATGGTCTGATATCGTTTGGATCGACGTTGGTTCCTAGTAAGGCCAACTTCTGATTCTGTATTACAGACTCCTCTCGCTTCATCATCTCGAAAATGTTAACGTATTTGACATGGCTCCCCTTCTCTGTGACACAAACACTGCACATTTAAAATCTATCGTGTATATTATTCAGATTTATTGCGGAAGATTTTTCGTTAAATCCCTCCAGCAAAAGACGGAAGGGCGGCACTCGGAGATGCACAGAACTCGGAGAGACGCAGGTTGAACAGTTGTATATATTTTCTGTCCTGTCATTTAAATTTACAATTTTTGAATACTTTGCATCATCTTTGCTCATTGATAATTCATTTATTTATTCATTAGCAACAGATTCACTACCTTTATCATCTGATGTTAACACAATCGTTTCAATTAGAACAATCACTTTTACGCAATTGGATTCATTACTTGAAGATTCTGGTTTTGAATAACTTGAAATCAGTGATCTAATAGAAGTACTTTGTTTGTGAGTGGTACTACTAACTACTACAGCTATTGAAATTGGTTAAAATTGTTCTTGATCGTATTGATATTGATCGAGTGCGATTCAATGATTCCTAGGTGGAATCATCAGTAATCCTTAACAATAATATCAGCATCCTTTGCTTTCTTCTTCATTTCAAACCAGGCAAACGAAGACCCACGGCTGTTCTCGCATATGAAGTATGGTCTGATATCGTTTGGATCGACGTTGGTTCCTAGTAAGGCCAACTTCTGATTCTGTATTACAGACTCCTCTCGCTTCATCATCTCGAAAATGTTAACGTATTTGACATGGCTCCCCTTCTCTGTGACACAAACACTGCACATTTAAAATCTATCGTGTATATTATTCAGATTTATTGCGGAAGATTTTTCGTTAAATCCCTCCAGCAAAAGACGGAAGGCGGCGGCACTCGGAGATGCACAGAACTCGGAGAGACGCAGGTTGAACAGTTGTATATATTTTCTGTCCTGTCATTTAAATTTACAATTTTTGAATACTTTGCATCATCTTTGCTCATTGATAATTCATTTATTTATTCATTAGCAACAGATTCACTACCTTTATCATCTGATGTTAACACAATCGTTTCAATTAGAACAATCACTTTTACGCAATTGGATTCATTACTTGAAGATTCTGGTTTTGAATAACTTGAAATCAGTGATCTAATAGAAGTACTTTGTTTGTGAGTGGTACTACTAACTACTACAGCTATTGAAATTGGTTAAAATTGTTCTTGATCGTATTGATATTGATCGAGTGCGATTCAATGATTCCTAGGTGGAATCATCAGTAATCCTTAACAATAATATCAGCATCCTTTGCTTTCTTCTTCATTTCAAACCAGGCAAACGAAGACCCACGGCTGTTCTCGCATATGAAGTATGGTCTGATATCGTTTGGATCGACGTTGGTTCCTAGTAAGGCCAACTTCTGATTCTGTATTACAGACTCCTCTCGCTTCATCATCTCGAAAATGTTAACGTATTTGACATGGCTCCCCTTCTCTGTGACACAAACACTGCACATTTAAAATCTATCGTGTATATTATTCAGATTTATTGCGGAAGATTTTTCGTTAAATCCCTCCAGCAAAAGACGGAAGGCGGCGGCACTCGGAGATGCACAGAACTCGGAGAGACGCAGGTTGAACAGTTGTATATATTTTCTGTCCTGTCATTTAAATTTACAATTTTTGAATACTTTGCATCATCTTTGCTCATTGATAATTCATTTATTTATTCATTAGCAACAGATTCACTACCTTTATCATCTGATGTTAACACAATCGTTTCAATTAGAACAATCACTTTTACGCAATTGGATTCATTACTTGAAGATTCTGGTTTTGAATAACTTGAAATCAGTGATCTAATAGAAGTACTTTGTTTGTGAGTGGTACTACTAACTACTACAGCTATTGAAATTGGTTAAAATTGTTCTTGATCGTATTGATATTGATCGAGTGCGATTCAATGATTCCTAGGTGGAATCATCAGTAATCCTTAACAATAATATCAGCATCCTTTGCTTTCTTCTTCATTTCAAACCAGGCAAACGAAGACCCACGGCTGTTCTCGCATATGAAGTATGGTCTGATATCGTTTGGATCGACGTTGGTTCCTAGTAAGGCCAACTTCTGATTCTGTATTACAGACTCCTCTCGCTTCATCATCTCGAAAATGTTAACGTATTTGACATGGCTCCCCTTCTCTGTGACACAAACACTGCACATTTAAAATCTATCGTGTATATTATTCAGATTTATTGCGGAAGATTTTTCGTTAAATCCCTCCAGCAAAAGACGGAAGGCGGCGGCACTCGGAGATGCACAGAACTCGGAGAGACGCAGGTTGAACAGTTGTATATATTTTCTGTCCTGTCATTTAAATTTACAATTTTTGAATTCTTTGCATCATCTTTGCTCATTGATAATTCATTTATTTATTCATTAGCAACAGATTCACTACCTTTATCATCTGATGTTAACACAATCGTTTCAATTAGAACAATCACTTTTACGCAATTGGATTCATTACTTGAAGATTCTGGTTTTGAATAACTTGAAATCAGTGATCTAATAGAAGTACTTTGTTTGTGAGTGGTACTACTAACTACTACAGCTATTGAAATTGGTTAAAATTGTTCTTGATCGTATTGATATTGATCGAGTGCGATTCAATGATTCCTAGGTGGAATCATCAGTAATCCTTAACAATAATATCAGCATCCTTTGCTTTCTTCTTCATTTCAAACCAGGCAAACGAAGACCCACGGCTGTTCTCGCATATGAAGTATGGTCTGATATCGTTTGGATCGACGTTGGTTCCTAGTAAGGCCAACTTCTGATTCTGTATTACAGACTCCTCTCGCTTCATCATCTCGAAAATGTTAACGTATTTGACGTGGCTCCCCTTCTCTGTGACACAAACACTGCACATTTAAAATCTATCGTGTATATTATTCAGATTTATTGCGGAAGATTTTTCGTTAAATCCCTCCAGCAAAAGACGGAAGGCGGCGGCACTCGGAGATGCACAGAACTCGGAGAGACGCAGGTTGAACAGTTGTATATATTTTCTGTCCTGTCATTTAAATTTACAATTTTTGAATTCTTTGCATCATCTTTGCTCATTGATAATTCATTTATTTATTCATTAGCAACAGATTCACTACCTTTATCATCTGATGTTAACACAATCGTTTCAATTAGAACAATCACTTTTACGCAATTGGATTCATTACTTGAAGATTCTGGTTTTGAATAACTTGAAATCAGTGATCTAATAGAAGTACTTTGTTTGTGAGTGGTACTACTAACTACTACAGCTATTGAAATTGGTTAAAATTGTTCTTGATCGTATTGATATTGATCGAGTGCGATTCAATGATTCCTAGGTGGAATCATCAGTAATCCTTAACAATAATATCAGCATCCTTTGCTTTCTTCTTCATTTCAAACCAGGCAAACGAAGACCCACGGCTGTTCTCGCATATGAAGTGTGGTCTGATATCGTTTGGATCGACGTTGGTTCCTAGTAAGGCCAACTTCTGATTCTGTATTACAGACTCCTCTCGCTTCATCATCTCGAAAATGTTAACGTATTTGACATGGCTCTTCTTCTCTGTGACACAAACACTGCACATTTAAAATCTATCGTGTATATTATTCAGATTTATTGCGGAAGATTTTTCGTTAAATCCCTCTAGCAAAAGACGGAAGGCGGCGGCACTCGGAGATGCACAGAACTCGGAGAGACGCAGGTTGAACAGTTGTATATATTTTCTGTCCTGTCATTTAAATTTACAATTTTTGAATTCTTTGCATCATCTTTGCTCATTGATAATTCATTTATTTATTCATTAGCAACAGATTCACTACCTTTATCATCTGATGTTAACACAATCGTTTCAATTAGAACAATCACTTTTACGCAATTGGATTCATTACTTGAAGATTCTGGTTTTGAATAACTTGAAATCAGTGATCTAATAGAAGTACTTTGTTTGTGAGTGGTACTACTAACTACTACAGCTATTGAAATTGGTTAAAATTGTTCTTGATCGTATTGATATTGATCGAGTGCGATTCAATGATTCCTAGGTGGAATCATCAGTAATCCTTAACAATAATATCAGCATCCTTTGCTTTCTTCTTCATTTCAAACCAGGCAAACGAAGACCCACGGCTGTTCTCGCATATGAAGTATGGTCTGATATCGTTTGGATCGACGTTGGTTCCTAGTAAGGCCAACTTCTGATTCTGTATTACAGACTCCTCTCGCTTCATCATCTCGAAAATGTTAACGTATTTGACATGGCTCCCCTTCTCTGTGACACAAACACTGCACATTTAAAATCTATCGTGTATATTATTCAGATTTATTGCGGAAGATTTTTCGTTAAATCCCTCTAGCAAAAGACGGAAGGCGGCGGCACTCGGAGATGCACAGAACTCGGAGAGACGCAGGTTGAACAGTTGTATATATTTTCTGTCCTGTCATTTAAATTTACAATTTTTGAATTCTTTGCATCATCTTTGCTGATTGATAATTCATTTATTTATTCATTAGCAACAGATTCACTACCTTTATCATCTGATGTTAACACAATCGTTTCAATTAGAACAATCACTTTTACGCAATTGGATTCATAACTTGAAGATTCTGGTTTTGAATAACTTGAAATCAGTGATCTAATAGAAGTACTTTGTTTGTGAGTGGTACTACTAACTACTATAGCTATTGAAATTGGTTAAAATTGTTCTTGATCGTATTGATATTGATCGAGTGCGATTCAATGATTCCTAGGTGGAATCATCAGTAATCCTTAACAATAATATCAGCATCCTTTGCTTTCTTCTTCATTTCAAACCAGGCAAACGAAGACCCACGGCTGTTCTCGCATATGAAGTATGGTCTGATATCGTTTGGATCGACGTTGGTTCCTAGTAAGGCCAACTTCTGATTCTGTATTACAGACTCCTCTCGCTTCATCATCTCGAAAATGTTAACGTATTTGACATGGCTCCCCTTCTCTGTGACACAAACACTGCACATTTAAAATCTATCGTGTATATTATTCAGATTTATTGCGGAAGATTTTTCGTTAAATCCCTCTAGCAAAAGACGGAAGGCGGCGGCACTCGGAGATGCACAGAACTCGGAGAGACGCAGGTTGAACAGTTGTATATATTTTCTGTCCTGTCATTTAAATTTACAATTTTTGAATTCTTTGCATCATCTTTGCTGATTGATAATTCATTTATTTATTCATTAGCAACAGATTCACTACCTTTATCATCTGATGTTAACACAATCGTTTCAATTAGAACAATCACTTTTACGCAATTGGATTCATTACTTGAAGATTCTGGTTTTGAATAACTTGAAATCAGTGATCTAATAGAAGTACTTTGTTTGTGAGTGGTACTACTAACTACTACAGCTATTGAAATTGGTTAAAATTGTTCTTGATCGTATTGATATTGATCGAGTGCGATTCAATGATTCCTAGGTGGAATCATCAGTAATCCTTAACAATAATATCAGCATCCTTTGCTTTCTTCTTCATTTCAAACCAGGCAAACGAAGACCCACGGCTGTTCTCGCATATGAAGTATGGTCTGATATCGTTTGGATCGACGTTGGTTCCTAGTAAGGACAACTTCTGATTCTGTATTACAGACTCCTCTCGCTTCATCATCTCGAAAATGTTAACGTATTTGACATGGCTCCCCTTCTCTGTGACACAAACACTGCACATTTAAAATCTATCGTGTATATTATTCAGATTTATTGCGGAAGATTTTTCGTTAAATCCCTCTAGCAAAAGACGGAAGGCGGCGGCACTCGGAGATGCACAGAACTCGGAGAGACGCAGGTTGAACAGTTGTATATATTTTCTGTCCTGTCATTTAAATTTACAATTTTTGAATTCTTTGCATCATCTTTGCTGATTGATAATTCATTTATTTATTCATTAGCAACAGATTCACTACCTTTATCATCTGATGTTAACACAATCGTTTCAATTAGAACAATCACTTTTACGCAATTGGATTCACTACTTGAAGATTCTGGTTTTGAATAACTTGAAATCAGTGATCTAATAGAAGTACTTTGTTTGTGAGTGGTACTACTAACTACTATAGCTATTGAAATTGGTTAAAATTGTTCTTGATCGTATTGATATTGATCGAGTGCGATTCAATGATTCCTAGGTGGAATCATCAGTAATCCTTAACAATAATATCAGCATCCTTTGCTTTCTTCTTCATTTCAAACCAGGCAAACGAAGACCCACGGCTGTTCTCGCATATGAAGTATGGTCTGATATCGTTTGGATCGACGTTGGTTCCTAGTAAGGACAACTTCTGATTCTGTATTACAGACTCCTCTCGCTTCATCATCTCGAAAATGTTAACGTATTTGACATGGCTCCCCTTCTCTGTGACACAAACACTGCACATTTAAAATCTATCGTGTATATTATTCAGATTTATTGCGGAAGATTTTTCGTTAAATCCCTCCAGCAAAAGACGGAAGGCGGCGGCACTCGGAGATGCACAGAACTCGGAGAGACGCAGGTTGAACAGTTGTATATATTTTCTGTCCTGTCATTTAAATTTACAATTTTTGAATACTTTGCATCATCTTTGCTCATTGATAATTCCTTTATTTATTCATTAGCAACAGATTCACTACCTTTATCATCTGATGTTAACACAATCGTTTCAATTAGAACAATCACTTTTACGCAATTGGATTCATTACTTGAAGATTCTGGTTTTGAATAACTTGAAATCAGTGATCTAATAGAAGTACTTTGTTTGTGAGTGGTACTACTAACTACTATAGCTATTGAAATTGGTTAAAATTGTTCTTGATCGTATTGATATTGATCGAGTGCGATTCAATGATTCCTAGGTGGAATCATCAGTAATCCTTAACAATAATATCAGCATCCTTTGCTTTCTTCTTCATTTCAAACCAGGCAAACGAAGACCCACGGCTGTTCTCGCATATGAAGTATGGTCTGATATCGTTTGGATCGACGTTGGTTCCTAGTAAGGCCAACTTCTGATTCTGTATTACAGACTCCTCTCGCTTCATCATCTCGAAAATGTTAACGTATTTGACATGGCTCCCCTTCTCTGTGACACAAACACTGCACATTTAAAATCTATCGTGTATATTATTCAGATTTATTGCGGAAGATTTTTCGTTAAATCCCTCTAGCAAAAGACGGAAGGCGGCGGCACTCGGAGATGCACAGAACTCGGAGAGACGCAGGTTGAACAGTTGTATATATTTTCTGTCCTGTCATTTAAATTTACAATTTTTGAATTCTTTGCATCATCTTTGCTGATTGATAATTCATTTATTTATACATTAGCAACAGATTCACTACCTTTATCATCTGATGTTAACACAATCGTTTCAATTAGAACAATCACTTTTACGCAATTGGATTCATTACTTGAAGATTCTGGTTTTGAATAACTTGAAATCAGTGATCTAATAGAAGTACTTTGTTTGTGAGTGGTACTACTAACTACTACAGCTATTGAAATTGGTTAAAATTGTTCTTGATCGTATTGATATTGATCGAGTGCGATTCAATGATTCCTAGGTGGAATCATCAGTAATCCTTAACAATAATATCAGCATCCTTTGCTTTCTTCTTCATTTCAAACCAGGCAAACGAAGACCCACGGCTGTTCTCGCATATGAAGTATGGTCTGATATCGTTTGGATCGACGTTGGTTCCTAGTAAGGCCAACTTCTGATTCTGTATTACAGACTCCTCTCGCTTCATCATCTCGAAAATGTTAACGTATTTGACATGGCTCCCCTTCTCTGTGACACAAACACTGCACATTTAAAATCTATCGTGTATATTATTCAGATTTATTGCGGAAGATTTTTCGTTAAATGCCTCTAGCAAAAGACGGAAGGCGGCGGCACTCGGAGATGCACAGAACTCGGAGAGACGCAGGTTGAACAGTTGTATATATTTTCTGTCCTGTCATTTAAATTTACAATTTTTGAATTCTTTGCATCATCTTTGCTGATTGATAATTCATTTATTTATACATTAGCAACAGATTCACTACCTTTATTATCTGATGTTAACACAATCGTTTCAATTAGAACAATCACTTTTACGCAATTGGATTCATTACTTGAAGATTCTGGTTTTGAATAACTTGAAATCAGTGATCTAATAGAAGTACTTTGTTTGTGAGTGGTACTACTAACTACTACAGCTATTGAAATTGGTTAAAATTGTTCTTGATCGTATTGATATTGATCGAGTGCGATTCAATGATTCCTAGGTGGATGATGAATACTTTGCATCGTCTTCGCTGTCTGCTAATTCATTTATTTATTCATTAGCAACAGATTCACTACCTTCATCATCTGATGTTAACACAATCTGGTTTTGAATAACTTGAAATCAGTGATCTAATAGAAATACTTTGTTTGTGAGTGGTACTACTAACTACTACAGCTATTTAAATTGGTTAAAATTGTTCTTGATCGTATTGATCTTGTCGGGTCGCTCTGCAGTTCGACGTGTTATCTTTGTGTGCGTTTTGTGCACCTGTCATAAGGCTGTTTGCCCTCAGCCGATTATGGCTGATCTGCTGTCCTATTGAGTCCAACGGCATCAACCGTTTTCCCACGTCGGCATGGACTACAGAGGCCCGTTTTTCGTGAAAGAACATCGTCGCCTAAATGCACAAAAAGTCAAGGTGTATTTGCCACTGTTTTTTTGTTTGTCCGTTAAGGCACTCATGAAGGTAAGCTCATGCGTCTACCGGTGGATCCTTGACTCTCATTCCTATGTCTACATAATGTAAATATATATATTTTTTTTTGCAGTTGTCACATTCTGCATTTATGTAGTTTATGTAAAATTATATAGGGTGATGATTGCTAGGTACCTACCCTATCTACTATAATTATTTATTTGTTTTATTTCAATATGTATTTTGTCTTGTATTCGTATTTTTTTTTATTACTATGTGCGATCTGATTGGCCTAAAACGTCTATCTTCACATCTGATTGTTCTTTGGAAATTGTTTCGGAAATTTGTCGTTCGGGACAATCACAATATCATCTTCGCCTTATCATTTATTATCAACTATATCATCAGGTCGTACATAAGATTGTTATTGTTTACTATTTTTTTTTTTTGTATCACTACAAACGTATTTATTTTGTGTCAAATTATTATATTTTATTGATTTATTGATCTGCCGATCGTATTGTGGTCACGCATTATTATTATTTACTAACCCTAGCTGATAAGTCATTTCCATTGTAGAACATTACAAATAAAATTGTTCTGTACATTTTATACCATAAACCATTATTGTTGATGATTACCTCATCATTATACCTAAATTTAATGAACGTTGAATTTATCCTAATTATATAGTCCACTCTCTCCGTCTCAACATTCACAATTTGCAACCCTTTAGTTTAATCATAAAACAAAAAAAACTATGGGTGGGGCTGGAGACATATGTCCCCACCCCGAACCGACATAATGCAATTTTTGACCTGGGATTCATGTCAACATTTAGCAGCCAATTAGCAACGATTAGCAAGGTGGTCGCACAAATTTGCAAACAAATATTTCGCCCGCAAATGAGGTTTTTCAAAATTCGCACATGTCTCCAGACCCAACCCGAACCGACATAATGCGATTTTTGACCGGGGATTCATGTCAACATTTAGCAGCCAATTATCAACGATTAGCAAAGTGGTCGCACAAATTTGCATACAAATATTTCGTACGTAAATGACGTTTGGTCAGCCTCCACCCCATAGGCAAGTCTATACTTAAACTATGCAGATATGTCGCAAGTAATTTGCACGAATTTGCAAGCCTAATTTTGGAATTTGCACGGCTTTACCTTCCCTCTAAAAACAAAAAAAATCATAATAAAAAATCCATTTCATTTTTTTATTAAATATAGATTTTTTTTATTGATTAAAGAATTTTTTATAAAATCTATATTTTAAATATTACAAGTAATTCAAATAATATACAAAACATTTTTACAAATAACATAAATAAAAATATTTAATTTAAAAAAATGTATTAAAATAAGATTATTAATAAGAATAGTAAATTAATAAGAGTAAATAATAAAAATTGTGTTTAGGTATTAATAATTAATAAAACTATTATATTTTCCAATAATTAATACAATTGTCCCATAAAAATGATTTATATAACTCACTATTTTAAAGCAAATTTTAATTTAATTTTTATATTCAACTTTGCTTTTTTTTAATTTTAATTGATTAGTAAAAAAAACTGTATTTAATATAAAATCTAGATAGAATAAAAAAAATCTTCAATAAAACAAATTTCTATGTAATAAAACTAATCTAAATCTAAATAAAAAAACATAATAAAAAATCTATTTGATATAAAAACTACATTTCATAAAAAAATTCTTTTTTAATAAAAAAAAATCTATTTGATATAAAATCAATATTATTATTTTTTTATTTAAAATTAGTATTGTTTTATTCAATCAAGGTTTTTATTAATTGTAGATTTTTTATGAAATGGATTTTTTATTATAATTTTTTTGTTTTTGGAGGGGAAGGAACGTCGTTTGAATTCCAAAATTAGGCTTGCAAATCCATGCAAATAACTTGCGAAATATCTGTATTTTAATCTTGTATAATATCTGTATATTTGTTTGCAAATTTGTGCGACCACCTTGCTAATCGTTGCTAATTGGCTGCTAAATGATGGTCCAAGAATAATTTTAAAATGTACCTTTAACGATATGGGTGGGGCTGGGGACATATGTCTCCAGCCCCACCCTTAGTTTTTTTTGTTTTATGATTAAACTAAAGGGTTGCAAATTGTGAAAGTTGCCTTGCAAATTGTTGCTAATTGACTGCTAAATGTTGACTTGAAAAAAATATCAAGATTTTGATTGGGTGGGGTTGGGGACATGTACATGATAATTCTACCATCCGAAATTCGAAGATATAAATACATCTGCAGTTGTGTCGCCGTTAACTAATTTACGTTGTCGAGAGAAACGCATAATACGTTTATACTTCTATAGCGATGGAATATTATCATTGTGACAATCTCTTGGTACTGGTCACTTGGTCACGATCACCTCCATGTGATTACTGCGAGTCGTTCATACTTGCCATTCCGAAATGTCGCGTTTGACAATATTCAAAGTGCGGTTTTCATTATGAGAATTCCGAGAATTCCGAGTATGACATGTATATTATATTATATACTGGTATATTGGTCATTTAACGGTCTATTGTTGGTCATCCGTTGCGGAATAAGGTATATACATCACAAATCGAGTCAAATTATATATGGATACGGGCGTTGAAATTATAATAATAATATTATGTCTAATCGAATAAGTCGGTAAAAATCAGTATCCATATATTGTGTATAGTAATAGACATGAAAAACATTAAATTTGATAATTCGCAGGTAACCGCGGTTAGGTATATTTTCAAAAATAATATTTTAAACACTATTACAATAGGCACAGGAAAAGTCATGACGCTCGTGATGTCAGTAAAATATTCCACCCCGATTGCAGATAATATATTATTATTATACTATTAGAGGGATTTTATCCAGGTCAAAACAATTACAGTATTACCTCGATTATCCGAATCTTCGTTATACGAACCCTCTATTATCCGGACGTTATTTCGTTTCAATTCATGTATCCGAACGTTAGCAGCAATTCGTGAATTAAAAATTAATCAGATTGTCAAAAACAAATAATAATACATTTGAACAATAAAATAAGTCTATAATATTTAATAATATGACATATTCTTAAAATAATAATAATAATAATATTCTTCGTAATAAGTAATAATAAATATATAATAAGTCGATAATAATAAGTAATAATATTTATATTATATTCATTGTACAAATAAATAATAATATTTTTTTTTTAAATTTCTTTTATCCGAACTTTTGCTTATGCGAACTCGGTGTGGTCCCAATTAGTTCGGATAATCGAGGTTCTACTGTAATTAAATTGGAATTAATTTATAATTTAATAGTTTGCCTAAAATATAATATTATATTATGACTTCTAAAAAATAGAACAAAACACGGCGAGACTCGATGAATGGTAATGATATGCATACAATTTAAAATTTTTTTGATTCATTCAAATTATTAACGTTCTTATCTGCTGTTTCGATGAAATTAAAATGTGTTTTAATACTTAGTTTAATATATGCACTAACTTCAAATAAGTATTAAGCATTACAAAAGCACCTACGTGGATACGTCATAATATTTCAGAAATATATTCATAAAACCGTTTTATAAAATATAATCAATAACATCAAACAATCTTATTACGATAGGATAGTACACGATTAATTTCGTATCTTTGTAGAGAAAATGTATTAAAATATGTATGAATATGTTTTTTTTATTAGTTTGGTATAAGTAAAACAATTCAGTAAAAACATTTGAAATGTCGCGAAAAAAAATATAATTGTAATGGAGTACTCGAATTTTGCGTACAGTTACAACGCAGTAAGTAAAAAACAATTAAAATGAAACGGTTTTCGTCTTATAGGATTGAGTAATAAATACTTGAGGGTCGTAACTCGATAGTTTTAAAATGATTAAATATTTATATGAAAGAGAGTCGTTCTAAAAAATATAATAATAAAAAGAAAACTACTACGTTCGAGTAATTATAATATGTACGAGTAACGATAAAATAAAATAAAAATGTAAACGATAAGTATTATTAACGTAGAAGCACGACAGAGTTTATAAAAAAAATACCTATAAATCACAATTTTCTTGGTTAGTGCTTATATTCATCGAAAGATGGTCAAACATATTTATATTATATATTATAATGTCTGATAATATATCATAATATTATAAGGAATTATAGTCAAATTTTAAGAAAGAGCTTAGATTTTTTGGACGATTTTTCTGAGGACGACCCTTCGTCAAATTCAAGATTAATTTGTTCGCTTATAAAATGGTATTATATTGAATGTAATTTATTGTATCTAATACGTTATGTCCATACACAACTATTATTTAACCAAAGTGTTTGACTTGTATACAATGTATTTATCTAGGTTTACTGCACTCATCAACATAATAATAAAAACATGTCTCTTTTGACATTGACCGTCCTCGAGATCACACCCTCGTCCAACCGGTTTTTGATGATGGGCGATGGTGGTTAAGATTTCGACGTGGAAATGATTAACACATCTCGTGCAATATTGTATTATTGTAATTAGAAATTTATATACTTCGCCAAGTAATATTAATAATTAAAAGTACCGTCATCACACCGAGACAATTAATTCTACGATTTAATAATGCCGAAAATCGCTGTAGAAGCGGATGCGTGTAACGCGCTGTCTATCCCCGTGAATGATATATGTGACATAATGACATGCGTTTCGCCCTGTGACGGCCGTCCCTCTGTCGGTGGTTCTCGAAACGATTCTCGGTAAACGGGTGATGACGCTTTTTGTCCAATCGGGAACGACGAGGTTCGGAAATAAATAAATAATTATATTTCGTGCGCGGGACTCGCGTCCCACTGCAGCAGCGCTCCGCCAAATAATTAATGATATACGCACATGCGGGGGACGAAGTGAAAATATACGATTTTACCGAGAAAACCGAACTATGAAAGATGAACACGAGATAATTATTATAATGGTGACGACAGCGTTTACTACTTCACTGACTGGTCGACAACGGAAAATCCAGCTCAAAATACAGTAAATGGAATTTTAAATTTACATAAAAGTAGCAAATCAGCGGTAGTGAAACGGAATCATAAGTGTCTAGATTAGAGTGAAAATTATGAATGAATATTAGCAAGGCGCATCATGCGGTGAATCGGATTGTTCGAACTGTTGTCGGTGGCTCGCATAGGGATACCAAAAGTGGTGGTAGAGCGGGTCCAACGTGGAGAGAAGTCGAGGAAGTTGATAAAGGAAAGGAACGTTGAAGCGTCGGCAGTGAGGTTTTTCAGAAAGTTCAAGATACTGTCAACTGTTCTGTCGGCTAGCGTTGAAAGACTGAGTTCGTGGGGAACTATGGTAGTGATTATACAGGTTATACTCAATGTCGTATAGAAAATGATTGTGTAAGATTATACATAAATCCTATCAAAAAAAAGCATTTTCAGTTTTTCCAGTATTAAAATTTGTAGATAGATGGCACCATTGGTAAGACATAGGATATTTAAATTTTTAACATTTCTGAGCAATTTTCTTAATTTTTTCTTACATAAGAACCTTATTCTGTCAACAACAAATACAACAAAAAAGAATTAGCGAAATCCGTCAAGCCGTTTCGGAGGACTTTGGTGACACATACATTTTCCGTTCGAGATTTTTATATATTAGATATATATATCGTGAAAATGTACACTATTTAACTACATGCATAGTGGATAATGTCGAGTCGTATTTTCGCTTCCGGTGATGCGAAGAAACTCGTCGTCATATTTCCCGAGCGATATATTATGTTACCTGCAAATAGTGAAATACTTGTTGAATTACACGAATTGTTTGTTTAAGCCAACACCGCAGGGAGTGCATCCAAACCATATTGTTTGAAAATAATTAATATTAAAATAGCAATAAACATATTGCCGTTTCGACTTATAACCCTATAGTTAATATGAATATAATATTGTTGATATAAAACCTTTTAATACTGAAAATAGCATAAAACGTTTGTTCGTTTTGACAATGATTTACATTGCACTGTTGCTGGTCTCATCAATATGAGAATAGTGTATCGTTTCAATCGGGAGCAAACATCATTACATGCACCATGGCTACATATTATTATTATTCTCGTGCAAACGGTTTAATTCCTTCGATAAGATTTGAGTTCAAACAAGGTTAATCAGATTTACAAACGCAATACCGGCCGGTCGTTTAAATCTTGGCTATTCCTCACCACATATAATCATCAGTTACGATACAATGGTCGATTGCACGTGAAATACCTTCGTCTATACAATGTTTATCTATTTAGGTTTGTAAAATCCAAAAAATAAAACCTTGATAAAATATAAAGTCGAATGACGATCGCTAAGCCCTTAAAACGTCGAAAGCGATCAATTTTAAAAACTGCAATAGGCTATCACTTAAAAATGTCTATAAGGAGAACTCAAATAAATGCATAATTTAATCAAAACTACGCGGTCCGGGAGTGCTTAAAAATGTACATTGTATACTGCTCGTATTGTGGGGAGGGGGAAAAATGTATTATTATTTATGGCTATACTTAAGTAGGTACTATATTAACGAATGGGAAAAAAGGGAAAAGGAAAACAAGAACTTTTAATCGTGAAATTTCACTTTTTCGACATTGTGTTGTACGTCCGTTCCGGCCACCGCTTATATACAGGGTGGTCCATTTACGTAAGACACTCATTATTTCAAAAAAGTATTTACGTTTTTGGAAATATTTTTGTTACATAGTACGATGTTTACATTATTAGTGGCAATAATTCAATAATTATTATAAAATAAATAATATACTGAAATGTTAATAATAATAATTGTGTTCAATTAAATCAATATATAGGCACAATTTTCCAATTTAATAATAATATAATATTATTGTCGTACATTATTGCAGCACAGCGGTGGCTAGTTCAATAATTTTATCAATACCGTACAATATTATATGTAAAAATCGAATTTTGGACGAATAGTTTATGAGTTATAAGTATTTAAAGTTTAGATGAGCAGTGTATGGTATGCTGGTACTCCGTAAAATGTTGGTTACTCACCGCTCATCTAAACTTCTAATAGGTACTTATAACTCAAAAACAACTCGCCCAAAATTCGATTTTTATGTACCAAAATACTCAGAAAAATATTATGCTTTGGATTATAAAATTAAAACTGTATGTTGTAATTCAAAAAAGAAAAAAATTTAAAAATAATAAGATTGAAAAATATTAAAAAAATTATTTTTTTTTAAAAAAGTTTTGTTTTGTAACGACTTAATACCGTGTAATAAAAATACTATCAAAAACGTAAATACTTTTTGAAATATCGAGTGTCTTACGTTAAATGGATCACACTGAATGCGTAAAATATTTTTTTAGTACCAATACTATATATATGGGAAACAGACTTGACAATATAGTAATATTATGTCGTTCGTCTCGTGCATAGAAACGCGAAGTTCGTCTAGACTTGCAATAATAATATACCGATTATTATTATTATTCTTTCAATATCGTGTGCAATTTATTATTATTATATAGTCACTTACCATTATAATATTATTTCTCGCCAGACTATATTATATTATTTTACAGTATATGCGCATCAATGCAATAATAACAGCTCGGGTAATATTATCATTATATTATTCGATATACTCGTGTGTGTGTGTGTGTGTGTGTGTGTGTGTGCATACAGTCAGTCGAGAGACTCGGGGGAACCGAGACCGCGCCGCCGCCGTCTTCGCCGCACCTCCCCCCGAGAGTTACCAGCCCGAAGCCCCTAGACCGCCATATAATATTGTTCGGGACGAGTGCTGCAGCAATACGGAATGTCGTCGAGAGATAACTATTATTATATTATAGGTGCCTCCTATCCGACTTCTGAAGTCTGACAACGACGTTCTATTTATGCATATAATATATTATTTATACAGCTTCGGAGGAGCAGTACTCTATAATAATAACAACAACAATAATAATCACCACAGTATTATGATAATAAATTAATATCGTTATTATATAATATACACTGCAGCCGCGAGCGATTAATATAGTGAGGCGGCGGGACGAATCGATTTCACGTCACGAACTCGACTAAAAGTGGCTTTATAATATTATAGTGCCGCGCATCGTGCTACAGCTGCTGTACACCGGCTGCACAGACGAGTCGGAAAATCGACGGTTTTTCCTTTTTCCGCGATTGATAAAATATATTTTACTGCACCGTCGTTATAATATAATGCGCCCACTCGTGCAGTGTATTATAATGCGCTTCGTCCGATCGATATGGTGGGCGCAGTGCGAGCCGAGAGAGCTGAGTGCCCCCGCAGACGCCGCAGAGTGTTGACACTTGTGTCTCGATCGCGACGAGATCGTGTGGATAAAAAATTGCCCACACGGTACGACTCATCTCATCTCGAACACTGTTGTGCCAGTACAATATAATTATATTATATCTAACCCGGTTTACCTGCGGATAAACCGCATATATATTTCATTATCCGGACGAATTTAACGATTTTAACCACCACCTCTCGTACTTTCTCGTGAATAATATACATTTATTTTTGTTGTTTTTATTAAACGTTTTCTACCAGTATATATTGATTCTAGGTTACTGCTACTTACGAGTACTACCTATATATTAAACAAAATAAAATATGTATATAATTGGTGATTTCGAAACGCCGTGAAAAATTAATTAAAAACTTTAAAATCACGTTTCTTCTTATTCGAGTTTTATTATTTCTTGGTAATAATTCCAAAGAAATACAAACGTACAATATTGTCTCAACGTCGTTTCACGTGGCCATATTTTGCTAAATCATGATCGATTTAAGCCAAATATTACAAGTCTAAAATTTGTTTTAAATTAACATTTATCTCTTAGGCCACGTTTATTCGTACTCTTTGTGCGAACAGATATTATACAAACATTATATTGATATTCCCTAAAAAATAGGACATGACTACATTTTTGAAAGCTTTGACGTACATGCGTACATTTACGTAATCATAAAGCGCATACATTCACCATGTTTCCAGTTTTGGAGTTATTTTTGTTGAAAACAAAACCGACATTGTTATGTTTCTTGTGAGAAAGCGAGAGTCTTACGATATAATTGGTAAATTGTGATCAATTCATGAGATTTAATACTTGATATAAGTCCCGCATATTTTATAATGTATTATATAATGTATAAGTATCAAATAAATGAACAATGGTTAACAAGAAATTAATAATTTTCATTACGGCCGACAAAAAGTTGTATTTTGTATGTCAATATCTAATAAAAATAAATAAATAAATAAATACAAATTATACACAAGTTTGAAAAAAAAGGAAATATTAAAACATCTTTCACGTGGAATTCGGCGATTGTGATATATATAACTTTTGTTGACTTAATATTACAGATTTTATAAGCTCTCCGTACAATCGATTAAAACAACAACGCCACATCGAAGCGTAACAGGTTTTACCGGCGAAGTGTTTTCCAGTTCAAAAAACACGTCATAATAAAATATGACAAATTTATTTAATTTGTATTATCATTTCACAGACGAGCTGCAAAAACCAAGTCTTAAGTCTTGCCTGGGGACTGGGAGACCGTCTTTTACATAATCCTTCCGGATATGCACGACATGGCCTCATCAACACACGAAATAGTAAGGGACAATATTTTATTTTATATAACTAAAACGTAATAATATTCACGCACAAGATGAATATCGTATAGGTAGTTAAAAAAAACCAAACAAATACGAGTTTCTTTCTTTTGGACGACTTATTTTTAGTTTTATAAGAATATACAGTAAAATGAAATTCTATTAAAATAATCCTATAGCTCTACGATAGAAATCGTTTTCTAGGAGTGCGCGAATTCCGCAATTCCACGTCTCTATGATATAATATTCCGGTTGCTTTTTTTTAAACGCATAATTCCTGGTCGGCGTAATGCATAGGCAATATCGGTACACAGCTGTGTCGTATCACTGTCGAACACGCCGAAAACGGTCGTTCCACTCGTGAATAATATGTCTGTGTTTTTTCTTTATAGCTCCACAATATGCTTATTGTGGGTTGAGTGGTTTTAAAAGAACGATATCGAACGAACATATTATTATTACTAGAAACAAATTAAAGTCGAACAACTGTATCGCGTTATTATAAAATATTATAATATACTTGAACGTTTTTACTTGTAAACATTTTTTAATGAACCCACGAAGAATTCGTCATCTAGGTAATCACTTCCGACCGACTTTCACTGAAGCGATGCTCCTCCGGAGAATCGATACGTTACAGGAATAGCCACGACGTTTTTCTGTTCAACCACGTGTGTTATTTTAAGTGATTTCGATATTTGACGGCCCGATTTAACAACAGTATTAATTACCGAACAGTGGTGCGTATTCAGAAGAGATAGATAAAGTGCTTTTCGGTGGTTTAGATAGCTCAAAAATATAGCCCTGTCAGATGGTCGTCTTGAATGTCAGACAACACATATTCGGGAGGGGATCTAAATTAACAACTGCAGAATACTGTGAACAAACGTGTCGAACACTAGACTAGTCAAATATAAAACTATTAAATCGTTAAATTTAATATTGAAGCGGCATTAATTAATTATTAAAAATATAATGGTCGTGGTCAGTTAAGTAATAAACTAAGACTTTTAAACTTGAATTTGAATCCGATTTTCGCATGCTAAAATTGATATGATAAAAAATTCGAAATGTACATTAAAAAAATACATAGTTCTCGATACTGGTGCATTTTTCTTTAACAGCAATTTTAAACGACGCAACTTACACTATATTTACACTACTTCATACCTAAATAATGTATTTAAGTGTTTATGTATTTTTAGTCAAAATTATTATACTTTATTTTAACATATTTCAAATCAAGGCCGGTGATCTTTATAGAAACGTTATAATAATAATAGGTAAATATTATTAACATCGTAATATTTTATTTTTCACTGACTGCGCACAATAAACGATTCGGACAAATCTCGCCAGGAAACCAGATCAAAACCGCACTATTAGTATCGCGCTTTTAAAACACAACAACCGCACAAGAACACAATGATTATTGTCAATACAACAACACTTATTATATTATCGTTGTGAACACAAACGTGCAACTCACATCTACGGTTTCACAACTGATATTTGATAACATAATTATTATTCGCGCATATAATATTATCAGGGCCTGCCACTAATAAGAATTAACACACACGGCATAGGCCCGGACGAAAGTCGTGACGGCCATCTTTCTAACGCGCAATCAGTGTAACCAGTCTATAAGACTAAACTTATTGTTTTCAATTGATACACATTTTTTATAATAGTGATATACTTACCCCTTGTCCGGCGGCACCCTGTGCGCGGGCACGGTGGACGGCGGCGATGACGACGTCTGATTGTTGGTGGACAGCGCCTTATACCGGGCCTGCTGGTCGGTGGGCAGCACGATGTCCACGGACCGGGACCGGATGTTGTTGCTGCTGGGCGGCTGCCCGTAGTTGGGGTCGAGCAGTAGCTGCGTGGGCGACACGGGCACCACCTCTTCCGGTTTTCCGGCGGGCGTGGGCTTGTTGATGAAGCACGAGTCCATGCTGGCGGCGCGGTCGCGCTTCAGGTCGGGCACCGTGAGGAACAGGTCGCGCACGGCCGCCGGGTCGGCCACGTCGCTGACCGCGAACGCCTCCTGTCGCTCCAGCTTCGGCGACGTGATCGACCGCCGCCGGTTGCCCTGCAAGTACTCGTCCGGCGGCGTTAGCTCCAGCGTCAGCGGACTCTTGCCGCACGCGTTCGCCGACTCGGCGGGTGGCGACATCGCGGCACCGTCGTCGGCGATGGACAAGCGGACCGCCGCCGCCCCGTGATCGTCGTGGAGGTCGGCCTCCACGGTGACTGTGATCTGGCAACCGCGGTCATCCTCGTCTTCCATATCCTCGCTGGCCGATGTCGACGTGAATGACCTCTGACTGCGTCCAAACAACACACACACACATACACGAGTAGGTTAGTCTCGGCCAATGCGCTGTCTGTCGTCCACCGAATAGCAAGCGCGTGTACCGTCATTTATTTTTGTGGACCCCCGATTTATCCTTCACCTACGAAAGATTTTAAGGATTTTGGATTTCCACGTCCACTCTCGATATCCGTACACGGCTGGTTTCCCTCCCGACTAGATCGCATAATCCGTCTAATATAATACTAAATCATTACGATGTATATGAGGAGGGGGGTCCTCATAATATATGCAACGGTTCTAAATTTTCGAAAACGTTACCATCATAATAGTTATTATTGTTTCCTTGAACTTTTTTTTATTCATACTAAAACTCACGGTGCAATCAAAACCTTTCTTTATTACATTATATTCTGGGCCGGAAAATTGTTTGTTTGTTTGTTTAGTTCTTCTCTCACAACACAGAATGCTGTTTTCTCGGGCATATATATTGGACGTGCCTACGTCGATGTATCCACGGGGGCTATGTGCCATAATGAAGTTTTGACAAAATGTTCATATATTTTTACATCACAAAAAAAGTTCCGTCACGATTATAAATAAAAAAATTAGTTTTGGTTATTAAAAAAGAAGAAGAAAATACCTGCCGAGAATGTTTTCTCAGAAGCGAACAAAAACCATCGTATAATTTTATTACAGACGGCGTACTCGTGGCAGCCACGATAACAATGGTCCTATTATCTAATGATGGGGTGCAGTGGGATTAGGGGATCGATAATATTATACTGCTATATACTATTCGAGACTCGAGAGACCACGTGCAATCAAATATTTTCGCCTTTTTAATATTATCTGTATTATTATTATTGTGTACTTACTGAATAATAAAATATATTATTGTGTGCTGGATAATATTATGATATAATAAAACTGGTTTATATTGTATTTATTAGGTACTGAAAACGAGAATAAAAAAAATATGCGCTACCGACTCTAA
Organism: Neotoxoptera formosana; assembly: GCA_022818045.1. NCBI lineage: Eukaryota > Metazoa > Arthropoda > Insecta > Hemiptera > Aphididae > Neotoxoptera > Neotoxoptera formosana. The sequence continues at coordinate 22,921,322 of CM040633.1, read as the reverse complement.
ATTAATTTTCAAAGCCGATAACATCGTACGGAATTTGTATATGAACGGCACGTCGTGTTCGACCGGAACCACGGTGAAGGTGTCGGCTCAAAGAACAGAAATAACTCTTATTATTAATGATGATATATATTATATTATTTTTATATTATACCTATACATATGGGATAGTATTTAGCCGTCTGTTTGTCATCGTGATTCGGTATTCAGTCAGCGTAGATAATAATAATAATAATATTAATTATATATTCTACGCGTTTCGTCATTTCGGTAAAATAAAAGTCTTAGACAATGCATCATGCACTGCTCGTCTTTAATGTTAATATATATTTTTTATTGTTATAGGACTGAAAATACTTTCGAAATAGTATATTGAAAAATACCCACATTTCAATACGTTCGTTAATTTGCACAGATCAAGATTTTACGTGCAAATAAACAAATTCAATAGATTTTTGACCGATGAATTCTGTAAATATTTCCAGTTTTAAATCGAACACGTAATTTCTAGGAATATCTACCGGTATTTAAAAAAACAAATAATGCCCCGTCAAGTTCTTTTGAATTTCAGTTTAAAAATGTTATACGTGAGATTGGATTTATACGATAATCAGACATTTGATTAATGCCAATACGAATCATAAACTGTTAAGAATTCTGTTTTAAATGATTACCCTCATACATACAAAAAATCTATAGTACAATATTTACTAATTTGTTGAACAACTGTTTTATCGATTTTTCTACAATCAATACAAATAGGACTGAGTATTCACAAATGTTTTTCAGTAGGTAGGAGCTAGAGACAGTGTCTTACGTGGAATTGTACAATTGTAAGTGATAGGATATTATACGTGTCAAATTGACATCATCATGCATGTGACATGCTGGCGCTTTTATCTAATTGTCACGCATTGAATAATTATCGTTTGTGACCAGCTATTGTCTTTCATTGAAATAATCTAGAAAGTCTGATCGATCAACATACTGATCACATATATCTACGCTGTCACTCAGTGATAAACATATTTTGATATTTTAAATTCGGGCGTTGACAGAATGCGTCCAAAATTGAACCTTGTTAATATTGCCTAAGAGCGTTCAGAGGGTTATTGCTGATATTTTCGGTAGAGCCCAAATGAGTCAAATAATCTTTATTATATCTGATCCAGTTAATTCACTGGTATTTGATGTACCCTGGGGAATACAGTTAAACTAATCCGGGACGCGCACATGGGTTACGCAGAATTATAAGAACAACCATTTTTAGTTTGGGACACAGTCGTGGGTTCAACCTTTTGAATGGGCACACTTGGAACATTATCCAAGTATTCATTTATAAATCAAGGACACGCATGGAAGATCCCTAAAAATCCGTAACCCAAATACTAGGCGTATTATTATAGTAATATTATATTACAAAAACAAATCCATGACCTAATAATACAAGAGTAAAATCCAAAATAATCCAGGACCCAACTAGTTTAGAAGGTAAGCACCTGAAATAATTTAGGACCTAACTGGTATGCGTAAATTCGTCAAGTTCGGGACCCCATCGAGTACGGTGAAATTCAAAAAATCATATTATTATTGTACGAGTATATTGGTGGTCGGTTCCCCCCACGCGCTTGCTATTCGGCGGTGAAGACCGTGACGACGAGACTGCAGAAGTGGAAATCAAAAATACGACGAGACGGGCACCCCCCCGAATCGGGGGCCCGGCGTGTCGCCAATACCTCTGGTTCTCGTCACCGGACGACGACCTGTTCATCTTGGACAGCTCCTCCAGATAGGCGCAGTGGACGCAAGCCGCGGCGGCCGGCACCTTTTCGCCGGACGACCGCCGCCGGTGGAACAGCTGGTGCTTGGACGACGGCACCTCCAGGTAGACGCCCGGGTCATCGCGGTCGCCCGCGTGTGCGGCGGTGCTGGAGGCGGCCGCGGACGAGTCGAAGCTCCGGGACCGCTGCCCCGAACCGCCGCCGGCGGGCACCCGCAACGACGACGCGGCCGCCGCGTGACCGCCTCCGCCGCCGGTCGACGTCCGCTCTTTTCGCGCGTCCTCGTCCCGCTTGGCGCACCCCAGCTTGATCTCGTCGAACGACACGGACCGCACCTGCTTGGGCACCTCGAGACTGGTCTGGGTCTTCATCTCGGCGCCCGTCGGCGTCCGCGACCGCTTGAACGTCGAACGCAGACGGTCCATGACCGAAGTTAAGTTTGCCGTGGCGCCTATATATAATACACACACACACATGACGACGACGTACATTTTCGGTTAACTTCGCCGACCGACCGACCGACCGACCGACCGACCGACCGATACGACCCGATGCGATTCCAGTGGTCGGTCGGAGTAAAACGAAACGAAACAGAAAACAAAATAATAATAACGATTTCCAGAAAAATTCACTTCAAACGCACCTCGTGTTGAGGGAGGGGAGGTTACTTTTAAAACAATATATTATAAATATGCATTGTCATATTATAATATGCTTTGCCACCGTGCCACGCATACTCAATGAGCAAAATAACGATTATTCTATACAGGCCTTATAGTTATATTATCATATTTTTTTCGTTCATCCCCTTTTGGGATCCACGGGTTACACGTCGGGTTTCCGGCTCGCGCAAGGTCACCTTAACGCAAAATTCGACATTCTATATACGTGATAATATTATGTTATTTTCAAACAGCCGAAGATTTCAGCTTTTTGTTGACCCACTTTCGATATGTAAGCCGTAAGACGGTTTCTCTCGCCAGTCGCCACGCATATCGGAAGGGATCTATTTAAGGGATCACGTGACTTTGAGTTTCTATTTAATTTCCGTCACGCGTGCCCGGGACTAGTATAGGTAAGTAACCACTTATATTAGTTTTGGTCTTCGGCATTGTTATTTATTATTATTATGACTATTATTATAGTTACGCTATAGGTACGCTATTATATCGCACTACATCGTTCGTGGTAACACGTGGTGAGGCTGAGACCAAACAATATGTGCGCAGGTATATTCGTTTTATTATATTATTACAGCGGTAATAAATTCTGGTTTATCGCCGGCCGTTAAATCGATTCTTAATCAGTTAACAACACAAGCGAGATGTAATTTTGATTAACCGTCGATAATATTATTATTTCTCGTAAATGCGTTTCTAGCCGTAGATGCTGTGTTCAAATAAAATGAAATGTGTATATACTCTGCAATACACGATACAAAATTACTTCAACACGTTTAGTAGTTATTACAATGTTGAGTTTGTTATGTTATTTGCAGTGTTCAGCATATTATTTATGTAGAAGAAGCCTACAAATATAATATTATACGTCTTATATTTACTACATATTCCAGTTATATTATTTTATTTAAGTTTACATTGGCACTGTGCGACTAAACGGTATTGTCTTAATACGTAATATAAATTCCATTTCATTATTAGCATAAGGGTGTGAGGTAAAAACCAACGAGATAAATTTCCTAATACTATAATATATTTCTGTATAGTAATATTATAAATACCTACAGTACATAAAATACCTCAAAACAATCATTGAACTATAAATCACGGGAACCATTAAAATCAACCATCAAAACTGTCTTATAATACAATATCACAATATAGTGGTTAACAAATTATCTTAAAAACATATTATTATAACGACTAATATTATTAAAAGGTCTATGAAATCATTCGGAAATCTATAACATATTACAATATATTTTTTTGATACGCGTCATCCTCAAATCATTTTATTCTTATTAATGATATGTAGTGTTTTATTTACACATAACTTCCATCTATTTTATCTTTATACATAAATAAGAAGAAAGTCGTGTGGATTTGCCTGAATAAAGACGTGATTGATTTACGTGTATAAGATATTCGTACCGCGTGACTCGACGTCCCAAGTTTAGGAGAGATACCTATTATTACCGATGTGAGATAAATGCGCTTTTATACAAATTGTTATATTATTATCATCCAACGACGTATCGATATATTATTTTAGCTCCACTGGTATAATATAATCATTATACAGACGAATGCGATGTTCGAGTCAATATTAATCGTCTAGAACTCCGCGGTGTTCCGTCATTTTTACTACAACCCTGTAAAGGTAGTTATATATAAGGTACCTATATATATTATAATAATATATAACAATGTAATGTGTGGTCGAAATAATGAATCGGTTTTAACGGGCGGGAGATATATTATTATTGTTTATAGGATTGTAACGATCACGCGGTCAACCGGCGGCGTGCTGAGACCAGAGCCTAAAAAAAAAATCACTTTTTCAATAAAGACGACGAGGGAAACCTTTATTTGATGAACGTCGGCCGTCATCCGAACGTTAAACTCGCATGTACCTACCTATAACTAATAATAATAATATGTTTATTTTCCGGGGCGCACTCGCGCGGCTTTCCGTCACGATTTTAGGGATTTAGTATATATATAGTGTGGTTACCGCGCGCGGTTTAAAACGCAGCGGTAGTCGTCAAAACATATAATAATATAGGTTTAAAGCTTTCGTAATCCGCGGCCGTTCGTTCATTATTATTTGCCTCGGCAGCCGTCTCGGATAATATAACGCGTCTCGTATAAGACATATATATATATATTACACGCATATGAAGCGTACCGTACCTACCCCATACCTCTGCGAAATGCTTTTCACCAAATGAAAAACGTTAAATCTTTTTTTTTTTTTTATTATTATTATCATCATTTCAACCGCGCGTCTTACACGCGTACCTAGACAGCGGCGACGTTCGCGGCCTGAGAGTGATAACAATAATAATAATAATATGTAACTGCACATCAGTCGTCCGGGGACGACATCGCGCCGGACCGAATATTATATTGTCTAACCTCGCTCGTTTATTCGTTCGAGACCGACGACAACAGGAAATTAATTTCGTACGCGCTCGAATGAAATACTCATAATACGCTCTTCGCGATATCGTTTTTCATTTGACGGTTTTATTTATTTTACAGCAGCGGCAGACGACTTATTACAAATTTTATCGAACAAAACTTATTGCGGTAAACCGTGTTTATTTTTTTTCAATTTTACACGATAACTTTTATTAGACTGCGTGTATCTATGTGTACGTGACGCCCACACGTTACACGCGTAATATTGCCAATCGGGGTTTGTCTTCATTTCGGCGTTAAACAATGCTAAAATATTGTTCGGTATACGATTTAACGATTTTATTATTATTATAAAACTAAACAATTATAGTTTGGCGTTATATATTTTTGTAAAACGCAACAACGAAAGAGTTATATATAATATACATTACAATAAATAAAGTTGATAATTTATTATTATAATCGGCACGCGTACTACGCGTAATAATAGGATTGGAAAACAATAAAATACAAAAACAAACGACCGGTGGAATATAATATATTTTTATTAGATATTATTACTGTCGTGGCGATGCAATTTTTTAATGAGATGTTAGGGGGAAAACTACACCGGCAAAGACGTCCTGCCAGATCCAGTGTAGTGCAGTCAAACAAATTATTATTGGTATTTGTATGACCACGTATTGTCCCGTTGCCTACGTGTAAGTCACTACTACTATTGATATTAAATTATATAAATAATAATAATACAATATATAAGGTAAAATACACGTGCAAGTATGGTTAAGTTTATTTATCGGAATAGTATTTGACACGGAAAATATTATCGAGCCGCGTGCTCAATATATCATATAGATTTAGTCGAATACGATATAGTTGAAATGTGTAGCGATGTGTTTTATATGATCAGATGGAGAACATAATATATTGCAATATGTTCTACATTATTCGAGTGCATTTCGAAATATTTGTACAGAAATAACAAAATGTTGAAGATTTCTGGAAAGGTATTATACAACCTTATTACGTATAGGTATTGAAAAATATTTTATTTATTCAAAGACCTTTTTACAATAAATCGAGACAATAATCGAATGAATAATATACTATTTAGAAACGAGCAGCATCACGATTCGTCGACAATATTATTATTCAATAATGTTATAAATGAGAATTTTATTTCAAATGTATATCAGCCGATTTTAAGTTTTTTTTTTTTTTTTCTAATGTTCATTGAAACGACCTCAAGGTCTTCGTCAATGCTTATCACAAGTGGGTAGTAGGGAGATCATGTGATCTATTTATCTATGTATATATCACTATATGTATGATACTACCCCCCTTCTCCAAGAGGAGACATGTGTGGTCTTCACTCCCAGTGGAGTGGGACTTAGTTGGAAACCGGATGATGCAATCGGACGACAGCACGGGAAAATGGTGATTGCGTAGAATCACACAATTTTTTTTGCACTTGCTATGAATCGAACCGATGACTGTGTGAGTCGCAGTCAACTGTGTGACCACTGCGCCACTCCGGCCCCGTCCGATTTTAAGTTGAAATTTTTTTTTTTTGGTTATTCGGAGCGGGTTATGTATTGTTTCCGAGTACAGAAATGACAACACCCAAAACCCGTTTCGTACAAATATTTTAGAAATTAGATAGGTCGTTTAAAATGTATATTATTAATATTATTACAACGACAGTGTTAATCGATTATAAGTATTTATGACTAAACATGTCGCAAGGTGCAATACACCGCGAGTAGAATTATAACACACGTATAATGACATTTTACGAGTAGAATAGTATTGCTGATGAGATTTATAAAAAAAAACACGTCTGTCACGGTCGCATCGATTCAGAACCGACAAACAAAAAAGTAAAATGTTTCGCATATGAAAAGCAATCCCTTCGCCCTCGCAATTTCTCGACTCTGGTTTTGTTCAAAAACTTTATAGGTATCCATCTGTTATGTGTTTTTAGATAATATTATACGTCTTATTGGCAGTTTTATACGATTTTCATCATTTTGATTTTTAATTTAATATCATAATATCTTATATTGACTACCTAATACAAAAGTGTCGTACGATTTTCATATTGATCAATAGTTGTAAAACAACATGATTTACTAACCTTTAGGTAGTTACAATATTCGCATAAGGGTTTATTTCTTTTGTGTTTAAAATTTTAAATATATTGAAAATGCTATGCATTTATTAGGTAGGGGTCCAATTTTATTAATAGCGTCGTCAATGTTGTTATTACCAGGGTTGACACGAGATAATAATAATTCGGTCCCGACAATACAGAATATAAATAATTTATTAATTAGTGTTATCCCAGAGAGTTTCTTAGCAATTTCTAAGTTTTCACTTCAATCTACATTTATATTTTTTTTTTAATTGGAAATGGTAAAATATAATTAGTATTTATGCTAACGATTTTGTAATAATCCAAAGACAATAATTGTAAAATGGGAAAATGTACATTTTCTCGGATTAAAATTCCAAAAACTATAAATATTCATTATTTTTTGGAATTACTTTTTACTATTATTATTTGTATGTATATAATATGTTTGCAGTGTACACAATGAGATATACGCGTACGACTGGCTCGAGGTATAATGGTCTCACGACAAATCCCCCCGAAGACATAATTACGAAAAACGCAGTTATTGTTTACTATCTCATATTGTCTTATTACGCACAAATACGGTTTACACAAAGAACTATTATTTTATACAATATAATTGTACAAGAATTTATAATTGGCTTAATCAGCTGTACACTGCAGTTGTTGTTAATCTGTTAACATTGTGAAAACACTTTTGTTACGGCGTCGATTATACTCATAAAATATAACCAACCAACTCGTCGTACACAAGCGAAAACGTCGTTAGTGAAAATAAAAAAAAATTGAAATATCGCTGGACAATATTTCTGACGGTTAAGATAGATATACAATTATATTCATATTATGGCAACAAAATGAAGTCGTCGAATTCCACCGCGGTGTGTTTTCAACGCACATCCGTCGAGACGACTTGTGATGTTTTTGTAGGTATACGATATGAGTTACGGTTCATTGTAATAATAATAATGAAACGTTTTCGACGTATAATTTTTATTATAGACTACATTTAGCAAAGTATTTAAAACGAACTGTAAAAATGGCAAAAGAAACGACAATATATTATATAGCTAACCTATACTATCTGAATAGGGAATAAAACGTTTATTGTTTACAACAACAATTTATACTGTTGTATACTATAACCTCTATATGTTTTACGCGCAAAGAGTACGTACTCGACGTGCACGTTAAATATTATTTAATTCAGCTAATAGGTTTTTTTGAAACATCGCGAGTCAAGCAATATATTAAAACAGCTCCGCGGGTTGAAAAACTATAATTTAAAAATACGACGTACACGGCTCATTGAAAAAATGAATTTTTAAAATACACAATAGCTGGTATAGCGTCTTTATTGTACTGCAGTCTTGAGAATAACCTTTTCAAATACATTTCATGACAAACGGAAAAATAAGTTGTAATCCATCTTCGGAGGATTAAATGAAATATCGAGATGATGATGCATTAAAAGGCCAAACCCGATCGCATCGAAAAAAGAAACGCAAACTGCAACTTCTCCGTAAAACTTGGCAAAAGTCGCTGGCCATGACCGCCATAGCCAGACAAACGTATGCGCAGGGAATACAGTGAAACTTCGATAAGTCAAACCTTTAACCAGTCGAAAACCTTGATAAGTCCAAACAAATGCCGTCCCGTGCGAACACTTCAGTAAACTATTGACCTCAGTAAGTCAAAAACCTCAATAAGTGGAAACAATATTGTATTTCCCTTGAACTCCGACTCGCATATTTTAGGTTCCACTATAGTTCCTCGCGTAATAATAATCATTGACTGTTTCTATGTTTGTCTGCAATTATTGTCGATAACGACGATTATTATGGGTACCTAACCTAATCGCTAATCCCTTTAATTAAAATATAACTCGGACGTTTACGATCATAATCAAAAATTCAAAAGGCAAAAGTTCAAAAAATATTTACGAACATCTGCAGTTTCGCCACAGGTCGTATTTAGGTAAGGAATTGTTTTATATTCGGACTATAAGACTTATATTTGGACCGATACTTTGGTTAGCTGACAATATCGTATCAGCGGCATAACTATATTACGGTGGGCGTGTTGTTGGCGCAGTTGTATTCGTATAATATTTAGGATATTTCGATACAAGAATAAAGATAACATAATATTATATAGCGTTTTAATGTTGTAAGCTTGTAATTATAGTAGGTATTGTATATTTGGATACCTTTACAGAATATTATGAAGAATATAATATATATATATATAGTGAAAATAACCTGTGCTCTTCGACTGACACACTTAATAATACAATTCGTATTCCATCACTCAGTTGCGATCGATGTCATGTTATCATATTTCGAATAATAACGCGTCTTTATAGGCGTGCAAAGTACACCGCAAGTACACATCACACATTCGTGCATAAGTATAGTGGTATTAAGGGTTTGAAAAAAAAAAACCAAAATTTGATGATTATATTTACGAACAAAAAAATGCACCCCCGCCAACCAACCTGCAAACAAACCTCCACCCTGTGTATCGTCAACAACTATATTATAACATATAGATAATGGGTTTGAAAAACGAATCTCGGGCAACATCAGTAATCGCTATTAAAGTCTTTACTTTATTATTAAAGTCGTTGATATAAAATAGTGTGAAAAGAGTCGTGGCTAGGCCGGCGGAGTCACCACGGGTATGGGGAGGTGCCTCCCAAAAACGAACCCAAAGATAAAACGTCTCTTTCTGTAGATTGTTTGTCGTTCGCTACTCTTGGCCGTCGTGTTTTATTTTATCGTCGACGACGGCAAGACGTGGTGGTGTTGGTCACGCGTGTGCGATCGCCAAATCGAATTATTATTATTATTATTATTATCCAGCCATTTTCGTGACGCGTGATCGAAGCACACTTATAGGAGACCTTATCGTCGACGACAATCTGGGCCACGCGCTACAAAAATTACACGAAAAACGTCCGTCGGCCGGATAAACGCGTATGGTCTGCCACAAAAATATTTCGTAATGCACAAAGCGTACGCACGACACACATTCGCAGATAGGTATAAGTATATAATATATATATTATATTACTATATAATAATAATACAATAATATTATGTTTTAGGTCATCTTATCCGATTGATCGACCGACTTATTGTTTTCGTATTTTTCGTTTTTATCGCGCGTTACATCGCGTGTAGCATACAATAATTTAATAAACGTACACGATGATAATACGTCAGACCGATAATAATATAATTTGGCCCACTTCCCAGACCGTAATAATTATTATACACGTCGTATTTTATTTTTACGGACGTGAAATATTATTATTGACCAGGCCCCGCCTGCCCGTTTTGGAAAATGCGCGTTCGAGCACGTGTGTCTTGTTATAATCAATAACGAGCCACATTTCGATAAAAAAAAAAATAATAATAATAATAATAATATAAACTAATAATAACCATTACGCGCCGCGCATATACGCCATGCGGTGTGTCTAATATACAACAAGAATAATTCGGAAGAAGCTTTCACGATGATTCGTATTTCAATCAAATAATAATATTTTAATAACGTATAGGTTAGGTACCTTGCCTATTACAATTTATTTATGGAGTGATTCACCGAGCACGGTCACTCGCTAATTTTATTCAATAATGCAGTCGTTCAAAATTATGCTAAAGACCGTATTTTCGAATTCTTGAGATATTGTTTTGTATTACTTAAGGAGCGTGTCGTGTAGAGATACAAATTTTTTTTTTTAAATGAGATTACCGCTTTTGTACAGTAAATACTATTTAGTGGATCGTTTTTCTGGAAATTTTGACTTATCAATATTCGTAGTTTTTGAGTTATTTAACTTTGTGTACTATAAGGATAATAGTTCCGTGATGAAGGGTTTAGAAGATGTGGATGTGATTTGAAATTTTAGTGAATAATAGAAACAATGATGCAAGTACAATAAACACTATATCCAAAATTATAATATATATATTATATTTTCGTAAGCCATTTTATAAGGACTGTTCTAATTGTGAACATTTCAATAACTGAGAAACTACTCGTTCGAATTTTAAATCAAGTACCTATTTAAAAATTGTCAAAAAAATGTATCCACTAAATAATTTACACTAAAAATGAAGGTTCTCGTTGTAAAAATAGAAGTGTCCATCACTACAGGACACCTCTTATTAAATAGATAGTGAAAAAATAGTAATTAAAAATATGGTCTTGTTATAAAATTATAAAAATATGAACTCGAATAAATGCATAATTAAAGGAAAAATGGGGGTGAGTATACGTCTTGGCGATTGGAAAATCACCTTGTATGCAATTTATTTAAAATCATCGATCGATTTGATAGACTTAAACACGCCTACTATACCCACTGTCACTGTTATAATATTATGTCACACAACTGGTCGAACTTAACCGGTGGAGTTTTGCACTTTAGTATTAAATATTATGTTGCACTTAGCACGACATCGCACAGTCGCACGACTAACCCGGTTAGTGGTATAATATTATATACGTTTGAGAATTATTTTTATTGTAGATCACTTTCGTAGGCAATAGGGAGAGTCATGATTGATTCAAAAATACGATTTCCGATCTTAATCCGAGATAATATCACACAGAGGACATATTATTAAGATACATTACATATATATTATTTACATATTATGTTTGTTGGATTTTTAGAAAAATAATAAAACGCGAGAAAGGTTTATTATTTTTATTGTCGTTTGCATCGTTCGGTGCGAAATATTAAAAACGAAGTACCTACCTATGTAATTGCTTTAGATAAAATGTCGCTAGCACCTGATGCTTTAAAACTTTCAATCGAAAAATACGGTCTTAAATCGACGGAAATAGGATGTAGGCGTTTAACTTATATATATATATGTTTATACTTTGAACTAACGCAATAACGAGGCAACACGCGTGCATATAGGCTTATATTTGGCAAATAAAATAATAATAATAATATGTAAGTGTGAACAATAACAACTTTTGTGCTTAAACTATATATGTATGTTAATCCACTTGTCTAAAATAATTACAAACATTGTATTGTTCATATTTTCTTTACAATTAATAATCCTGCAGTACGAAACAAAATATAATTATATAAAAAGCGCGTTTATGAACCCGACGGTGAAAAAAAATAATTTATTAAAAAAATATTAAATACAAAGTACCTGTTATATATAGGTACCTGCTCCTAATTCATAACTGTTTACAATAATAATATCGATTGAAAAATGCAATTAATTTATTTTCGCGAGTACGATACGAAAAAATGAAAAGAAGAAGAATATAAGAATTAAAAAGTACTATAATTGTGTGAAATTACATTTTTTTGACCGGTGTGCGATTACGCGGATACGCCTGTGCGGAGCGTCGCTTGTAATAATATTACTTTATAATTTTTTCCGAAGATTTATGAGTACCATTAACTATTTTAACTAATTTAACTATTATCAATGTAAAATTGAATATTATCGAACGGAATTCACCACAAAAACAGTACCTATATATTACATAGTAGTAAAATATTATGTGTGCGCCGTCGAAATAAACGAAAAACGGCAAACGAGTTAAGGGACGTACGTATTCGTCTGTTTGTATTTTTGTAGCATTTCACTCGAGCGGACGTGACTCGAATACCAATATATCACGTGTCGTCTGGCGTTGTACCTACATATATAATATAATATGACGATCGTGTTTCTTTTGCCCGACTATATCACAATAATAATTCGTGTAAACTATCTCAAAACGACCGGTAAATCTATGTCTAGTGTGTTCGTTCGTTCGAAAAGGTCGATAGGTCCATCACGACACACGTGCGCATATATAATAAATAGGTACGCGAACACATAATAATAATAATAATAATAATAATAATAATAATAATATTGTTGTTGTTGTTCTATTATTATTATACCGTCGTGTGTTTTGTGTTTGTTTAGAATGAACGAAAACTTTTTGTGCGTCGTCGTTTCCTCCATTGTCAAGGGCCCTATTCGCTCCGCAAACAAATTTTATTAGTACAATATAATAATATGCTAACAATGTCGTTATATAGAATACGCCGTAGGTACAAAATATAGATATAATATGTAGGTAAAGGGTGGTTTTTTTTTAAAACCCCACCACCACACGACTTAATAAAGAATTTTTTTTCCGGGCGCTTAAATAGGTACAGAACATATATCTGTGGTATTTATATTTTTCTTCCGAGAGCTTTAACAATAAATTATATAGACCAAAGTTTAACATTTTGGAAGACATGCGGAATATAATATATTATGTACTCGAATATAGCCCAATATTACGAGTGTAACATCAAAACATCAATTATTGTCCAGTTGAAATCTTATTGATTTCAAACAGCTGAAAAGCTCAAGTCAGACTAAAAAATGTTTTCTGGAGAGTTAAAAGTATGTGTACTTAATACGCCATGTACCGGATTTAAATACAACACTCAAACAGCGTATTGAAATTTTTTTGGTAAAAATTGACCAATGTTTTTTCTAAAACATAACGAAATTAGGTTACGGTTGGAAAAGATAAGCTTAAGCCAGTCGTGGAATTACAAATTAGTGTAAATATAACATAAAAGGTAGGTACAAACATGTATGTGCTCGGTGCTCACAGAGGACAGAGGCGTACATCCATCTTCTAATCAAAAACGTATTATAATCAGATCAAGTCAGCCGCGACATTGTCCCCTTTCGTATTAAAAATAAGTTAAGTACTTAATGATTATATGAAATTATTGCAAAATAAGACACCAACACGGTTCATACTGTTAAACATACATAATATTTCTAACGCCCTTTTCATGAGTTGAAAACAAATTGCAATTTGTACTATTATAATATTATAAATTATAATATACATATAACATATTATAATATTATTATATGCGGTACACACAGGTACCAACGTTTTAGACATTGTTAAGGGCAATAATTCGATAATATAATTACGATAAAATAAATAATATACTGAAACGTTAATAATAATAATTGTGTTCAATTAAATCAATATAAGCACATCGTTTTCCAATATTAACAATATATTATTGTCGTGCATTATTGCAGCACGGCGGTGGCTAGTACAATGCAATGTTGTCGACACCGTACAATATTATATGTGAAAATTGAATTTTTGACTAGTAGTTTATGAGTTATTAAAGTACAGTGAAAACTGTCTAAAGCGGACCCTAAATAAAACGGAAAACTATCCAATACTGAATTTTTCTATGGTCCCGACACGTTTCTATAGTTTTATATAGACGCTCAACCTCAATAAAACGGAACCTTCATAACGCGGAAACGGAACGATTTTATAAGTCCCATGCGAGTAAAAACCTTGCATAGACCGGAAAAATGACACGCGCGTGTCAAATCTAAACCAAAAATAAGGTGTAAAATATAGATATGCCGATATCCGTATGTACAATGTACATCGTTAAATAGTGATAGACAAAGAAGATAAAATTGTTCAATAGGTACATATTCGTACAATATATGTACATTGTACATACAATGCATTATCTCATTATTATTATTATGTATTATCGCATCTTAAACGATACAAAATTTCTTCTTTTTAACTGTAACACAGTCTTACACCAACAATCGTACGTACACTTTTAATTTTATTTTATCTCCCGTTCATCGCATTAAATATTAAAATGCCAAAATATAAGTGTCTTTCATTAAATGAAAAATATCAACTGTAATAAAAAACCTATATTTTAGTTTAAATTTAATGAATTATAAAACCTATATTTTAGTTTAATTTTAACGAATTATATTATGTATTTAAAACAATAATTTGAAAAATATTCTTTGGTATTTATTTGAATTGAATAATCCGGAATTTTTCCGTTTTATTGAATAAAGCGGAAAACTGCTTAAAGTGGAATTTTTTGTTGGTCCCATGCGATTCCGCTTTAGACAGTTTTCACTGTATTTGGAGTTTAGATGAGCAGTGTTGGGTGGTATGCGGGTACCCCGCAAAATGTTGGTCCACTACTCCGCTCGTCTAAACTTCAAATACTTAGTACAAGTATAATGTACTGTACTTGTATTAAGTAATGTACTTAATACAAGCATTTGAAGGTTAGACGGAGTAGTGGACCAACATTTTGCGGGGTAACCGCATACCACACCATACTGTTCGTCTAAACTTGAAATTCTAATAACTCAAAAACAAGTCGTCCAAAATTCGATTTTTATGACAACCGTATGTCGTAGTTCAAAAAAGTAAAAAACGTAAAAAATAATAAGTTAAAAAATATTTTGAAAAAACATTTTTTTTTTTTTTGAAAAAATCATTGTTTCGTAACGACTTGATGATATCGTGTAATAAAAATATTATCGAAAACGCAAATGTTTTTTGAAATATTTCAGCGAGTGTCTAACGTCAAACGGATCACACTGTATATAGTATTATCGCATAAATGCGTGTATAGAGAGCGCGTCCCCGCTGCAGACTATACTTGTGTATAGTATAATATAATATTACAATATTATAAGTGAGCGGAGGGGATAAGAAAAAAAAAGTGAAAGAAAATAAACAATCGATATATATTGTTTTTACTCTCGTGCGCGACATTGCCGTAGGTACAGTCATTTATCATAAGCCGTATCGGAAAACGCCCTTTCCATGTCACGGGGTGGTTATTTTTTATACCCCAAGCCTAGTCAGCGTTCGGACATGTCACTCGGTGACGTAGTAATTTTGAGTTCCGGCTTCACGGGTCTCCTTGTTATATTATATTATTATATTGTATATATATAGGTAGGTAGGTAGGTATGTAATAATAATATTGTATATAGAGATCGATATAGCTATATCGTATACACCCGCGACAAAATATACTTTCACTTTGCAAAGAAAATATTTGTCGTTTTATTATTTTGTACATGCGTATATGTATTTTAATATCGTGAATCATTATTATTTTAGGATATATCGTCGTATAATAATAACAATAATAATAATAATAATAATAATAATATCTCAAGTGGTTTACACACGCTGCTCCACACAAGTACGGCGGCGAGTACTACGCGTATATATATGTTTGACGACTCTGAAGTTTGTTTCCGCGCGCCAATAAGCTCGCAGAAAGGTACACAAAATAATTGTTGATCGCCTCGTGACGTCATCGTCGTTATATGTTATATTATATCGTACCTAGGTATAATAATATACTGTTGAAATTTGAGAGAAAATAAAAATGTTTTTCGTGGGTACAATAATATCAGGACAGTAACGCGCTTGTCTATGCGATGGACAATATTTTTTACTTAAATCGTGTGTGGGTAAATATACTACTGCTTGAGTGTAATAATGTCTTAAAAAATGATTTCTATTATTAAAAATTGCGAATCTACACTCTTAATGACACTACAATTGAAGGGTTCAATGCAACAGTCAACTCCATTTTCATTAATTTTTCAGGAGAGCATATAAACTGTTTTAATGAACAAATTAATTTTATAGATTAATTTTGTTTATACTATTTATTTATAAATTACTTGTTGTATCATATGAAATATGACAATAACCTTTATGCAAGTTCCATTAGGCTCAATAATTATTGTAAGATAAACAAGACCAGGAGTTGTCTAGTTAGATAATAATAATAATAATAATTTTTTTTTTCAATTTATCTTTCGTCGACTAAACGATATAATATTCGAAATGATATGAGCAGAAAAGTTTGTTTTTTATAACTTAAAATTAGTATAATTGCACCTAAACTCGCATGTCTGAATATAAGAACTGTAGGATGTCAGTTGTGAGGTATTAATTTAAGGTTCTGATTGTCAAAACGAGATAATTTTTTCATCTGATGTATATGGTTGTTTTTTATTTTTGTTAAACACAAAAAGCTCCTAAAGCTAGAAATAGACCGTTTTGGAGAATACTACTGCACTTGCCTAAAAACAATGGATTGTGTTATCTGATTCGGGTTTTTTTTTTTATCGAGTGACAAGTAAGATTAGCTTAGATTTATTTATTTCTCTTCGTTCGAGAGAGAGAGGCTCTTACAAAGAGAAATGAACACATAATATTGAAACTCCTTGGGTCATATTTTTGATATTTTTTTACGATCTATAAACTCACTCTTGGCGTTAAATAGTCAGCGGACATTGAAAACAGTTGTCGAATAGAATGTTTTCCAATTATTTTAATTTTAATTTTATAGTCTATAAAAAAGTATTACTTTTATGACCAACGATTCAAATAGCAATGTAATTTTATAAAATGATTTATTTTATTTTTCGGGGGTTATTTATTTTTACGAGAATTTCAGTTTATTTGCGATACGTTAATATTTACTATTTAACTAGTAATTATTATTATACCGATAAAACTTGTATTTGGCAAACAATTCAGAGCTTATAAATAATAATTTTCAATCTGAGAATATTCAAAACAAACAAAAAAGTATAAAAATTAAAAAGTATAGAATATATTGACCTGCTGCAGTTAGCAGCAATAATGTTTTTTATTGCCATGGAAAATAATTGAATGTGTTCTATAGAATGCTTTTAAGACGTTCGATTTAGATTTTAAATTACACTCAAATGAATTAATTTTTAAAATCAATTTGTATGTAATTATATGATTTGTAATTAGTAATTAACTTCACAAAATGGAGAATTCTTATCAAATAAATATTAGAATAATATATTATTCTGAGTTGTTGAATGATATATTGTACTTGTGTAGATTCAAGTCTTAATAATCAGGTTTAAAACTATAAAGAAGCATCATTTTTATGAGAAACTATATTGAAGAAAACATCCGTTTTAATATTAAATCATTGAAGTATATCTAATTTAGAAAAATAAAACTATTTGGTTTTATAGTTTTTGTTGCATACAAAAAACTATTTTGAAAAAAAAAACATTTGGCTTGTTTTTATAATATAAGTGATATGTTTTATTATTAGGTGCATTTAATATTTACCGAATCAAACTAATTTATCAACATTTACTCTTGGCAAGTAATAAAAATATGTTGCTCGCAATTATCGCCATTATTTACGTCAATTTGTTTTAACAAATCTTACTGTCAATAAGGTACATAATATTATATACGTAATTTCGACCCAAACGTAATATTCGTCTATTACAGCTGCCGCAATGAAGACGATTTTCAATGGCTTCGGCGAGTATACCGACGATAATGACGGACGAAAGCAGTCTCGTTCATAACACTAATATATTACACGCATAAATTATATATAATTTAAATGAATTCGATACGGCCCGCTAATGATACCGAATTTTGTACAATATATACGTTTATGACATATGAGTCGTATAATAATAATAATAATAAGCGCCCAGCACCGAAACAGCCGAATAATATCGTTTATGAATTATCCGTCATCGACGTTATACATAAGCCGAGAATAATGCGTTTCGATGTGATATTAAATACGTCGACGAGTTTAAACATAGAACACTGGGACTTACTGGGCTACGCGATACAATAGCTATACACATATTATTATTATTATTATTATTTTAGTGGCCAATCACAATATATTGAACGACATTATTACAACCACGACAGGTGGAACCCGGAAGCAGAGATCGAATGTCTGGACTATATGAAAATATTTTTCTTCCGAAAATCCGTTCGCGACAAGGCACCTTGTTGTACGACGTTCGTCTATTAAAGCAATGTATAATAATATATAGTTATCGTGATAATATGCATTCGATTCAACGTTATTATAATATATTATTATTGTCTCGGGCCCGCTGAACACTCGAACGAATAATAATAATTGTTGCGCAGAAAATAATAATAATATGTGATTATACAATAATAATAATCGTTACGTTATGGCGGTGGTCTGACGATTTCGAGTGACTTTACGCGGTATCGCGTTTTAATATTATGATATTCAACGAGTGCGCGTCTGAGGGGTTTTCGGCTTTTTAAATACGACAATATGCGTTCGTGATGACATATTATCGTGTTACGACTTGACTCGGGATCTCGACAGAATATCTCCTCGAAACGTACAGATGTGTCCGTAAATCATCTATTATTGTACATGGGCTCCCACTCCGACTTTACTCAAAAAATATAATACTCGACTTGTACACCAGTGACGTAATTATACGGGGGTGCACGACGGTGCACTTGCACCCTCTGGCATGATGCAGCAATTGCAATGATATGCTTTTGCACCTGCCAAGACTCGACTCTTATCCTATAAAAATAAAATTCTATTCCATCGTTTTATTAAATTTTTTGATAAAAGATAACAGAACTCACAGAACCGAACAAATAATAAAACAACATAAACCAAGGCGGATTAATGTAATACCAATCTATACCTTGACATAAAATATAGAGATTATTTTGAAAATAATTTTGATACTTGAATGTAATCAAATTTCAATTGCTAAAGTTCACGCCAGTGAAGCGAGTCGGCTATTTGAGTACAACTAAATTTGTCTCTTTGATTACCTACCTATTGGACCATTTGGACCTATGAAAGTTTTGCACCTGCTGAAATATAATGGAATTACGCCACTAGTGTACATAGGTAATATAAATTATTATGGTCAAACAGACTATATTATGTACCTATATTATTTCAATTGTATAATAGACGTCATATACTTCATCACGAATCGCGACGAACAGCGTCCTTGTTTGATTTCAGACGACGTACTTTTTTGATAAATATAAAGTTATACGCTGACCCGCGGCTGTCGAACGTTTGTTTCCGATGTCGTTTCGGAACTTTGTTTTTTAATGCGTTTTATTCTGTGTAAATAAAAATAATATTGTTAGACTACATCTATGGTCTGTGTATGGGCTTTCGTGTTTAAGTAACCGAGACAAAGATTTCTGCGTCCTAGTAAAATGCAGTCGAGTGATCCAATGCGTCAAATGTCGTCGTCATTTCCGCTGCAGGCTATTATGATTCTTCTTATCGTTATTCCGGCTATACACGATAATAACAAGTACAATAATTATTAATGAATTAAATAAATATCGAGATCGTACAAATCAAGTGTTTGTTATTGTACATCGGCCATTTTTAGTATATTCTCGTTTGAATAGTGTTTGAACGCACGCACTCGGGCGATAAGAACGACCAACGTAAGACGTTTTTGGACGAGAAAACTGTAACTTTGACTTCTTGTCAGGGCAAAATACGACAATACGTCCCTTACACCGTATTACGAACAATTAGTTTGGTTGTGAATACATTGTTAAGCAAAGATAGTAATCACGTTTTTCATCAACCAAAATACAATTTTATCGTGATCTCCCATTATTATTGTTTCACTAGGTACATATTTTTTTTACGCTGTACCACGTAATGATTTACAAGTTTTGTTATTGGATTATGACTAAGAAGTTTTAGGGCAGTCAGAGGTATAAATATATAGCAAGGGTTCACACTCTTGAAGTATTTTTGCATCGGTCCAAGACCTGGTCACACGGTTGATCGTGCCAAAAATGGTCGAAATAATTTGTGCAGTATAAACAGATAAACAGGGTACCACTGGAGACATTTTTCCTCTTACAAGATAGTTATGGCTAGATAGTTATAAAGTTATTATAAGATAGTTACTTGTAAGTTGCACGTATAAGAAACGAGAACGTTCTTGTGTATCAGTTAGAAAGAAAAAATGACCAAACGAAAAACGTCATACACTGCGGTAGCATGTACAAGTCATATATTTGATAATATTATCGTTTTGATAATTGACTATTTAAAATTCGACTTTTTATGTTGTGTGTTGTGTATAAGTATGTCACGTTTTGGTGTTTATTATACAATTATGTTAGGTTTGTAAAAAGTTTATTCCTTTCTGTATAATATTATGTCATAATTCAAATGACACGAGAACTCACATAACTTTATTTTTAACTTCATAAAAGTTCTGCGAGGGTACGCTCAAAAGCTTGAAATATATTTACAGAGATGACACGTATGTAAAAGCGATTTTCAAATATAATGATTGATGTATGAACAATCTAAAACCATTTATAAATCTTAAAAAGTAGTTGGAAACGCTGTGGAAACTTGAATAAGTACTTGTCAAATATTTAATATAAACTGTAATTTGGCCCAGACACGATTTAGAACACGTGGTAAAACTTGTAAACATGCTGCTGTGTTATTTTTTTTTTTAAAGAAATTTACTTTTTTTTATTGAAAATACTGTTTCAAATAATTATAGTTCAAACATTGAACTGCAGTTGGTATATTATTATTATTATTTATTTTTAAATACTTAAATTTTTCAGTTACCTATATTATGATGTTATCATTTTACTTTACTAAACTAAACATTTAAAGGTTCAATAAATATACCAATATTCGGGGAACTTCTTTTTGTGATTTTGTTGACTTTGCCTTAATACGACTTCCGTATTGAACTACATTTTTCTCCGCTCTACGTCCCTACAATCAATAGAAATTAAGCTTTTGAAGGACTTTAAAATGAATTTACTTCTCTTAAAAATAATTGTACCGTTCAAGAAATAATTTGAAATTCAATATGAGATTCTTTTTTAACCATTTAGAGCCTACAACGAAATACAAAGAAATGTATTTGATTCTGTTATTTGGATTTTATAAAATGTAAAACAATTATTCATCTCATCATTTGTGGCGCATCAATAAAATTCATAGCGATTTTTAGGATGACAAAAATCATACTAAACGCAAAGCGTAAAATAATAGCTTCTTTGTGAAGTGTGATTTTTTATCAATTGAAATTTATTCACCTTTTTGCGCTACACTCGAGATGTCTTATTTTTGACTCGTGCGATTGCGATAACCATTTTAATATAAGATCGCGGTACATGAACGTGGAACATGAACTGTTTATACTATGTTTGAAATTAATGTAGACGTAAGACAAATTATTTTCCTGTGCTAGAACCGACACAAGAGAATGATTAATTAATAAACAATTATAATCTGTATAATATTATTATATGCGTCCATGTAAAACATCGTATCGTTTATTGATAAAAAATATATATACTATTATAATATAATATATCATTAAACACGCGTTTAGAAATTTTAATTTAAGTCGTTAAATTCAAGTAAGAATAAAACGGATGGGATGCGATATTAATTTTGTGTTAACTTTATATTATGCAAATAATTTTGAAACGAGTGCTGACGCTCGGATGACGACGATACGCGGCAGTAACGACGGCGAGACAATTTTATATTTACAAAATATAATCACCTCCGTCGTCATCGTGAAATAAGAACTATTTTTATACGCGTGATATTTAAATTATAAATACGTATATTAATGTCCGGTCATTTAGTATAATATGGTTCCGGTTTGAAATTTTTTTTCGGGGATTATAATATTGTATTTGTCTGGGCGAACTCACTCTCGTTGTATCAATAATAAATATTATGCTTCCACTTAATTATTTACGGTTGCCGCCTCAATATTTTAACGTTTTCAAATATCAAGCAACGAGTGTTTGTCGACCGCGCAAAATATTTGAGAAAAATTATTCTCGTGTTCGTCTACAGCTGCACACCATCGACGACAGCGGATTAAAACAAAGTACGTATTCGCACATAAATCTCACCGCGGAAAACATAATAATAATTATATATAGTAATGTGATAAATAATAATAATTCGACGATTTCGTATCGCATATATTGGAAACGGATAGGCGCGATCGGCTAACGCCATTTTATCGCGACCGAAAGTCGACCGCCAAAATAATAACCGTCACGGTAATCATCGTCATATTTTGTTGGAGGAATATAATTACGGCGCCTCTCATAATATCTCATATCGCCCGTTTAATATTTATTCGTCTCTGTCGTCGTTTTCCTCTTTGCGCGCTGTGTTGTTTTCGCTCCGCCGCAACTCGCCGTCTCGCCACAATAATGTATATTATTTCTCTCTTTCGCGGCGTTATGACATTTCCCGAAATCTTCGCATCAACCGCGGCGGGACGGGCGTGCAGTGCAAGACGCATAAAGGCATATCAAAAAAGGAAACGAGTACGTCATAGTACGTTTGAAAACAAACTCGAAACAACGGTTTTTTATTCTCGGTTTTATGGTTATATTATTATTATGCATATTATACGACATTGATATCGATTTGACTGTTGTCGAACGATATGATATATACATATATACACCTACACTGAATAACGATTATGTCGGACACTGCTGTTTTGGCGCCTCCGTTTGGGCTCTACCGTTTTGGCGCTGGCACGGTTCGTCGCCAACTGTTTTGGCGCCGCACTTGTTTGAAACAAATATCGAGTTAGGATATTTAAAATTATTATATGGTAATAATATCTCGTTAAGATGACTAATTTCATTTCATTTTAATATTTAGTTAAATTGTATGCCTATCTAAGTATATATACTTACCACACAATATATTATATTTGTTTTTTTTACATTTTTTTAATTAAATTATATACCTAGTTTTAAATATAAACACCACACAATATAATATATTAGTTTTTAATTTTAAATAAACTGTTATTACTAACATGCCAGACAATTATTTGTTTTAAACATGTGTGGCGCCAAAACAGTTGGCACCGAACCGGGCCAGCGCCAAAACGGCAGAGCCCAAACGGCGGCGCCAAAACAGCAGCGCCAAAACGTCCTAGACCTTGATTATGTACCATGCACAATGAGACGAAACATAAAAATCGGTTGACCGCTCTGACTAATATTATTAATAATGTATTTCGCGATGAAATATTTTTGCATAATTTCTGAACTTTATTGAGATACTTGCATAAAAATATTATATCTTATAATAATAATCAGTATCCACGACTTTTTACTAAAAAATCATTATCGTGAGTATATCATTATATTGTTTTTTTTTACGATGCATGCGGGATTACACGGGATCAATAGACGAAATTATATTTGATTTCGCGTTGAATTTTGTTTTTAAATTAAATCCGGTGCGTGGTATATTGCGGACGCAGAGCAGTAAAAAATAAAAACAAAAAATAATAAAACTAGCTGCCAAATAAAGTGTTGATTAAGACTGCTAGTCCACCTAGGATTTATTAAAGCGTTCATTACAGCTAGCTATGCCCTACTTTGGATTTAAGATTCGCAGTGCATTGACACATGGACTCACGGAAACAGTCAAAATATTGAGCTCGCGTGTTCTTCGTATCGATTGAAAATCAAACGTCGTCCCTTAGGCTCGTTATATAATAACTGTGGAGGTACGATTTGGGCGATCCGGTTAATAATATGTAACACACACTGTCGACAATTATAATAGATTTTACCTTAACATCAATATATTGTGTGCAAGTTATTATGCACTCCATGGTAGGTCGGTAGGGGGGGGGGTGCATACGTTTTTTGTTAATTATTTCGGAAGTCGACGTTTAAATCGATAAAGCATAATATTACAGCGTAAACAAACGGCGCGAAACTCGTCGTAATCAACGCGCATATTGATTAACTATTATTTCGTTTTAGATTTGAGGTAAAAATCGACGATGAACGTCGTCACGTCGATGATATTTATTCTAAACAATTAATTACTTTTGACTTTCACGAGTTTCACGGTAGGTGTTAAAATTAAAACAGTCTCAAAATTATATTTATAACGACGCACACGATTTGTGCGCACTATAGTTGTAGGGGTGATTAATTTTTACGTCCTCGCGGTGTTATATTTACAGCAAACCGTACCAGAGTTTAATTAATTAAGTTTGATGATTAAAAATATTATATATTAATACGCTCACGCGATTACGATATTATTATACCATAACATTATATATATAGTCTGTTTGAAGCACAATATCGTGGTGTGTCGGTGGAAACGACTTTAGGTGATATAACATATTTTTATTATGACGTGACGAAAAATCTTATTGGTTCAAATTTATATGTAAAACAGATCGCTTTGATCTATTTCGAAATACGATTGTGTACCCCCCGCGCACAAGGGTTGGTCAATATAGGTCCCTATGGCAACCCGTGGCTCCGCTTGGCCATATATACGAAGCAACAGATATACGCGTTTTAGTGTGATGTAATATATTTTTTATTATATAAAAGCCATAGGTCATAGGCCTAGGGTATCGTAATATCGTGTGTCGCCTTTTGCTCAGACCCGCGCGATCTCATGCCATACGACTAATTTCATTCGCTCCTCTACGGTGTAGCTCGGCAATTGCACGGACAACAATCTTAATTTTCACTATAAATATAGTATAATGCATGGAAATATTAAGTCATACAAATATAATATTAGAATATGAGTTGTCAAAAAGCAGATAAAAAGGAGTGAATAATGAATGTGTCGCCGATGGGCGGTTGGTTTTTTGGTGTACTCGTTTGCCATGCAATCGCTTAACAAAAAACCAAACGATTAAAACACGTTATAGCTGAATTATTCCCATTTGCACGAAATATTTAAATTTACAACCAACGTGAAAAAAAATCATTTAGTTTGAAAAAAAATCAATATTTCACGGTTTTTGCGGTGTTTTAGACCATAATATATTGTACGTACGTCGAGTGGAAATATGTTATTATGCTGTAAAACTGTGACATCTCGTCCAAATACGTATTATAATAATATTAAAAAAAAACAAAAACATTAAACTCGCGAGCTGGTCACGCTCGCAACTTTATCAAATATTAAAATTATTTCTCGTGATCGTTTTTTGGCGACGGTCACCATATCGTAGCCCTCGCAGCTCTCGAAAGGGCGGCGGCGGCGGCGTACTATAATATTATTTTGTATAGCTGCTCGAAAAACGTCAAGCACCGTCGTCGTCGTCTGTTCAGACGGTTTTCACTGTATGCATGAATAAAATTCTGACGTGTCAGCTTATCTGATTAACGTGCGATGTTCGCGATTTATTTTGACGACTTAGTCGTGAGTGACGTCTTTCAAAGTCGAGGAAAGGAGCGAAACGCTCGTAATATTATAATATTATATTATTATTATTATCGGCAGTGGAAGGCAAAAATTGTACGAATATGCTAGCAGACTCGATACAGTCGATGTAGGACGAGCGGCGTGACATATTGTGCGTTTGTGTCACTGCAGTGAACTCGTCTGGTCAAGCCCTGCGAAGAAGTCGAGTTCCGACTGTTATTACGATTTGATACTACAGTGAAACCTCTAAATACTGGACACTTTCGGTCACTGAAATTGTGTCCACTATTTGGAGGTGTCCGCTATTCAGATTGTTCAGTTTGCAGAAAATGTGTAGTTTGTTGTAAATGTAGTTTTATTTAATTTAGTATCCACAATAAATTTAAATTTGACCAACGATTTGGTACAAAAACTTCAACAATTTTGGAAAACGTTAAAAGCTCAAACTTTAAGTTCAAATAGGTACGGGCGAACTTTGTTCGATTGATTCAATATTTCGTGTAGTTAAATTTTGTACGTATCGTATACACTGTTTATGAGGGATGAGATGAAAACGATTTCGATTTTTTTTTTCATCTATAGTTAAAGACCACCCTGAGCATCATACTCACAAGACACGGGCAAGATATCATCCTCGCGCCTAATACATTACAAAAGTCGCACTACGATATCGCCGATATAATAATATTATGTTATGTGCGCTGAAAGCGTGAGATATTAAAATATAACGTCGTTAGGTATACGAGTATTAAAACTTTTTTATTTCATTACGAAGTGCGCGGCGTTTGAGATAATATTTTGAAATCGACTTGCAAAGCAGATAATAATATACGGTGTAGGTATATTTTTTAATCAACTCTGTGACGTCATGCTCGTCGTTAATGGATTCGTGTATACGAACTCAACATAATATCACAATATACACGATATCCATATACGCGTACCTACATATATGTATTATATTATTATGATATAATCGGGAGTCGTAAACGGCAACGTTGTATAGCATTGGATAATAATAATAATAATAATACTGATGATAGGTATATATGCAAATGTGGTGTGCCAGACATCAGACTATAACAGACTACATCATCAGTAGTATTGATATTATTTGATCCAAAAGGTAATTCGAATTCATCTCAATATAGCAATATTTTCTATTAAGTTGCACATAATATTGTTACCTATTGTTATATATGTGTTTTATACATTTACCCGTCGGCTATATCATTTTTATGACTTTAATATATAGTGTGTATATTCTATATATATAATATATATACAGTGTGATCCATTTAAAGTAAGACATTCAATATTTCAAAAAGTATTTACGTTTTTGATAGTATTTTTATTACATGGTATCAAGTCGTTACAAAACAAAATTATTTTTTTAAATTTTTAAGTTTTTACTTTTTTTAGTGCTGGAGGTCGCTACCAGGTAACGAATCCAATCCTCAAATTAATTATCTTCTTATTTATGATTGTCATTTTTTCTCTCTCTCTCTCTCTTTTCACTGTTATTCCTATCACTTATAGGTGTTACCATTATGTATCTTCCCTAATCTTATATAATTCATACCATTCTTACTTGTCACCTATCAAACCTACTTATACTAAAAACATGTATAGATTGTAGATTACTTAAAATAAATAAAAAAAAAAACTTTTTTGAATTACAACATTATGTATATTCTATACAGTGAAATTAACAGGTGCCCTCTCTAAAAATTAAAAAAAATATATATTACAACAGTGTTTTAAAATGAAACAGTTGAATAAAACTTGAATTCAATGTAAGATTATATTATGATATTATCGTGCGATTGGGGCTATATTATAATACTCTTTACTGCTCGAGAATATTAACTGAGAAATGGAGACGAAACGAGGAGAAAAAAAATCAAAATTCGCAAATGTGTCGATGTCATAATATAATACTAACAGGCTCGTCAACACGGTTACGACACCCTAAAACTGAAAGTACCTTATTTTTTTCCGAAACGAAAGGCGTCTGTTAAAAGAGTATTTTTATGTTTTTCTTAAGTGCTGTAGGTATATACGGTGAGATGTCAATCGATTTCATATTATTACGATCAAATTATCAAAATATTTATTTACGAACCCTTATACTTTATGACCCCGCCAAGTTTATACATTTCGTGTACTTAGTATATTTTGATAGATATAAATCTGTGCTGTCTCTTACGAGTCTTACTGGACAACTACGGTATAAAATAAACGGTTGACAAATTCGTTACTGGCCGGCCGTAAAAAAAAAGAAGAACAATACGTCGCTGGAAACATGCAATGAATA
The DNA here is from genome assembly GCA_022818045.1 of Neotoxoptera formosana. Classification (NCBI taxonomy): domain Eukaryota; kingdom Metazoa; phylum Arthropoda; class Insecta; order Hemiptera; family Aphididae; genus Neotoxoptera; species Neotoxoptera formosana. The sequence continues at coordinate 22,893,040 of CM040633.1, read as the reverse complement.
CATTTCAATGAACAGCGACGTTTTTATGAAACTTTATTTAAAATAACATCCTTGTTTTGGTCGGTAATAATTTTATATTATTATCGACTATATATATATATATAGCTATTACCTAGGTAGTGTATTATATTATAAATAAAGCATGACTGCGGTATATATTCTGGTCCGAAAAGTAGGTTAAAGAATTTAATGACCGGAATAAATTCAGCCACCGGAGGTGATATATTCTGAGGATTATAAAGTCACCTGCACGGGGTGTTCAGGTTCAATTTCAAATTATGACCTACTGCGAGTTGCAGACCGCATAAATATAAGTATGGACTTTGCGAGAGATTTATGCGCAATTCTCCATCGCATCCTGATGCACCGATAAAATGCTTTAAAATGAACACAAAACCATAATCATCGTTTGAAATTATATCGGATCAAAGTAGATATCAAACAAATAATTAGGATTTTCCACCGAGAGGTTGAAAAAAAACCCAAATACAAAAGCACATAATATTATAATAAAGGTTTTAAATTTGAAATATTTCAAAATTGAAAATTTCACTTCTCGTGAAATATTGAAAAATATTTTGTTTACACATGCAGTATAGGAACGTAGATGATACTATTATATAGGTATTTATTAATTATTATTTATTACTCATATTTTGTAACAGAAACCCGAAGATAAATTGTATTGTAATGTGAATTAATATAATGATAATAAATTTACAAATAATAATTCACAAATGTATTGGTAAGTATAATATGATTATTGATTAGTGATTACTGATTAAGTCTAGCCGGTCCAGGCCATTTTCAGAAAGCCATGGAAACTATTGCATTAGTCACTATAACAAACAATTTGTGTATTCATGCAATAAATATAGGTAGATAATTTTAAGCATGTTCTTCTCTCACCCTAATTATACAGGTGTAACTTGAAAAAAAACTTTTTTTCTATTTTTTTTTTTATAATTTTTGATATATTTTTATTTTTTATGTAAATGTAATATTTCACAATGTTTCATGAAATATCAAGAACATTAATTTCATGAAATGTTAAAACCCTGTAGCATATGTAAAAAAAAATATTTTTCAATATTTCACGAGGAGTGAAATTTTGAATTTTGAAATATTTCGCGAGGTGTGACGTTTTCAGTTTTGAAATATTTAAAATTCAAAACCCTAGTTATAATCATATAATAATTATTATATGTACAGACTTTTATATACATGTGTAATATTGTATACATACATATAATATATAATATTAATTAGACGATCAGATTTCTGTTACGAACTGAAGGCACACCGATTGTGTTTCCGATTTCCAATTTATAGACGTGTTATATGAAACTTTTGTAGAACTTTTACTATGTATATAAAAAAAAAAGTGTCAAAAAAATTATTTCATTGTAAAAGTGATGGCTACTGCTTTCGCAGTCCCTTTCAGAAGTTAAAAAAAAAACCATAGACAAACGCGTATAAATAACAATAAATCAATATTATAATAGCCTTGAATACTATATTAGAAAAAGGTATATTTTCGTACTAAAATATAAAAAAAATACGATTTCGTTCTCTCGTCTGTGCTTAATATTATGTGTGTACTAGGAATGTCTGCAAAAATATAAACTTCGGTTCGTCGAAATATATCAATTATACACGAAAAAAAAAACGAACGCCTGCAACAATCACCTTTGACCTCTGCCTTTATGCGTAAGTAAGTATAGTGTTCAATATAATATTATGAATCGCGTCAATAAAATAAGTTCAAAATATTATACTGAAATTGGGATCATTATTATACAATGGTAATGTACAGTATACTACGACAGAATTCCGCGCAAGTTCAAAAAGAAATATCCCTTTTTTTAATTGGATATCATCCTTTCTTTTGTTATTGTGATTAGACATTAATAATATTATGCAATATGCATATTATTAATTATCGTAGATTGATATTATCGAAATATTAAAAAGTTTGAAAACTAAACGTACACTACAATATCGATGACTGTAACGGAATATTATACTCGACTAATATAATCGAGGTGATTGAAGATTTATGAAAAATTACAAATATTTATATTATATGTACCCAGGCTTGAATACAAGATGGGGAGTTTATGGGGGCTGAAGCCCCTCCCCTCCGAAAACGTCAAATATTTGAATATTCGGTTATGATGAATTCACTGTTAACACTTATACTTATCGCCTATGCTTTTATGTGTACTTGGAGTACATTTTTCGTCTAGTCCTCTCGTTTTTTCATTTCTAGATCCGCGCCTGTGTGTACATACTTATTTAGTATAATAATATACACGTCTAGAATTTAACTAGCTCACCCATATATGTATATAATATTATATTGTCAAACACAGTTATAACAGACGAAATAATTGTGTGCTCAATACAAATACTAATTAGTTTTAGATTTAATGAACGCACACATTGATTTTACCCCGTCCGAAATCCCATAGTGAGGGTTGTTGGCACAACGTTTGTATTCCCTCTCACCGTTAACACTCGCGAATAATTTAAATTCTCTGCAGACATCTCGGGGTTTGTTGGTTGTTGTTGTTCGTGTCAAACTTTAAAACTTGTTTTAGATTGGCAACACGGCCGCTTTACCTATGTAACTCGACAACGCGTTGTATTATTTGCGTCTATAAATCAATTGAAAATAATCTATGCGAAAATATGTAATTTTTTTTCTCGGTTTTGCTTTCCGGGATATTTTGAAAAATACTAGGAATGTTTTGACCCCCAAAACTATACCAACTACGTCCGATTTTCTTTTAGTTGCCTCCCTCAAAGTTGAAAATCGTAGTATTTATGAGACAGACAGACAGAAATGGATTAATTTAAAAAAACACATCATTGAACAATCGATTCGTTGAATAATAATATTACTAAATTTTATAATTTTTTCTGTTTGGCAATCACTTTTGAAACAGTAATAAAACTCAAATATTATTATTATTTTGTTTCGTTATAGTTATTACTTTTTACTTATTATGAATATTGAGGAAGAAGAGTTTCGTTTTTATGTTTGGTTTGTACTTAAAAAAATGTTTAAATAAACATACTACTACTATAGTAGGTATTCTAATAACAGTGAATTAACGAAATTAATTTTATTTGTGGTTACATAACGGGTAAAGTAGATTTACTATAAAATAGGGTTTCACCGCGGTAAAAAGTTATTTTTAAAAATAAGAGAAGGATAGTAATTCGACATTATTCATTAACATAAGCCTTAATGAAAAAAATACTATAAGCTTTCACTTGAAATATTGAAATAAGATTATAATATAATATGTATCGCTCAGTCCGATACTAATTATATTATTATTACGCAATCAAGTAAAATATTATGTTTGCAGACTAAACTTATTAATATAATATTATAAATAAATTCCATAATTCATAAAATAGACAGCAATGACTATAGGTATTTAAATAACTTAATCATTTATTTTTTTATTACATTTTAATGCAGTCAAAAATAAATTACTATAATATATAGCTGATACGGTTTTTGTTACATTTACTATCGATCGATTTTAAATTTTACCTTCCTAGTTCGTTAAGACGTTATTCACAAGTCACCGAATGAATTCAAAAAGCAGGTAACCTACCGGTATGCTCTAGGTAACTAAACTATGATTCCTCACTATTATAATTGTTATGTTAGGGTATTATACGGCTGCAAGTATAGTCGCGCATGAGATAATATTAAGATCTGTTATTTCTTTCAAAGCTCACTTAGTTCTCTCGGGATTTTTAAATAAATTTCACTTATGCGTAGATCCAGAGTGTTTGATATTTGTACTCAATTAGGTAGTGAATATTTTCATTCGCTCGTTTTATCTGTACACGTCGTAGTTAGAATACGCAACCGTTGTTCAAAGCTATATATTATAAACGTAGGTCGTTCCGAGATTTTTTTTCTCCGCTCGAAATAATAGGAACTCTAACGAGAGACGGTCTTTAAAAATTATTTTGCTCCGCGTTGTTGACTTAAACGTTTAATACTTCGACGTAACCTAATTTGTACTAACTAGAATTTCATGAGCATTACCCCGCCCGAGATCGCTGTCGAAATAACATTATTTCGTTATATTCCGAAGAAAATCATTAATACCGACCACAGTATTCTCGCGTACGACGTGAACACTTAAACCAGCTTATGAACGTACTAAGCTTCACTCAAACTGATCCGACTCCGCGGTCAATCGCACGACATGAATTACTATTTACCGTCGGCAATACAATATACATTATGGGTAGGTAGGTACCCGTAGAATATTGCAGTATATACCCGACTGCAGTAAAGTCGACGGGGGTGGGTAAAATATTCGTATTATTTCGATTTCGTGTAAAATTCTAAGCTTAAAATAAAACCGCTGTTGATTAAAACGGCCGGCCGGCCGATGATCTGTGAAAGTCCCGGTGGAAAACTTTACGACACACACACACTCGTTTACACGCCACCTACTCGATATCTGCTGCTGCTGCTGCTGAACATGTGAGCGTACTGTTGTGGGGACGACCGCAAAGTATACAATATAATATGGTACGATGGGAAGTTTTCGAGACACACGTGTGTACGTCCGCCGCCGCACAGTGCGGTAAGAGTGGGATTTTTGTCGTCGTTTTCCTCGCGGTTGGCATTCGTCCACGGCTGGACTTGGTGGAAGGGACACATGCTTTTTTTAAATCAAATCGTACGAGAGCGAGAAACGTCTCGACGATATTACAATAATATAAAATTATATCGGTTAGTTGAAATCCACGACCGGAGGCGGCGGCGGCTGGTATGCCGAGTAAAGTATGTTAATGCAGCACCCGCGATCTCGTACATATATTATATAATATTATTATAATTGGGGTCTTAAATTTAAAATAAAGATTTCAAATTTCACTCCTCGTTAAATATTTCAAAATTTCAAATTTCATTACTCATGAAATATTTTAATGAAATAATTATTTTTTTTACATATGCCCTAAGAACGTAGATGATATTACTATATATTATATTAAAATGTATTAATTATTATTTATTAACTATTACTCATATTATATCTTTTTTTGTAAAAGAAACCTAAAGACCTATTGTACCTGTTAGTAATTTAAAGTATTATTGTATTATTTTATATCTGTATTTTTTTAGAGATGAATAATATTATTTTGAGAAAAAAAAAGAAAAATACATAACAGAGAAATTGTATTGTAATGTGAATTAATATAAAGATAATAAATTAATAAATAATAATTCAAAAATGTATTGGTAAGCTTATGATTATTGATTATTGATTAGGTCTATCCGGTCTAGACCATCTTCAGAAAGCCATAGCGACACTATTTTACCAGTCACTATAATAAACAATTTGTGTATTCATGCAATAAACATAGGTAGGTAATTTTTAGCATGTTCTTCTCTACCCTAATTATACGGGTGTAACTTGAAAAAACTTTTTTTTTTTTATAGATTTTGGTATATATTTTTTTCATGTGAATGAAATATTTCATGAAAATTGAGTGAAATATTTCAAGAAAATAAATTGTATGACAGTTTAGAAACCCTGATTAGAATTGTGTTAAATTATTGTGCTGTTGACCGAAACCTGTGTATATACTTACTGCAGTGACTATAGCGAGCGCAATGCCCCGGAAATCAAAATACGTTATACTATTTTTATTTATTTATTTTTATTTTTGGAGGTGGAGCAGTAGGAAATATAGTCCATTCACATTATAGTCTGAGAAACAGAGCGTTGTAAAACTGTATATTTTCACATATTATAAATCGTCATTTTTTAACACCGCGTTTAACACTTATTTATGATTTTTGAAATTATAAATTGCCTTAACATACACGACTTTGTTGGTTTTCAAAACGCATAACAAATAAATTATATTTCAGTTATAATTTAATTCAATGTCAAATAGGTATTTAGTTTGTATTTTGTTTGTATTGGGTCTTCGGTATATTAATAAAACTCTCCGATTAAAAAAAAAAAACGTCTTGGCAAGTACAGAAAAGAAAATATTTATGTGTTTTATTTATACATATATAGGTACTTAATAATAGTATTATGTATGTAATACATTTTCAAACGATACTTTACTGTGAACGAATTAAGAACAAAAATAGCCATTTAGATTTAAAAACATGTTTGCATATATTATGTCATGCATTTTATGCATAGGTATTCCATTCGTTTATTAATTATTTGACTAATATCGACCAGATTATTAGCACTAAATACAGAACATTTACAGTAAGATTAAGGTGACACGTAAAAATAAATAACATGTACACAAGACCATTGTCGGTTTAAATCGACTTGTTTTAAAAAAAATGTATACCAAAATTAACAAAAACCAATCGATGTATGATTTTCAGTACCTAATGAACTAACAAACGTTCAACGAATTTTAGATTCTAAAGTGATGCATGTACCTGCATTGATTTTCCAACGATGTGTGTTTTATTATTTATTTTTGTGCATTTTGTCGTTATTTTTCGGATTGTTAAAAATGCTTGGATTTTCAACTTTTAGGATGGTTTCTGGTAAAAAATTGAATCTAATTGGACCATAAAGGGTTAAAAAGTAGAAAGTTCACAGTACTTTACTAAATAATTGTGGGGAAAACAAAAAATGAATGAAGAAAAACGGACATTTTAAAATGTTTTGCTAATTTTGATATTTATTTTGTATAAGTTTTTTTTATATGAATGTCGTTGAAAAAATGTTCACTCGATGAAAAAAGTCGAACAGTTCAATATTATACTGGAATCAATAAAAATAAATCATACTTAATATAGGCTTGAGCATAATTTTTTTTTATCGACATTTGATGTTCAAATTTAGATGAAATTCGATATTTAAACCAAGAACAATGATATAAAATTAACACAAACATTACAGTGACATACTTGAGGTAAATTGTAAACCTACTGTGCAGGTTGGATTTTGTTACATACCTACTTTTTTTACAGCTGTTAAAATGTGTATTGGATTAAGTATTTAATTTAGTTACGAAATATTTGATATTGTAACATATTATAGATAAAATATATATGAATATAATTAAAGATTCGAATATTTGAAAAACAGTGTTGTCATAGTATTATATAATGCTATAAACAAAGTTTACAACTATTTAGCTATTGAATTAGGAAAAAACGTATACACCGTATACAAAGGAGCACATCTTTATTTGTTTTCATAAAATATATGAGCATTCGCCTCGCACGTTACCTGCCGAGCAATTTTTCGGGTAGGTACTTATTGAAAGAAAAATAAATACAAAATATTGTTGTCCCTGGTAATGTGACGTTATTACTCAAAGGGAAACATGACTGTGATTTATAGAAACAAAATTGAATGGTTTGACGAGAAGATGGAAAGAGGAAAATGTTATTTTAATGTGTGCCAGACATGAAGGTTTTGAGATAAGAAAATGCTTGACGCCGCAGATGTTCAAAACAGATTAAGTTAACTTCGTTAATAAAACATATATTTTAGACAAAACGAATATTAAAGAACTTTATTACCTATTTTTACTGAAATTGTACGCTTGAATACCATATCAAAAATAGGTTTCCGTAGAGTCAAAAAAACATCCCACGCAAACTCTTTATTAAAAAACATTTCTCTTGGAAAATGAATTTAAAACAATCTTATAATCAATTATAAGAAAAGTTTTGTATCTTAATGTAAAATAAATAGTAGTTACAAAGAAAAAATAAATCGATCTTTAAAAATAATAAAATATATTATATAGTTATAGTATATAGTTATAGTTTTATAGTTATAGTTTATACTTTTTTGAAAATCATATTATTATTTTTTTTTAGTTTCGTTTCTATTTAGTTATTGAAAAAAACTATGTTAATTGTTAAGACACTTTACTCGTACAGTTTAAACACTCTATGGAAAAACATAAGTTTTCAGAAAGCCTTTGTGCTAATATTTATTTTTGTCATATTAATCACTAAAAATAAACAATTTCGAAACAATAAAGTTTATGTAAACCGTGAGACATACCGTTAGTTAACTCGCGCGACGTTTACATAAAAAGTATTAAAGAGAGATGTTTCTATTAGTATTTAATACCTATAGATTAACACTTCAAAGAGAAAATAGAGGAGATACATCAAAGTTTTTACGGTTAAGAATAACGTAAGAACTTCTACATATTAAATAGTTTATCAGCTAGTGTACTTCTAACCGAAATGTTCTTCGGTAAATATCAGGTTTCGACATGTTTTTGTATCCTAATTAAGGATAGGTAAGGTATCCTTTGTATCCTAAGTAAAACGGTCGTCGCTCGGTATATTATAATATTTTAGTTATGTATTTTAAATAACATGCAGTGACTAAACTCAAACGAATAAAAGCTATACGAATAGAAAAGCCATCGTATTGTGTATAAAAATGTGAATTTGAATAGGTAATATAAAAATAAAAATAGCTGTTTAGCGTATTCGTTTCATCGGTGTATACTCTAAACAAATAAAAAATACGACTCGATTGAATATAACCATTATTCTTTGGTCGTAATTAAAATCAAACAAATCAGTTTTAAACATTTTTTCCACAACTATTTAGGTTAAAACTACAATATACAATAATTGAAAAAGGTCGGCAAGTGGGTACAGCTCTGCTGCAGTACAGTAGGTGTCGAATCGGTCATTTGTAATAATTGATGTGTTAAATTTGAATTAAATGATATAAAATCATTGTATACGAAAAACGGTCCTCTGAGCGAGAACGGTCTGTCGGCCTAAATATTACTAAGCATATTTTATGATAATATAATAATTGATATTAAAGTAATGCGTTTTACTATTAATAATACAGTAGCAGGTTGAATCGATTTTTGATGAAACCATTGCTTTTTAAAATGTCATCGAGTGTATAGAATATAATAATATACTTTAAAAGTTTCCAAGTACCAAATACCAAGTACTAAGTTCCAAGTACTAAAAGTACCAATGATCAATATTTTACAATGAAATTGGCTAACATCGTTATTCTTCGTTTAAATATCTAATTTCATACGAATTTCAACTTAAAATATCTATAAAAAAAAACGACCATGTAATACAAGCCATGTTTTTAGCTTTTTTGGTTAGGTACTATCAAATACTTACGAGAAACCTTGTTTTAAATTTTCAATCCTTAGTTACAAACATTGAATATTTTATAAATTTGTAATAACAAATAATCTACAAATTGTCAATGTTTTGATGAATTTTGTCAACATTTAAACTTTGAATGTTGACAAAAAAAAATGTTTGTTTACCCGACGCTTTTGAAGAGAATTTGAGAAATTTTAAAAATTACCTCTAGTATGCACCCAACTAGATAAACCTAACTAGATTCACTTTTGCATCTGAATAATATTGCACAAATAATATCTGTTTTCAATTAATGTTAATCGAACAATATAAAAATACATAATTTTAAAAAAAGTTTTAAAAAAATCTTTAAATTATTATTTTTTCATTTAAGTTAGGTTAAGTTTTGGTTTTAATAAATATAGGTAGGAATTAATAGACAGTCAATATAATAATATGTTATAATGTTAGTATGATGTTTTTCCATATTCAATTGTACCTATTTTTATTCATACCAATAAAATAAATTTGAAGTAGTCTTGAGGAATTTATAAGTCGAAAAAACTATACTTTATGTCACCATGTGCCATTATGTATTACGATTACCTCTATACGAATGTTCAGTCTCATTTGGCGACAATATTTTTGAAGATTTTTTAAGATATACATATAAATATTATAAAATTACCATTTATATTCATGCTATGAATTAAAATAATTGTAAGAGGGAAGTAATTTAAAACAAACTTACTGAATTTATGTGCTCGATTCTACGCGTACCGAAGAACCTATTTATTTCTAGATTATTTGTGCTTTTATCTTTGTATTTTTTTTTTTTTTTTTTTAGTTAAAGTGATCTTCTTTGTTGAAAACCACAAAAGTTTTTATGCAGCGTCTACCAAAGAAGACTTTAAATTGAACACAGATATAACTATAAAAATGGTGGAATATCCGAACACGGAGAAAATATAGAAAAGCACATAATGTCAAATATCTCAACCATTTTTGAGAAAACCAAATTCTGTTTAGAAGCGTATATTGACAGAATTCTTAAATATTATCTTTGCTCTAATACTGGTGTAAACTTTAATGACTAAATATTTAATTTGGAATTTGCACATTCTACTATTAATATGACAATAGTACAAAACACTCTAAACAAATAAAAAAAAAAAATATATCATGTGTTTGTGTTTTGGGATAATATTATCAAAGTTACGTTTAAAAACTGGACATAAAAAAATGTTAATTTTAAGATATTAAAAACTAAGTTGTAGAACTAGATGTTTGCAATACATACATTCGGACAAAATAAACTAAAACCATATTCAATCATTCGAATAATTACATTTTGAGTTGGGAAAAATGTTTAATATAAATAAATACTAATTTAATGTTTATTATGTCGATTAGAGAAATAACATTTCTTCAATGATAAGGTAAGTATTATATCACTTTTTCGTGTAAATTTAATTTCACAATTAAAAAATGTTATTCATCCATTCATTATATTATATGCGAAAACTAAGGGTTGGTTTTAACTAAAAATAAAGAATTAAACGATTAAAGAAATATAATTTAAAATGTTTTCCTTTATATAAATATGTTTTAATTACAGTTGTATAGCTTTTGAAAATATTTTAAATTATTTATACATTTAAATGGAAAAAAGTAAACAAAGGTAGGTAGGTATATAACAAGTTTTAATTATTTTGACCATACAAATATTTAAATCTTTTGAAAATCACTATTAGCTAAATTAAAAATTGTATTTGTACATAAAATTAATTTTTTTAGAGTTGTATAAATAATTAATACACATTTCCAAGTACCACGCCATAACATTCAGTATATTATATTCAACTATGTTTATTTAGTGTTTGAGGAAATAAAATACACCACGTTCATTTATAAAATAATAGTCGATTTTATTTCTGTTCGGTATTATTATATACTGTTGTAAGTTATTAAAATACCTAAATGTTTCTTCGGGTAATGTTATCGAAACATTAATAATAACGATAAAGAGTAAGAAAAAAGTACACCTAATTCCTACTTATCAGGTATTTAATTTCTTATTAAAACAAAATTAACTTTTCTAGTTTCGTTAAGATATTTTAAACAGTGTTGAATCAAAATGATCCTATAATACTTATATTATGATGTATTAACCGAAATGATGGGAAAAATTAAAATATAATTTATATACTAGGTAACGTTTTCAAATTCCTGCAGGAGTTGTTTAATATTAGATAATATTTTTATAGTTCGCGTATACACACGAGTGAACAAAAATAAACGAAGCCATATTGTAAACGTACAAACACACTGTGCGTTAAAAAAATAACGTAAAATAATTTAGTAGATATAACATAAATAAACGTAATATAAAATGATCACGTATTAAACGGAATTTCAATTTTTCTAAAAACCGATTCGAATACAATTATTAAACGACAGTGATATTTTTGCGGTGTGGGGATAAATATATATACATTAGAACCTATACGTTACTGTAAGACGCGTATTGTGTACGTTTTGTTTTCTCAAATGTATGTATTATAATTATTTCATAGGTGGTACGTTTTTTGAAATTTACGATTTTTATGAAACAACCGATTGGTATAATATTATTATAAATGTCAGAAATTGTCTATAGAAAGATTAATTTTTATTAACGTTGCGGTTTCGTGTGCTATGATAAAGTCGTTTATCGAGTGTCGACCATTGCGGGTAGGTATCGTGACAAACACTAAAATATCATCATATCACGGTTATATGTAAATGTCACCCCCCCCCCCAACCAAAAAAAAAAACATCGTGTGCAGTCGCCAAAAACCCTCCGTCTAAACATTTTCTGGGTGCGTTTGAATTACGTGAATTTTTCATCGTTATTAATTTTTTTTTCCAGTTATCATATAATAATATGACAAATAATAATTTGTCATCGTCGTTTTCGGTTTAGAACATATATTATATTATATTATCAAAAACCCTTTGGTAACCTTTTATCCGGGGAGCGGTTGTCTCAAAATGTGGTCGGCGTTTCCATATTTACGGCGTCGTTAAATCCGATTTGGTATTTTTTTTTCCTTCGACAGAGATCTTTATTATTATTATTATATCTATATATATTATGATGATATCGTAATACGATTACTGTCGAAAAAAAAAAAAACACAAACACACTCGCACAACGAAAACACAAAATGACACGCACACCGTTCGCATCGGGTTTGCGGCGCAGCAACCGCGTCCGCGCGATACCGCGTTTGATCGACTACTAGACTACCAGTGGCTACGACGACCGCGACGACTGCTAAAATAATAATAAAATACTATACTCTGGCGGCGTCGTCGTCGGCGCGGTTGTTCTCCGAAAGTATTATAATATAGCGTCGACGACCCGAAGAACGTGGCGGTGGTCGTGTGTAAATTGTGATTAATAATCATTGTACCTATACATTAGTATTTATAGCCGTAGGCATATAAATAATATGTATTATTGTTATTATAATATCGATTTCGTCATCGACCTACGTTACCACCACCGGTTCGAACCGATGAAAACCCAAAATTTCGGTCAGTTTCAAATTTTTTTTTTTTACGACCCCGGTTTTTTGTGTAACCCGCGTTTTGAAATCTACCCGAACACCTCGAGAGTTTGAATAAAATGACTTAATAATAATAAGTTCGGTTCGATCTCGGACATCAGCAGCGAAGACCGAAGTAACATGTTTATATCATCATCAGTGGCGTATTTACGGGAGGGAGCGGGCATCAACCCCCCCCCACCCAGAAAAAAAAGATTAAAAAGTAATTAATAACTTGCTAAGTAGGTACAGAGAAATAGAATATTAGTTTATATTGTGTATTTTTAATATTTTTAATATTTAACCCCCCCCCCCCCCCCACAAAAAATTTGAATATACCCCAATGATCATCAGTATTATACCTATTATATTACAGCAATATCGTCGTTATTCGGTCATCGTCGATTGTATAGTGATGTAGGAAAGATATCGCTAATGTTTACTATAATTATTGTATCGTTTCAAGTCCACGCAGCGAATAAGCGCGCACGACCGCGACAGTCGTCTCTCGTTTCCGGACGAAAAAAAACTCTATCCGATCCAAAGCAGCTGGCCCACCCACTGTCGAACGTGTGCCACACACACACATCCTCTCGACCAATGCGACCGTTCAAAAAATAAAAATTGTCCCTCGACATAGAATTATATTAAGCCTATTATGACATATAGAGAGAACGGAACACGACGTTGATACTATATAAACATGCTCTGACCCTCTTTCTATTATCCTTTAATAATGCATTTATTAAAATGTTGATTTTTTTTTGCTTTTTTGAGCATACTTAAGGAGCAAGTTTCCATCATGTACCTACTTAGATTTTTAAACCAATAAAACACTGTTCTATATGGCGCGATACGAAACTCTATTTTTCAAACGAGAACAACCTTTTTTTCTGTAAATAATTATTGTTAAGCTGGTGATTTTTATTGAAACGTTAATGCATCCAAATCAAAATTTGAACGACTTTATATTCCGTGTTAAAATACAATATTATATGTGCTAGGGGAATGTTCTTAATAATGATTTTACATCAAACATAAAACGACTGTAATATTTAGTCGAATATACCTCGGATTTAAGACATTTTTTTTAAAATTATAAAATTTTTACATATGGATTAATATGAATTAATTTAATTTTCAAATCATCGTAATACCTCTCACTAAAAGAAGATTAATAATCAAAAACTCTACGTTACAACGCTGATTTTATTATTTTTTACGCTGTTATCAACCCGAGTTTGTATCGACACTGCCCTACAAACGGAAAAATGCGTGGTTAAAAAACGAAAAAATGGTAAAGAATATAATAAGTGTACTATACAGTAACTCTACTCGGAAATCAGACGTACCATAACAGCAGTGGTTTCAACAGCGTTCGAATAAGGGAAGGGCACGGCTGTTAGATAGTGACGGACGCCGCCGCCGGTCGTGCATGTCGTTCGACCGGAAACGAAATAGCTATTCGCCGAAATAAGACCAGTGGGTCGCGCGAGGGGAGGAATGGGACCTGTTGGATCGTTTGCGTTGTTTAAACATCACTGAAACTCGAGAAGAATCTGGTTGATTTGTCATTATCTTCCACAAGTGGTCGTCACAACGCGCTACGTAAACGTAATATTTTATATTAAACGTATACACTACAGTGTTGTAATACGCATTGTCATAATTATTATTTGTATAATTTTGCTGAAAATGAATCGCTACGACTCCGTTACAGTATTCGATTTCGGTATTAAAAGAAAATAGTAATTTAATTGACTGAATTGTATACGTTTTTAAACCTTATCATGTTTAGAGCTTCTATTATATCCCCATCGTGTCCATCGTTTGTCCATTCGTCCGTCTGTTATATAGTTACTAGTACATAGATACCATTTTTTCTATTCAGATTTTATAACGGTTCGATTCGATTTGAATTCATATTAGCCAATATTAAAAAATAAGTGATGTTAAAATAGTAAGGTTACCAAATCATTTTTAAAATTTTAAATTATTCTACATGGAATTATAGCTGATTGCTGATATTTTTAGCAAGCTCGCAGAGTGAACTTTCCTAACTTGTTATGTTTACCGTCTTACAATTAGTATAGTTGAATAACCTATAATATAATATACTATTACGTTTTTGTAAGACGACACAACAGTAAACATAAAATAATTGCCATATCATTTAATATAATATAAGTAACGTGGATTATAGTAATACAACCGACCTAACCTAATTAAATTATAAATATAATATTTTTATCTTCGATGATTAATTAACTATAATAATAATATATGTATATAACGTCCAATCCAAACGCTTAAATAATGCACTTTTATAACAGTGAAGCAGACCAAATATTCTACATTGCACTATGATGTAGAGACACATAATATATAATATAGTGCACTATACGTCTAAAATAAAATATAACGTCATCCACTTAAAAACTGCATAGACGCTATACCGTCGTTTCGATGGAAAAAATTTCAAATTCACAGTGCAAAAGTTATATAGTCTCTAGAGTTACATATACATTGTTTTATTTTAAAACAGTTAAAATACTGATTAATTATAGACGGCCCACATACTTTTTTGACGGATTTCAATTTTCAATACGTCATATTCTATTGACATTTCAGAGCAAGCCGATGCGAGAACTGAGAAGTACATATTATACGTAAAAAATAAAAATAAAACTATATAAAATATTAACAATTTTATAAACCGTTTTCTGGAAACACCACTGTTTGTCACAAATCCCACACTTATATATCATAGTCATAGTTGCTATACCGTGGATAAATAAATAAATCACTATTTTTCGAGTACCTATCAAATATATGATTTTATTTAATATTTATAGAGAGCCAGCCAGAGTCGGCATTTACATTTTAAAACAATAAACTCTTACGATAATCCGAGAAGAGTTTTCCGAGAAAAACAGTTATTGTGCAGAATCAATATAGCTTTTAGCCTCATTCGTAAGACCATATTGGATTGCCATCAATGTTTTAATTTTGTACAATATAATACGAGAAATATAATTATCACGATACAAGACGTAAAGAGAATCAAATAATGAAAACGTTTCTAATATGTATTTCAATCTACTAAATAAAAGTAATACCTACGATATTAAACCGATGTAACTTTTTCTGCGGTTAGAAAAATATGATAGTATTATCATATTATAATAATATAAAAATAATGCAATGGATTTAATACACAACACGTTGTTGATATTATTATATCATAAAATATGAAATCAAAAATAGTTTTAACTTAATTCAAATAACTATAAATGCACTCGTGGCAATTATTATCGGTATACAAACTGTCTACAGATAATTTACACTTAATTTGTATAATAATATAAATGATGTAAACCGATTTTGTTCCGTTTACAACAATCGAACATAATAATATGCAATTGTCATAGTGTAAATTGAAATAATATTAATATGGGATTCGTTTAATATTTGCACAAAGCTTTCGAGTAAGCTGTCGTACGTCAACCGTATTATTAAAAGTCAATGTTTTTATTATCCGTTCAAACACACCGCAAAACATAAATCAACATTAAGCTCAACGCACTTCATGTCTATGTTCAATTCATTTGATTCGATATTATATTATGTAGTAGGTGTATCCCCTTAGAAAAAATGAAATTGATAAATTATTCTCATTTGTATTTTATTTTTTAAGTAATAACTCTATATTGTGTCTATGGTTATGGCAAAAAATAAAATAGTTTTATCAAAGTAATCTATTATACCTATAATATAAATAAAAAAAAAAAATAACAAGAAATATTAATTGTCTTACGAGACCGATCAAACTGATATAGTTTAGATACTATACAATAATAATATATTTAAATTATTATTTATTTAATATATTAATATGACAATTATTCGTAAATCATATTTTCTTTCAGTATTTATTTTTATATAGGAAATACAAAATAAAAAAAAATATCATGTAGAATATTAAACATTTAAAATATATATTTATTTGTTCCACGCATTGTTTTCTTATTTTTCAGAGCATACATAATATCGTTCAGTTAATAATATTACATATATGTACAGCACGCACCGGAGGTACAAAATAATATTATGATTTATAGAGTATTTAAAACCTTTGGAAACGACAAAAATTCATAAATCTCATATTATCTATATGTATAACACTCACTTTTTAAATAATATTCGTACGAAATATTTGACATTTAACACGACTACGTACTATATAGTAATATGTGTATTTGTGCGATTAGGGCTGCACAAGAAGCCGTCGTGTGCGAATTGTGATTACTTTCGTCACACCGTCGATAACCTTGTAGGAGGGGGAGAGTTGACTGTATATTAAGGTAGATTCTAAAACGTTAAATACTTAAATGATGAGTGTGGGATACCCCTAACGTGAATGAAAAACAATAATGTTTTGAAAATGTACAGAACAATGTATTGTGGTGTTCTGCAAATATGTAACTTAATGACTAGGGTTAGTAAGTATAATATGAGCGCGATCACAGACCGATCGGCTAAAACAATAAATGATAAATAAATCAAATACAAATACGTAATAAAAAGATTAACACGGAGGTGATGTTAACATAATAATAAATAAAACCGTGTGTAGTGTGTACGACCCGATACCGGTTGATAACAGGTTGATAGCAGGTTAATAGCAGGTTGATAGCAGGTGACGCTGCAGTTAACCCGGGGCGACGTAGGAACTGAGCTGCGGCCGTTGATTGGATGTGCGACTTGGTCGACGGTCGTGTGTGTGTGTGTGTGTGTGTGTGTGTGGGGGGGGGGGGGCGAACTCAAACCGGACGACGCGGACACAAGTTCTATGTGGTACTTACTGTTGTTGGGTATCGCAACACTTCACGCTCGGGCGTATGTTGTCGTGGCACACACGACAACATAAAATATTAGGGCCACGGTTCGCACTGCGTAAGACGGAACAGGCGAAGAAGAAAAACCGCGTAAACACGTGGGTGAGCGGGGCTCCTCGAGTCGCACCAACGACGGTCGGTCGGACGACGGACTTGATAAGTAAGTCGTTGTTTTTGGCACTGGTGGCCGGAACTCGAATCGCGGACGCGAAAACGTGCGCGACGAGTTAGTGAGCGCAAGGGCTCGGATGCACGGTACAAAATAAAAACGGCGTTATTAACGGTAACGGTGCGCACAGGATCGCGACAGACGGCTCTTACAACATCTTGCCAAGACGGCTGGTAAACGACGAAATATGGAGGCGCGTGCCGGTGTTCGCTGGAGGCGAGACCGTCCCCTCTCCGGGGGTACAAAGGTTGAAAGTTGGTTGACGCTGACCAGGGTGGCCAACTGGTAACACGGGACGTGACGGCCACGTCGCGCGAAATTTAAATAGTGAATTTGGTATCCAACAGTATTCTTGTGGCAAAAAAAACATTACGCTAATTATTCGAAAATGACGATTTTTGGTTTTACTATTTAAACAACAATATAATATTATGTTACACAAGATTTATCATCTATTACACAACTATAAGTCGTGTTGATGTGTATATATAATGGGCGAAGGTGAAGTCGGTAACTAGTGATACCACTCTGGTATCGTAATAATATAATGATAAATGAAGAAACACATAGTGTAAGTACACCTATAATATATGTATACGCTCTGTACCGCGATAACAGCATCTTCAGGTTATTCATAATTTTACATCAAAAAATTTAACAATTTAAAATTCATATAAATCCGGTCTTTAATTATAATATATTATAATCATAGATACTGTATATAGGCAACAATATTATGTCCTTATATTATTATAAATAAACGCATTGTCGAGTAAAATATTGTTATACACTAACACTAAGTCACTAACTAATATAATCTGCGATTGTGCATTGAATGGACTTATAACTACAGTCTACAGGCAATAGGTTATAATAATATTATAATGTCATTGTAATAGTTTTGACAAAGTATAATAATATGATTATTATAATATATGCATATATAGTAACTATATATTATGGGCGATCACGGAAATGTATTATGAGTTGAATAAATATTAGAAGATGAAGTCGGTATCTATAGTGATACCACTCCGGTATTTCGTAATAATATAATGATAAATGGAGAAACGCATAGCGTAAGTACACCTATATAATACGTATACGCTATGTACCGTGATAAAAGCATCTTCGGGTTATTCATATAATATCACATCACGACTAATGAACAAATTATACTTAGCATTTTCAAACCATGTCTGTGTTACGAGCGAAGATAATAATATCAACAAGCTCATTTAATTAACGGGCGCGAGCGGCTTCGATAATGGCGTAGGCACTCGTAGTGCGTATAAATATAATAATAATATCATAGTCGGTGATAATATTACGGCCTCGCTGTCCAGTCGACGGGAGAACCATAATAATATAAAAGCGATATAAATCCTATGCGAGATAAACAACAATAATATTACAATATATTATAATCATGGATACTGCAGTATATAGGCAACACTATAGTGTTCCTGATATTTTTATAAATAAACGCATTATCGAGTAAAATAATATATTGTTATACACTGCCTAACTAATATAATCTGCGATTGTGCACCGAATGGAGTTAGAACTACGCAGATTATAGGTTATAATAATATTAAAACTCCATTGTAATAGTTTTGACAAGGTATAATATTATGATGATTATTATATAGGGCGGGACTCTTTTCGCCCAAATATTTTAAAACTACTTTCTCTTTTCACCCGAAAATATTATGGCACTATTTGATCACGTTTTTATAAAACACAATTTGGGAAACACTTACTTAAAGCTATTTAGCATCACTCAGAGAGTATCATGAGGAGGTGGCATTTATTACTATCCAAAAATGTATTGTGTACTTTTTGCATTTAATGAATTAAATGTACATTTAAATAATTTTTATAACATTTATAACGTCGTTACAAAAGTTCAAAACAGTTGTTTAGTGATCAAAATATGTTATTAAGGCTAGTATTAGTATTGTTACAATTATTACTGTCTTATCTTTATAAAATGATTAGCGGACCACCCCGATATTATCTTTATAAGATATTAAACAGACCATTGTAGACATAAATAATTACCAAATTATTACTTAATTTAAGTGTTTCCCAAATTTTGTATTATAAAAATGTTATCAAAAAGTGCTATAATATTCTTGGGCAAGAGGGAAAGTAGTTTTAAAATATTTGGGCGAATGAGGTCTTGCCCATTATATATATAAACAGTATCTATAAATTATGGGCGATCACTAGAATGTATTACAAAAGTTTACAAGTTGAATAAATATTAGATAAAAAAAAAAAACGAGAAATGAAATCACAACGGTCTGTAAAGATTTCGTTTTGTTTTAATTGGACGTTTGATTCTGTTATCGAGGATCGTTAATAACTTTAGTGATACCCGCACTGTGTCGACCGACCTGATTAAAAATTAATATATCACATCCTACTTTCACTCATAAACGACATACACGTATAACGGAATGAATATTTTTATAACTTATTACAAAAAACATCAAAACAGGTAGGTACGTTATTATCAATATAAGACGTAATCAAAATATACATCATCAATATTAAGCAAGAGAAATACCTAAGGTGTAGAATAATATTTGATAACGAGTGTCGATTAAAACGTGGTAATGTGATGACAGTTATTGGCTTGAATATATTATGAAAAAATATAAACAAATTTGAAATTTATCAGTAATTTATCAATATATTGATACATATATATATATATTACGTATTATTCTGTACTAAATTATAAATAATCACAATTATTAATCGAATAATACGATTATAATATTGTACGTCATATCAATGATGGATTGACAAAAAAATCGTCGTAAAAATGAATAGTTGAAACATGTATGTTGAATATATTCAACTATTTCTTAATTGTAAAACATTTGTAACAGTCTTAACATAATGTATTAAATAATTATTATATTGTTCTTCATTGTCATAAAAAAAGTACTTAGTAATACATTTATAAAACTATATGTATACTATGTTATACTATTATCCATTTGTTTACTATAATATCGCATATACACAAGACTAAGTTATTATATATAATAATATACTTATATTAATAGTCATACATTTATTTATATTTCATTTCATAGTAATTAAAGTTAATACTTTACACACACACAATAATAGGTAAACTTATTAAAGTATAATATTTTTTTTAATGAACTCTTGTTCAGTGTGTTTTAACTTTTTACATATTTTAATAAAAATTCCAAGACGATGTCATAATATTATGTAAGTACTTACTTCTATCGAATATAGTTAACAAGTACTTGGTATGTAATATATTATGTATGCACTCACCTGAAAAAAAAACCAATCCATTTTATTATAATATTTAGGTAAAATGTACATTAATACAAATATAAATTTGGACGGATGTCTATGAGCTACTCGTGAGTAAGTACGGAGTCACGAGTAATAATTAATGACGACAACGTAATAATTCTGATTAATTAACAATAACAAAAAGATTAAGAATAATTTATGAAATTAAAATTATCCTCCATAATTCTATTAAAACTTTGTTCACCGTACACATTTTGTTTTCATTCGGCGGTAGCCTTTATTTAAAAAAAAAAAAATATATAAAGCCTTTGGTATTTTAATATTATTATAATACTTAAATCAATAGTCTATAGGTAATTATTTTATACGAAGAAAAGAATAGACTAAACAATGGGTGCGAAGAGGAATATATTGTTGAGGAACAAAAGCTGCCGACTCATGGAAAAATGAAAATAGTTCAATCTTTTAGTGGTATAATATGATATTTTATAGATAAATTAGGTTGGTCGCAGATAACTCGTTGCAAACGTTTTAATAAAAAATAAATAAAAAAATAAAACACTCAAATATTGACTTGAATTACATACTCCTAACGAGTGGATAGAAATCACATTACACAATAGACAGAGTTCTAAAGTTCTACATAATTCGTTTGCTAATTTAATTAATAATACACGTTACACGTTGCACAATCATCAAATTAACTCACTTATTAATATACTATTATTATTTTAATTATTAGTACCGTCATCGAGTGCATACAAAATCAATATTGGCTTTATTCGTAATTATGATTATAATTTTACATTGCTTATTATTTACAGCTTGCGTTATTTTTACAATATCGTTTTTATATAAAGATATATAAAAATAAACAATAATATACGAAAGGCGTATTTTATAAAGGTTATAATAATAATTAGGGCTGGGATCTATAGATGCACTTTTTCAAGAGCTAGATACGCGATGCTCGTTTTATAACGTATACGTTTCATATAATATGTTTTTGAATGAGAATAAGAAAATTTATTTTGAATTTTACTGAATTTTTTGTGCAATTTTTTATTTTAAGGTCATTTTATTCATTTTAGGTTTTTAGGACAAAAATCCTGGTTTTCTTAAATTTAATTTTAAGATTTTTGTTTTAAAAAGTAACTTTGTAACGTGCTAATAACGATTATACCCTAATCAAATATTATAAATCGTAATATTCTTCGAATGGTTTAAATAATATTTTTTTTGGATTTCAAGTCCACGTGAAAGATTGGAAATTATGCAGTCCTGCAAAATATTTCTTAAATTTGATTTAAAAATATTTTTTGGCTTATAATTAAAATTATAATAGACATTATTGTGCTAATCACTATAATAGACAATTTGTATATTCATACAATAGACATAGGTAGGTAATTTTAAACATGTTCTTCTCTCACCCTAATTATACTGGTGTAACTTGAAGAAAACTTTTTTTCTATTTTTTTTTTTTTATAATTTTTGGTATATTTTAATTTTTCATGTGAATGAAATATTTTACGAAAGTCTCATGAAATATTTCAAGAAAACACATTTCATGACATTTTAAAACCCTAGTCATACGTACATGGCAGTGTTTATGGTATGGAATTTTTTTTTTCGCTTTATTTTAAATATACAATCGATACTTATGCAAGTCACAATAAGTATATGTGGTAAGAGATAATAATTACATACATATTGTTTTTTATACACACGTTTATGGGCTATAATAATACAATTTTACACGAAAAGAGCTGGATATGAGAAGTATATCGCGTACGCCTCCTACAGGTGTGTCACAGTATTTTCTCGGGTTTTCGTATTAAACATCCAAAAATGCGTCGGTTTACACTCTACATAACAATAATATGTCGACAATAAAATGTCGAAGGACACTGTATTTAGACGTACTTCCCGTGTAACGCCAATATATGACAGCTATAAGAAAATGGCGCTGCTTATACTCGAGTGAAATTCTATTGATAATGTTTAATTTGACTACGTTGCTCGAAAAACCCTTCACGAATAATTTATACTCCTATATGTTAAACTATTCATGGTCGTATAGTACCCTATATTACATTATAGGAGAATATGCGATTTTATATATTTATATATGCATATTATAATAATAATTTTATATAGAGGTACTATATCAACTATAATACCTTTTAATAAGTTTAGTTTTTTAATGTAATAAACGCCTATGTCGATTTTTTTTTTATTGACATGGTAACGGGAGTATATTATTATACTATATTATTAAAAAACAAAATAAGTTTTTTTTTATACAATATTATTACGTCATAATAAACTTAAACGATAAAAATTGATGTACACGCGGCGTATTGGATAGGCAATTTAGGTACACCAAAGTAATACAATCAATTATAATATTATTTTCTCCAATAAAAAAAATATAATCATAAATATTTTTAAATGCTTTTAAATCTTTAAAATGTCCATCTCTTATATGCAAAAAAACACCAGACATACAAATGACATACAGTCTTATACAGTTCTCCCGATATCGGGGAGAAATACCGTCTAGCGTAGAGTACAACACGATCGAATCGATGTATAGACATACATAAAACATAATCATTATTGTTACAATACCGCACGTTAAATCGGACACGATAAAAATAAAAATAAAACAAAAAGCATATAATGCGCATTTTTATATTTTATTTCACGCGGTTTCTTTAAATTCGATCGGTGCGCGTTATGACGTCTTATAAACCACGCGGTATAGCTGCAGGTTTAGTTTGTAATTATTATATGTAAATTATTTTAGGCGAATATCGTACAAACCGAGAAGGTATACATCACGACTCAAAAGCCACACCAATTATTTAGATGCGACCTATAGATAGACTGTGCGATTAAATAAAAAAGCGTGTAATTAATTCGCCGTAAGTATATCGCCGCCGTGACACAGTGCGGTAACCATGGCGACGAGTCTCGAGGACAGACCAACACGAAGCAATTATCCTATTTTTCTTATATATTATTATTATTATTATTATTGAACGCAATAATAATGTATAACATTTCGCCGGGAAATACCGATAGAGTAGTCCGCCGCCGCCACCACCGAGGAGACGTGTTTCCATATAGATTTTTTTTTTATCATTTCGAGTCGTATAGGTGATTCGTCTTTATTCCGCAGTGTGACGTTGGAAAAAAAATTTCGAGCTCAAATTGTAGTCTTTAAAAGGGGCACTGCCACCATTATAAGCGCGTCTCGCTCGTCGTCGTCGTCGCGCGGTAATCTGCCGACGATATAATAATAATATAATAGTGACTGCGCGCCGCTATATTACGACTGTGAATTGATTAACTTTTTATTTCAAAAAACGTTCCAAAGAAATAATCCTACGTAATACTGCGTCGTCGTCGTCGTCTGTGTATCTTTCTGCGGTGTAGAAGTTTCAGAGATTTTTTTTTTTTTATTCGCATCAAAAGTTTGTTAATTAATGTAGTATTTAACGAGAGCGGTACCGAGTATTATATATTATTTTTACCAGATACGACATTAATAATTGTATATACATTAAAATAAAAAATAAATTATTTGATATTATTATAATATATTAAAATATTATACTCGTTAACACACTAGCTATAGTAGCTATACTTTACTTTACTATACCACAATATACCCTACAGGTACCACACTCAAGAGCCTCCCACCCTGTCGTTTGCAATAACGTACCTAATGGTCGAGTTCGTATAATAGTTTTGAAAACTTTAATTTATTTATAAGCTAATACGCGTGCATTGAAATAATAAATAATTACTCTTTCGTTAAAATTATACGCTTAAGAGTTGTTATATTTTGTAATTTTCAGTTTATTTTACTATGGTTGAAAAAGTTTAAGTATATAGGTCTGGGTTTTCTAAACCCTTTTGATTCACTACTTCAGGAAAATAAGAACATTGTATCTTTCATACATTTTTTTTTTTTTTTAGTGTCATAGTTTCGACAAGCGGGGCAATATTAAAGTTATAATTTAGCGAGTTTAACTGATAAAATAATATATATTATACTGCAGTTTACAGTGTTATATCTTTAGAGTTTATTAATTAAATATTATATCAAATTGGGCCACGTAACGAAGTACCTAAATATGAGATGGATATCAACATTACTGTTTATCAGTCGCACGATTTCACAAACGATTAAAATTAGAAATTTAAAAGTGCATATAATATTGTTGGCTGTTGCCCGGTGGCCCTTCGACCGACCATAAGTACTCGCGACTACCTCAATATAAATACATTTTATAAATCATAAATATAAATAATTATTTCATTCAATTATTTTGATTTCATTTATACTAATTGGATATTATTCAATAATTATTATATTTATTGATATAAAATATGTATCCCATAAATAAATATGTAATAAATTAAAAACTGACATCGTACTATAGACATTTATCTTAAAAATAAAAATAGAAAATAATAAACTATGACGTATTGTTTTTCCCGCCTTTAAAAATTAAGGATTTACAAAAGCTTAGTACGATTTTAAATATATATATATATTACAATATACTTATGTATATTGTACAATATATATAAGCGAATATTTTTCATTTGTTTGGTACATTAGAAGACGACGGATGAAATCAATTGCTAAAAACAATGATGTCTTACGAAAAAAAAATGGGTTATGATATTTATTATATTATAGAGGTGTTACTTTCTAACACGAATGCTTATAAACCTTATAGTAGTAAACTAAATCGTACACACACAATCAAGTGACAGTAACTATTATAAGTTTAAAGTAAATAATGAACATTTTTGGAACTATCTATCGAGTACATTCGGCTAAAGGAAGAACGTAAGTGTCGTGACAGTTTTAAGAGAATTTTTTTACATGCATTTGAGTGGTTCATGTTTTTGAGGTTTAAGTTACCAAGAGTAGAATTTAAAACAAAAAATAGGAGAAATAAACATGTCAGTTCGTGTAATTCAACTTATGTTTCAACTTCTTGGACAGGTTACGTGATATAATTCCAACAATGTACATTTGATATTCGTCAAGTATGTTTTATTATTGCATTTTATTTTTGAAAAAAGTAGGTTTACTGCTCAGAGGAAGCTTTTGAATAAATAGATAATAGGTAGTTGTAAATAATTCTACTTTAGCTTTACAAATGAAAATATTTGAATGTTTGATCGTGACAAATTTATGAAATAATAATAAATGTATGTATAAAAAATGTTATATATTATAGGTACATTTAAATCAATTGCAATCATTGTTTGAGGATAGCGAATTTTAGAAGTTCATAAAAAAAGTCATATATTATGTAACATTTTGATTGATATTATGTTATTTTAATGAGCACCATAGTCGAAAATGTATATATTTCATAACAGAAGTAAAATATGCGAATAATATAATTAATAGATATTATTCTAAATGTGATGCATTACATTAAAACACTTAAATTGAATTCAATAGAATTCATTTTTTATATTAGTCAATTTAAAGTTTAAAAAAGTTGAATGATATAAACGGTTTTGTTTATAAAATATTTAACTTGGATAAAATTAAACAGTCAATTCTGCCGTGACTCGAACCAGTCATAAGACCAAGAAAATGCGAGGTCATAATCAACCGCCTTCGAAATAAACCACATTCGCATATCACACAAAATATGTTCACCTCCATACTCAGTTTGTGGAACACTATCAATCTAATACACATTCTTCTAGAATTCTGCAAAATATATCAAATCAACACACGAGCACAAGAAACTCCCCAATGAATCCTCGCACTTTCATCAAAAGCAATCAGCAAAACCGAAGCTCATTAAATGTATTAAAAAAATCTGATCTCCGCCGACTAATTCAGTATATATCATTCTTAAATAAAGTAAATAATATATTTCAATTAGCTAATAGCCTCATCGCTCGTGCCATAAATATTGAATATCGTGTAAAAAAGAAAAACGTTATATCATTGTCAGATGTTCGTAGAACGTTTCAAATAATAAACTATAGTATAGTTGTCGGTATAATTTTAATTATTATATTGAAATATGTAACATGACGTGTTTGATTTTTAACGTAATATTTGACTAGAGAACAAAATCTAAATTCTCTTTTAAAACAAATAATACAGATAATAATATCGTACGGTTTAATATTAAAACACTGGGTTTAGAACGGGAAACTTTTTCGAGTCTTCTCAATATATAAAACACTGGGTTTAGAACGGGAAACATTTTCGAGTCTTCTCAATATATAATGACCGAAACAAATAAAAACGAAATCAATACTCTAAACAGACTCTTAATAGGCCTACACGTGGTTGACCCACAGACACTTCGTATAACTAGATCGGAACCAGACCAGCAACGACGCCTTACGTGTGGAGAAATACTCAAGCACATAATTATTATTGCCACGGCCGAAACTACAGCAGGGACATCAGAGCCGACCTCCAAATAGCCGACAACCTCCGAGAAGCGTTAGGCCCCGATACGATCGAGTCTATTTTTAAATTCTTAAAATATTAGCAAAACTGTATATTAACCCAATTCAATAGCAATATCTAATGATAAGAGTTTTTTATACAGGTACTAGCGGTATTATGTCCACCCTCTTATGCTTTGTTCGCAATAAAAAATGTAAAATTATATACTTTTTCCGTGTAAATACTCTGTAAATTGCAATGGGCAATAACCGTCGTTGTCGGTATATTTGTTCGACAACAAAAAACAAACCAATACATTAATATATAGACAAAGCGACCACCACCACATTAATGGTGCGTGATTTCGCGGGAAAATAAAACACGAACAGAATTCGTTTCAATTATTTCTTTTTCATGTTATCGAATTTCACGATTATATGATAACCTGTCGCAATGGTGACCGCGATAGTTTTCCAGCCATGTAGTCCGCGGAAAGTGGAAACAATAATACGTATATATGTTATCTCTATACATATATAGGCGGTTAATTCGCGAAAAAGTTGTTCGCTACAGAGACCGTTTCGGTGCACGTAGACAGTGTCCTTTGGACACAATAAAACACCAGGGTCACGGGCGTACGAAAACACTTTTGATGATTCGATGGACGTTTAATATGATATATCAGTCGAGCTAGACGACGAGGACGATGATGAGCCAAAGAGAAAAGCACAAATGCCCTGCGAGCGTGCCGGATAAGGAGTTACACATACGTGTAGGGTTGCCATGACGATCGAGAGCGCTGACGTCACATCTGTCGAAAGTCACCTCCACCTCCTTCCCCTTGCACCCCCCCCCCTCCACAATGGCACTCGTACCCGCGGTCGTACACCTCCAACCAGCACTCGCCCACAGTCGACCGTCCCATTCCCCCCCACGGTCCCCACATCACCGCCCCCAAAGAACGCCGTGGCCGCCGTTATAACAGCACAATTTCTAATTTAAGTAGAAAGTACGCCGCGGCGGCGTATTGTTGTTATTATGATATATTAAAGTCTGAACTACCAGGCAATCTGTTCTCGATGAATCCACACGTACAACAACGCGTATATTATTATTGTATATAGGTAAACACAATAAAAAAAATACAAATCCTGGTCATATCTTGTATATGGCAACCGTGCAGATCGGAGAGGCGTGAACAAAGGACCGGTGTCTTGAGGGTCATACACCCGCACGGCCGTTTTTTGTGCTGTTAAAACCGTATGAAATTATGTTGTTTTTTTGAGAAGCTTAAAAGTATAATATTATGAAGGTTTATAATCATGTATAAAAAGTGAACTCGTTTAATTTTAATAAACATATGCACAGCCGACTTATAGTAGTTTTGGTTGTTTTAGGATAACGGCGTTTTGAAATTAATAATCGTATTAAATAATATGTACGTAGGTATACGAGGTTTTATTACAATCCATACTAGGTTATATTGTATTCTATAAGCGACACGCGACAAAGGCGAAAAATAATTATTTCGTTTTTTAGGGACTAGTACGTCGAAAAACGGCAATTTATTGTCTGTGCATATTATGTTAATTATTTTTTTCCATCGATTCTCGTTCGGCGACACAACAGCAGCTGATATGTCTGCGCTGATGCAGGTTTATATTAAACTACCTATTATAATGGGTCGCGGCGGTTATGGCGTGCACGTGCTATGGCGGTCGACGAAATCTATTAGACTTAGGCGGCCGTCGCGCCCTGACCTTCACTATGCGATTTATTTATATATATATATCGCCGTTAATGGTTGACGTGCAGGACACACGGGACCACCGCCGAATTCATTTCGCTCGTGTCAGTCATTTTGACCGAAAAATCTCATAAATAATCGAAACCCGTGACGTTTTTAAAGGCTACCCGAGGCTAAGAGTGAAAAATCAAGAATGATTTGTACATAATAAATAACGTTCGTTACTATATAGTATTGGATTATTTCCAGAACAACTCCCTTTGAAAAGTGTAAAAATTATCAGCCCTACGCGGTGTGGAAAATTCAATAGCTGTTTGTATCGTCGAGCAAGTCATACGTTTTTGTTTAACTTTGTACTAAAATACACTATACAGTATAGTAATGTAGTATTAATGTAAAACGTATTACGTTTCTAAAAGTGTTTAATGCCTAAAATATTCATCATATTTAGGGTTTTAAAATGTCATGAAATATTTCATTCACATAAAAAATAAAAATATATACTGAAAATTATAAAAAAAAAATAGAAAAAAAGTTTTTTCAAGTTACACCCGGTGAGAGAAGAACATGTTTAAAATTACCTACCCATGACTGTTGTATGAATACACAAATTGTTTATTCTAGTGACTAGCACAATAGTGCCCATGGCTTTCTGAAGATAGCCTAGACCGGCTAGACCTAATCAGTAATCACTAAATCATATACTTATCAATACATTTGTGAATTATTGTTTATTAGTTTATTATCATTAATTCACATTACAATACAATTTCTCTATTATGTATTTTTCTTTTTTTTCTCAAAACGTTCAAAATAATATTATTCATCTCCAAACAAATACAGATATGAAATAATACAATAAAATACTTAATTTACTACCAGGTACTTTAGGTCTTTAGGTCTTTAGGTTTCTTCTACAAAATAAGATACGAGTAATAACTATAATAACTAATAAATACTAATATAGTAATATCATCTATGTTCCTACTGCATGTGTAAAAAAAATATCTGTCAATATTTAAAATTTAAGACTCTAATGGCCTAATCTTATTACTTAAACTAACTTTTCAACCTAAATAAAGTGGTTTTGCAAAAGAATATATTATATGCAGTGCAAAGTATGTATACCAAAAATATGTAAACAACTATTCTATGGACGTTATAAACAAATATTATACACAAGGTGATTCAGTGTTTGCTTTAATGTTTTAAAGTAGTCACATTTTTTTTACATAATTTGTAGTTATTTATTTTTTTCATTTTTTCATTTTTTTTCAATATCAGTGTTAAGTTGTTTGCATTTTATTTAAAATGCGGCATAATATTTTAAATTGCATGTTCCAAACGAAATATTTTTGTGTAAAAATAACAAAAATAAAAACAAAAATCCATTTTTAAATAATAAGTTAATTAGTTACTCTATAGTGTTAAAAGTTTAGATGAGGTGAGTAGAGTGGTCTAATACATGCTCGCCCCGCCGCCGTTGCATTTGGGTGGCACATGTTGCGGATTGCGGTTGTGGGACACGGTTGCATTGGGGTACCTAGTGAAATGATGGTCTACTAAGTTCACTACCATCATAACCTTAAGGTACGTATACATAATATTTATGTTATAATTTATCAACTACTCGTTCAAACTTTCAATTTCTCGGAAATGTGTTTGAAATGTACGCAGTTATTTAAAAAAATAAAATAAAAACTTACCCAATGCTAATAATAAAAACATAACTCTTTTCAAATATTATGTTGTTTTGTATAATGATTATAAAATATAAACTATCCAAGAAAAAATTTCATAAAACGTTAAAACAAATATATATTGTATATTTTTAATGCAACCTTGGTTTGGTAAAACACAAAATACTTGTTTGAGTTACAACAACAAAGAAACTTACGTAATTGGCTAAAATGTAACAACAACAAAAACATACCTGAAACAAACAAAAAAATTATATTTATTAAAACAATTCAAATGCGTTTAAGTAGCAGTTAATTTCAAAAATATTATTTAATTTTATTATGAATGTTAAGAAAAAATGTATCACAGAATAAATGTTCTATTGAAATCGTATACTTCTAAAATACGTCATAAAAAAAATTAATTAAAAATAAGAATATATATATTTCAAAAAAAAAAAAAAATCATAAATAATGTAGTAATTTTATTAGTTTAAATCTGAGGTATATTAAGCATTTTTGGGTATCGTAATAATATTTTAGTCGCACAAAACTTTTCTTAGCAATCGAAACATTGTATTTTTAATTAAACTCAAATCGTCCAAATCCTCTTTCAATATAACAGAATAAACTATTTTGAACTGCAGTTAATTTGAATCACATCATTCAACCTACAACGAATACCTTTTTACTTCTTCGAGAAAACTTTATCTTTGTACTTAATTTCAATTCCAGTATTCTGCAGTCCCTAATTTCAGTTTCAGTTGTATTGCGTCAGTCATGTTACCTGACTGTTATAATCAAGTTCCGTACACTTAACTAAATCAAAAACCAAAGCGATTTAAATTGAATGACACAAAAACATATAGTTCGGATAATATCAAAATGGCTCTATATCCGAGAATCCTATTCAATTTCGAATACAAAGTACACAACGACGTTGCTTTAGTTTTCTATTGAACTCGTTTTAAATTTAATTCATAATGTCAATGATATAAAGTATAAATACTACAATATTGAATTATTGAATTGTTATTAAGTTGTTAAATATATTTTCAAGTAACTTCTAATCAGAACCGTGACATTTGTCAATAATTTATACTTGTAATATATTTTTACTCCAAATATATAGAAATTAATTGTTTTAGACTTCATTGGCCTCTATTAAGTTAGGTAAAATAATAGTTATCATACAAAAACATATTATTGTTATCATAATTATTTATGCACTTTTATTTTTTAATAGTAAACTTAATGCTATAATACACTTTTTTGATTTTGATATTTTACATTATTATTTATTGGACAGAATATTCAATCATTCTACTTTTTAAAGTCAGTTGATTTTGAATTTCTAAAAGAGTGGAATACTGGTCAAGTGTATTTGAATCAGTTAATTGTAAAAAAAAAAAATGTTTTGATTTGTACCTTGTTATCTTGTATTTAATAAGAATAAATGCATTAGAATAAAATAGTTGTACTAAATACCGAAAATACAGTAGGTATAGTCATATTTTTTTTACAAGCGTTTGAAGTCCGATTGTGAATTATATTGGATATTAAAATAAAAAATAACGATTTTTGGTACTTTGTTGGTAGACTTTTCTAAATAACGTATATTATTATTTTCTATACATCGATTTTCAATGACCCCTTCAAAACATTTAGATACATTTTGAGCTATATATCACACAATATTCCCACCGTTCTACAGTACGCGTTGTTATTGACTTACAATTTAATAACATAAAATATAATAATATAATGTTATTATAATAATATCACATTATTAATATAATATGATTATAACCTGTCATGTGATATGTTTTTTAACAAAAATTAATTTAACCCATTTTCTATTATACCAAATCAAAAAGAAATAATTCGTAGTAATATTAATAATATTTAATATCTTTTAAAATAGAGGTGGACACAGAATCTCCACTGGGAATCGGTTTTTTGTATACGATTATATATTTTATTTTTGAATATTCAAACCTATCTCATCTGTTACGGTGACCTACTCAAGAGATTTTCTCGAAAACTATTCCATACCTATATACCCATAATATACCTATAGCAGAGTGAGTTTTTAAAACCCTTTTTTTATCTTGTTTTTAAAATCGTCCCAAAATCCCCGACACGTTATTCTATACACTTTATTGTATTATAAAATAAGAAAATCCCCAAGAATAACGGGCTTATACGATAATATTAAAAAAAAAAAAAAAACACAGATGTATGATAACACTACCTATCTTTTACACTTGAAAAACCTTCCCCTTTATCAATTTTCTTTTTTTTTGTTACTTTTTTTTCAAATATACTGTAAAACTAACACTGGGTAATAAGGTGTGTAGATCAATTTATAATGTCATATGTCAAATAACCTAACCACTAATAACCTTTGTTGTTGATGTTAGGTATTCAAAGTTCAATAAAAAAAAAAATTAATAATAAGAAATATATTGTATAGTATATAACAGGGGTGGCCAAACTGCGGCTCGCGTCATAGACTTATGCGGCTCCCGACTTATCGTAAGATACAAAACATTTTTTACAAATACATTTGATTTTTTCACTTTTTTTTTCATTTCGGCTCTTTCATATATATTAATATATCGATCGGCTCGCGAGTATCTTCTCGCTGGCCACCCCTGTTATATAATAAGTATTATTAAACAAAGGCAGATTTTAATTTTTTTTTTTCGTCGTGACGAAAATAACGGATCTTAAGTAACCGCGACTCACATATTACTATATTATTTCGAAACATCGAGACTATATTATTACGCCTATCGTGTTTGCCACCTTCCCATACAATATTATGTACACATATACATATAGACCGAATTCAACACGACGTTACGCGTCGACTGCACTTACTTCGAATTTACAGATACATATATATATATATATTATTATTGTATATAAAATATAAATATATTATATTTTACAGGTCCCCTGTAGGTAGGTAGTAGGTAATATAACCATTTCAACAAACGCGTAGAATGGGTTTTTTTTTATATGCTATCCTAATAATGTTTTGAACACTCTCACGTATATAAAAGTATAATAAGGGTTGTTGTTGTTGGTTGTTGTTTTTTTTTTTTTTTACTCCTATTCCTGCAAATAGTCCAAATGCTATTATAGGCGGTACGGAGGAAAGAAATCGATCGTTACTCGAAAAACGACAAGACATATTGTAACATTTATAAAGAACACATACAACACGAATCGCCGACGACAAACAACGCGTATTGTGACGATATATACGAGAGTATACACATCGCAGACGAAAAAAAAAGAGTAAAGAACCAAATTTTTACTCTGTGGACGTGTGTTTAATGTCCATAGTCAATACGCGAGAGCGCTGTCGACAGAGCTCGCCTGTGGATTGTTTTATGAATTTGAGGTCATCTCGAATTATTATTATGATTTCCATAACACGTGGCAGCTGTATCGGTTACAGCGGGTGTTTCGTGTAGGTGCAACCGGGTCAGCACGAAAAGTAATATCAATTATAATATTATATAGTTTAATCGCGGTTTTCTCTGTTTCAAAAAAACGGTGAAATATAAGCGTACAGTTGAAATTTAAGGTTGATAGGTATAAACGCGTATTTTGCAGGTCAAAGCGAATCAATCGGAGACAATCGGACAAAATATAATAATCACGGAACGCGTTGTACGCGGTGTTGAACAAAAAAAATGATTAGCCGATGAGAAGACTTCATAAAAGTAGTTAAGATTGCAGATATTAACTTTAAAATTCATAAACTTTAGTCATTTATTAAATCGAATTTTCAAAATATTTAGGCCGACTTAATAATATACTGCGGGTAGATAAAGTAATATTTTTAAGCCCGTTTTATTATAGATATATCAAAAACAAAATAATCGTGGATAACGATTATGAAATGGTTACGCACTGGTCTCAGCCACATCGCTCATTTAAATTGGGACTCAACAGTAGTGCGTGTTGTCCTCTGCCCAACTGTGGTGGGGATTACTGTGACTTCCGACATTAGCTACTTTTAAATAATTGTCCATCTCTCTCTCTATCCAGCGAACTCGGTTGGAATCTCTCTTTTCCACTTTTGGTCGGAACTTTTCCCTCATCGACGCTAGCGACAATGTAAACATAATATTATTCATATACGGTCAATGTTATACTGCAACTAGGCCTCAATATTTAATAGTGTGAGCCTTACCGACTTTTATTATATACACATAAAAGTATCAATGTTCATAATTCTCAATAAAATGTCATTCATAAAAATAAAAAAACGATTGGAATTTCGACCATCAGTTGATTTCATCAAAGACTATAGTCTTGTACACGATAATTAAGTATTGATAATATAAGACGTCAACGTCATCCATCAATCCTCCATAGTGTTTAGACGCGGTGCGAGTTCAAAGCTGATGTATATTTTCTTTAAATAAACATACGATTTAAACTATATAAACGAGCCACTTAAACTCAATCCGTCGACGGCGTGCGGCACGCTGCGGGTCGTACGACAGTTTCGTTTCGTATTTGCAGTCGTGGGCGGCGGCGGCTGCGGTGGCGGGGGTGGAAACGGAATTTCCGAGGGTAAATCGTTAAATCCACCGCCGCGGGTCGAGTACGACGATATAATAATATTTTATAATTCGTATATAAACATTGAGCGGGCGAGCCGGTGGTGAGCTGCAGCGTGTGGGCACAAAGCGAAATCGTAAAAGCGAAACGTCGCGAGTGCCGTATAATACGAGCGTACGACGACGTAATAATAATATGTGTAACTTTGCACATACAATCGTCAACGGTACGCGGTGTAGTGGTACGGCGAGTGTACCGCTCTGGTACAAGGTATCATCGCGAGCGCACGTACGAAGACGGGACGAAGCTGAGGCGGCGGCGACGGCGGAGGACTTACGCGGTTTACGTGATGATGTGAGGGGGGGGGATATCTTCCCCCTTAGCACACCGCGACTCGCTGTAATAATAATAATTATTATTCTAATGTTATCATAATAATAATAATAATAATAATATAATCCAATATATATGTATACAGCGTGCGTAGAGTGAGCATAATATTATGATATACATAATATATTATACGGCGAGTTTGTACCTATATAATATACGTATTTGTACTGAAATGTACTTGCGACTAAAATAGTAACAATAATAATATTGCCGTTACCGTTATTATTGTTCTTCGACGGCAGTAAAGTTTACTAAATATACACGTTCGCGGCACACGTGCATCTCCAGTTTCTGTGTGTGTGTGTGTGTGAGAGAGAGAGAGAGGCACCCTCGTGCGCGACGTTATTACCGGCACACTGTGCTTCTGCAGAGTCGGTAAAACAGCGTGTCGTTACGATAATATCCTTCACGTTATAACATTATATTTGTGGTTTTGAATTTGAAATATTTTGAAATTTCAAATTTCACTCAACATGAAATATTGAAAAATATTTGTTTTTTACATATTATGCAGTAAGAACATAGATGACATTACTACATTAGTATTTGGGGCCGGAGTGGCGCAGTGGTCACACAGTTGACTGCGACTCACACAGTCATCGGTTCGATTCACAGCAAGTGCAAAAAATTTGTGTGATTCTACGCAATCACCATTTTCCCGTGCTGTCGTCCGACTGCATCATCCGGTTTCCAACTAGGTCCCACTCCACCGGGAGTGAAGACCACACATGTCTCCTCTTGGAGAAGGGGGGTAGTATCATGCATATAGTGATATATACATAGATAAATAGATCACATGATCTCCCTACTACCCACTTGTGATAAGCATTGACGAAGACCTTGAGGTCGTTTCAATGAACATTAGAAAAAAAAAAACATTAGTATTATTATATTATTAGATATTGCTCATAAAAGAAACCTAAAGACCTAAAGTATCTACCTGGTAGTAAATTAAGTATGATATTGTATTGGGTATTTCATATCTGTATTTGTTTGGAGATGAATAATATTATTTTGAACGTTTTGAGAAAGAAAAGAAAAATGCATAATAGAGACATTGTATTGTAGTCAATATAATCAATATCATCAATATAATGATTATAAATCAATAAATAATAATTCACAAATGTATTGATAGTTAGTATTGATTATTGATTAGTGATTAGGTCTAGCCGGTCTAGGCCATCTTCAGAAAGCCATGGATACTATAATTGCATAGTCATTATAATAAACAATTTGTGTATTCGTACACACATTAATATAGACATAGGTAATTTTAAACACGTTCTTCTCTCATCCTAATAATACTGGTGTAACTTAAAAAAATATTTTTTTTTTTTTTAATTTTTGGTATATTTTTTTTTTTTTATGTGAATGAAATATTCCACGAAAGTTTTACGAAATATTTCAAGAAAACAAAATTTCATGAAATTTTAAAACCCTAATTATTATAATATTATAGGAGGTATCTGGTATACACTTTCACGATGGCGCAGCTGGCCGTGCAGGGACGCGTCTTGTGTAGATTAATAGAGTACCTTATTAGATTAGATAGGTTAGACCTAACCGATTAGCTTAATTCGCATCGACTGTGTATAATTTAGAACTCTCTATCACTCTATACACCAATTTACAATACGACGATGACTATTAGACTTATTATATTATTTACGCCACACACACACACACACACTTATGAATTCGATAAATGCAGCACTCGTATATGCTCACAATCTGCACTTATATGGTCGAAATAGGGGAGGGGGGCGACTACCGCACACGAAACAGGCATAATATATTAACTATACTAACAACTACTGTGGTAAGAGTTAGGAATTTAGGATACATACGGGATACACACTACCTATTATTACTATTGTAGATCGAAATATAAGTGATACTTTACAGTTAAAATCTCTCGAGTAGGTACTCATATACTATTGGATAACATTGACATTAGGTATGTAAGTTCCTGTATATTATGGCGTTAAAACGAAAATTAAATTTCTTTGTTTTTGAGAGTTGATTTTTTTTAAGTAATATTAGATTAAAACCGAAAAATACGCGTACCTACTGAAATTTAAGGGTTTTGAATGTTTCTATAAAACCAAAAGCCCAGCTAATCCAAATGTGTAATACTGTGTTTTTACGTGACTGTTCGATCAAAATCATAAAAATTATTAAACTATTTCTAGTAAAACGGGTACATACAATACCTAGATTAAAAAATTTTGGTGAAATAATTATAATTATAATTATTAATTGCTAGTTTATCTGTGAAAATGTATTAAGATGTCACCTATAATAAACGGTTTTAACTATGTCTGAGGTGAGCAAATCACGACGTGTCCATTCCCTGCAGCTAAATGCTTAAATTTTAGAAACGTTAATTATTATTATTTGTATAACCTGTAGACTTGTATTTCGAAAAATTGTTTACGACTATATTGTGGCTTAAACACGCAATATGTTGTATACGAAACAGTTTTTTTTCTTCAAAATTACAACACTAGTCACAACAACCAATTCGAGAACCCACAGATTCCAATACATCCGCAAAAGATTTACAAAGCAATGTTGTACAAGCGTACAACACAATATTATTTTATTCTAAAAGTTTCATTCAAACTATTGGGAAAAAAATGTACGTTATTTAGTATTTTAATATAGACACTGTTGTTCGTAATGAATCAGTTCAATAATATTATTAAAATGTTTAACTTGTAGTTAAAATTTAAAAGTGAATAACAAAAATGAATAACTATCAGCTTTAAATAGTATATTTATCCAAATACGTATATGAAAATATCATGTAACATGAAAATAATATTCTCAACATTTAAATTAAATTAAAAGATTTTTCGTTTTTTGTCAGTTTAACATACTATATTATTATAATATATTAATATGATTAAGACACTTCAGCAATTTCAATTGAAAAAAAAAAAAGATTTTCTTATATTGAACTCGACTGTAGGTACAAGCATAACAGTTATTATTATACCAAAGTCTACAATTCAAAAATAACTGGATTTTTAAAAACTTTAATTACCTACCTACTGAAACTTTTGTTTGTAATTCAGTATAATACTGCTGTCTTTAACAGGAATGGAAAATCTGTAGAAAAAAAAGTCTGAATACAAAATAGGAAATTCGATTTAGATTTTCTTCGAAAAGTTTATAAATGTAGGTATATGTATTCACGTATAAGTATGTATACTTTAAATTACATTCCTACGTTGTACTGAGCAAACCAATTAATTGAATTATCAAATATATATATATATATACATAATATTATATTCTTTTAATTTATTATTATGTAGGTTGTTCGTTCAGCAAAGTTTATTTTAAAAGTTTAATATTAGAAAACCAATTAAACTTAAAAGTAAATTAATAAAACAGTTGTGTATTTGTAATTATAAATGTATACAATTAAAAAAGTTAATCATTATAACATATTGTATAGTCTATACAAGTTTTTTAAATAATCAACAAGGTCTACAAAGTAATTTATGCCCATATAATTTCTTCGAGTTCACCATTACAACCATACATTTGCGTAGATAAACATTTGATTTTGAATTATTTAATTATTTGCATTCAATTTGCAGGTCTTGGATACAAAAGAATTTAAAAACTTTATCATGTCGAAGAAGCATACCATTTAAAAATGACTTTTATCATTATTAATTATATACATTATTATTTAATATACTAATCAATAAATGTTCCAAGTCCCTGGGCATATTACTATAAAGAATAACAGTAAAATAATCCAAATGTACATCAATGAAATTGAGTTGCCGTAACTTCGTCATGTTTCGCGCATTTGTCAGTGGTTTTTTCTTCCACCAGAGTGAATCGTCAAAAAATTAAAAACCGTACGTCCTGATAAAATGCGTCTCTTTAATTTACAGACGGACTGTTTAAATCGTATAGACATTTGTAGTTTAAACTATAAAAATGACCACGAACAAAAGCGACTAAAATATCGTTGCAATATTCACTTCACTGCAACGGAAAAAAATGTGGATAAAATAACAATTTAAATAGTTATCAACTTATCATACACCAAAATGTTGGTGTGGTTTAGTGGCAGCTACACACCATAGGTAAATTGATCATATTTAATCGGTTGATACATTATGGTTATTATAACTATGCAATATAGTTATCTTAGCTATAACTTAAAGAGTAATAATACAAGTAACTTACTAACATAGTTGATTTAGCTACTGGAAATATTAAGTGCACATAATTATTTAGTCAATTTAACTTATAGTTAATAACTAAAACTTCACGGTATTTTTCACCAAACAGGCATAGATAGTTGTAACCAATAAATTATGGTAATATTGACTATAATTTTTTTACCATACCAAAATTATTTTTTTCCGTGATGCAAACATAAAATGAAAATCACACGAATCTCAAAGATAGTTGGTTTTTTTAGTTTAATGTTATAGGCGATATCGTCAAGTCACATTAGTCGCCGCGTACAGACGAGTACGTAATATTACGTTTATATTGATTACGCATAACGGTATAAGCAATATAGCAGGATGTGCAATTAATAGCATAACCCAACAGGGATTGCTGCGCGATGCAGGTCAAAAGTTCGACAAACTGGATTTCCCCTGGGCAGCGAATAACGGGAAGGTGGCTTAAAACAAAAACAGAAGGGAAACAATAAATAATGCGTATAGGGGAGGGAAAAAAGGGCCAAATACGAGGTCCTCCTGCAGTAGGCATTCGCTAAGGTCTGTCACTACGCGGACGACGAGGGAACTGTGGCGGCCAGCTAGCCAGAGAGAGAGAGAGAGAGAGATGAGATTTGTGAGTAATAATATGCAAAAGGATTTCCGTGCACGACGCTTATACGCGTATATATTTATTTACCCGTCTGGAGGCATCTCCGAGCTCGCCGAAGATCCCAGCTTGACGACCACCGTAGTCGGAGGAAAAATAACAAAACTTATACGAGCGAACGACGGGCGAAATGGAAAACAGAAAACAATAAAACAAAATTCAAAAAAAACAAAAAAACAATAATTATGACTTCGGTAACAAAACAAAAGGCGATATACGTATGGACGTGACCGCTGCAGGTATTCTCGCCCCGGGACACGTATGCTCCGGTCGAACCGCCAGGACGAATCCTTACACGTTCTCCTCCTTATTGGATTATAATATATGACCCGCCAAAGCCCTAGAAATGTCTAAGTGTTTCCCTCCCCGACCCCGACTACTGCGTACGACCCCGACAGCGACGAGTTCGGCGATTTCCAGACCACGTATGATATATTATACGACGTGTGTATGTGCAGCACCTATATGCATACGCACTCGACTTACAGCGGTAAAAGAGAAGAGAAAAGAGGTCGTTTTTAAATTCTCTTAACGAATAAGGCCACGACGACACGCACACTGCACGATAAAGGTTATATTATATTATATTTTAACCGTCAAACGAATTATATCGGTTCGTCCTGCTGCGACGATAAACCGCGTGCAGGTGACTTTTTAGTCTTTACCACCCGTTCGAAATACCTAACCTCGGGTACCTATATCGACCTATTATATTTTATACTAATTATGTCTCAGAAACACTCTCGCGTCGTATTTTATTCTCTGATAGAATATAATTATTAAGCCAGTGTACAATATTATAAACGTTGATAGTAAAAACGAAAATTCACATAGATTTCTTCATCCGAGCTGTAAACAAATTAAATAATACAACTAGCTAAGTAGAATTGAAAAATTTCAGAAAAACAAATATTAAACGTAATATAGGTATAATACTATACTAGTCGATTGTCGAGTTAGTCATATTATTACTAAAATAAACCTTAAATCTCAAAAAATCAAAAATTCAAGTATAGCATTGATATTTTGATCTGAATACAATTAAATAAGTAAACCCTAGATAACACGGATTACACAATGGCCTGGATTATCTCTTTCAGGCACGGTGGGATACCGTTTGTCCCACCTCGAAAATCACATTTCCAGCACGGTGGTACGAAAAAGAACCCACCTAGTAAAATATTTTTTTCCCAATTACTTGTATTTATTTTTCTTCATTAAATGATATAAATAGCTTTAATAGCCTATTATGTATATATTAGTATCAGAATAAATCTAAAATTAATGAATTTTGTGTTATTATTAGCGGGTTTTCTGTTTTTATTTTTTTTTTTTACAATAACTAGGCACTTATAATTTTGAATGGCTTATATTACACTATATAGTT